>CM028752.1:5748441-6348441 GCA_016801395.1 Leptodermis oblonga
GGTATAGGCTCCGACGATCAAGTGAGTAGGATGAAGATGATAAACAGTATGAACCGGTAGCTTAAGCATGTAAAAGATTGTGTTCAGAATAGGTTCAAAATGGCTTACCCGAAGTGAGTCTGGTGACTGAGTATTTATAGCATAACCTTGATACTTTCAACTGCTGTCCCCTTTTTACGATGACTTTTATGCTCCTGTCTATCATGGCCTGACTTTGGACTCCTTTTCCATCATTGCTATGTGTACTTCCTGCATGTATTCAAAATGGGCTCCTGGTCCTGTAATGATTTCCATCAATGTTATCGTTATTCCAACCTAACTTTCTCGACCTGGCCTAAGATTCCCCGACCTAAGCTCTCATCTTGTTAACCGACCTAAGTTAATAACCGACCTAACCTTCTTGACACAAGTTCTACTGACCTAAGCTCCCCGAGCTCGGTTTACTACCGACCTAAGCTTGCCCTCGACCATCTCCTTAGGTCGGTTTAATGCCGACCTAAACCTGACCTTGGGCTTGTTGTGCCTAAACTCTCCTTATCTTAATTGGGCCAAGCCCAATGGTTTTAGCTATTTTTATGCACATCAGATATGTACTAATTATTTATTAATAAGAAAAGGATTTAAACGAGGTATTAACCATTAAAAAGAAGTAACAACATCATTGTATTTGAATGTCTTAATTTTACATAATAGAATTTCAGAATTTCAGTTGTAAATGTGAACATCAAAGCTGGCATCAGCATTGTTGGAGGGAACATCTCCATGGTAGAAGGTGAACTCCAGGATCTTATTGTAGGGGGTGGAGTTGTCGTCACTGAACTGTTTCCAATTCCCGCGCAGTTCTACTTGAGAAAACTCAGAGTTCGGGCGCCTACTATCCACATAACTCACGAGATGCATATAGTAAATTTTGTTTAGTGTGTGTATAACTGCCGTGCTAAGGTTGTGCAATTTATGGATTCTAGCAAATTGAGCGGGTATGGTCTGCAAAGAGAAGAGAACAAAACAATTTGAACTCAAAATACTATGTAATAAAGAAATTGAAACTAATCACAGGTATTTAATAGAGTTAGAGTTGCATCCTTACAATTCTTCTTGAACTGCACATCTTCTCAGTGAATTGAATATAAAACTGGGCCGGAAGTTCAATATATGCCGGTATTTGATTAGCTGTTGTTCAGTTTAAATTCCATTAGACAATCAAGTTAAAACAGATTTCACTTATCAGTAGAATCAGTGATCACTAAATTAAGTTATAGCAGAATTAATTTTTTCTAATACCACCTTGCACATGTTCTTCTTGCTCATGAATTTGGAAATCACCAATATCTGGAATAGACAAGTTAATTTCTTCCATAGCTATAGAACATAATAAATGAGTAGCTAGTAGTGCTCCATATATTATTAACAGTTATGAAAAAGATCATACCAGCATGTTGAAATGAGGAAATCTCCTTTCCATTGGGCAAATAGACAGTAATCTCTACTTATTTCCACAGTATGTTATAATCAAAATATTCCCTTCAGTCAACTGATGCTCATGTGCAAAATGTCTCCAACTCCTGCCATAAAAGTAAAAACCCTTATGTGCCAATGGATTCGCCTGTAGTCCTGTGAAACCAATCTTTGTGTTGACAAAAAGATGGCTGCTATCCTTAAGTTCTATCTTTTCATAAAAGTTCCAATGGACTGCCTATAAAACAAGGGACAATTGCTAATAACCAGTACAACATAAATACAGAAATGACTAAGTTCTTGTCCAAGGCATGAAAAAAAAAAAGAAGAATGAAAGCACTAACCAGATATTCTAAGCAAGTGGATGGGAGTTTCATCATGTACTGTGGCCTGACATGGAAACCATCCGCAAGAAAAGAGTACTTTTGCACACCAGTTGGATGAAAAGAATACAAATACAACTGAAGGATATCCTTAATTTCCAGCTGAAGATAGTCTTTCGTTGTCTCCAAAATTATTTCACATAGGTATTTAAGCTCAGAAACCCAAAGTTCTGCTCCTCCATTGGCAGTTTGTCTGACTAAACAAGGAAAGTCTCCTCTAAAAGTCTTCACAATATGGATCTCTGGGTAGTTGCGATTGACTCGCTTACAGTATAGTTCAGGTAAAAACCTTAACGAGAAGAAGCGATTTTGTAGTTGATTATAATATTTTTCATGCAATGTATTTACGTTGATGACTAATAATTGTTAGAACAAAAGATATAATATTCAAATACTCTAAATTCTTACAAGAGAGATCTCATCCATGCCTTCAATTCGATACAGCTGATTAATAGTTTCCTTGACCGTTCCTTAAAAAAGTTTCGTGTTAAAGGTGGCAAAGCTTAATCACAAAATATTTAAGCAGTTATAATTCTATTAGGAAAATAGAGATTAATAATTATACCTGGGCTCATGAAATCAGATAATTCTTCTTCATTAACATGATAGACAGTAACACTGAAGGTATTAGATCTACACCAAGTAAAGATCAGATACATCTGAGGAAGTAATCTATGTTCGTGAGCAAAATCTTTCCATTTGTTCCCTGAGAATAAGAAATTGGTGCAGCGCTGTCTCTGAGCATGAACGATTTTACTACCCTTTCTAGAAGTTAGAATTATATCTTCAATGCCTTCTATATTAACTTCACCGTTGAAGTCCCAATTAATAAGTTGTATAACAAAGCAGGTTTCAATAATAGAGTAATATTGAAATTATAATCACAGGTATGAACATAATAAATAAACGTTCATACCAATCTTTCAGAGCAAGTATTTGGAAGCAGAGCCACATAATGATATCGATTTTCCTGTCCATCTGCAAATAACACAAATTTCTCTGCTTCGAAGGAATGGAAAACACGTATATAAAATTCCAAATTATTTGTTATCTCCAACTGTGTATAATCAGAGGGAACAACCTTGGACGCAAGGCAAATTTCAAAGAGTTTCATGCTGTGCAGTTCAGCACCATGGCGATTGTTTATCCTTATTAAGCAAGGGAAATTGCTTTTCAAGGTTTTGATCACTTGAGCGTCAGGATAGATATAGCCAACTTGTTCGCAGTATGCAGCAGGCAATTTCTTAATGGGAAAATCACAAAATCAAAGTTCAAAACATATTGACAAGGGTTTATGGTCTAGGGTTTAAAGGAATGCACAAACAAACAAAATAAACCGCTAGCAAAGCTATGAACATAGAACGACGAGTATCAAACACATATGAAACTTATAACAAAACATGTTCATGGAAGATTACTCTTTGAACTTTGAGCCTAAAAGATATGAGAAAAATTAATAGAGTTTAGAGAAGCATTCTAACCAGAACAATGTCTGCAACATCTTCGATGAGGTACACTTGGTAGATAGAACCCATGTCGTGCCTTCGCCGTAAATTGAAAGATGGTGAGAATGATAATGGAATACGGGTAGATGGTGTTGTAAAGCACGTAAGTCTAGGTTTTTGAACTGAAAGTTTTTGATCTGAAGTGATGCCTTCGTTTACAGTGACGCTGAGGTTTTGCTTTCTAAACCTCTATGATTTGTCCCTCTGCCCAATGCTTCGAAAATATCATCTACGTTAAAAAAAAAAAAAGGAAATTATTATTATTGAAAAGAAACACATCTTTACCCTTATTCCGGCTTTATTGTCTACGGGATTCGTGCGCTGAGCTTTTCCATTCTGCATCTCTAGTTCATTAGGAAAAAGGCAATTTTATTATTGTTCCTAAGGATGTACCGTATATCAAAAATAAATAACCCATTTATTTTTTAATTATTATTATTATGAAAGAGAAGTGGTTTGTTAAAAATATTTATAATCATAGAAAAGCTAAACTTTCCAAATAAATAATTATGTTTTTAGATATTATATATATATACAAAGGGAATAATGCAATATACTTTTTCCGAATGGAAAGTAAGCGATATATTTCAAACAAAATTGAGAAGTTCTGCCTGAACGATCAACTTTGTAAGGAATGAAATTGATAGAATTTATCCAAATTTGAGGCCTATCATTTTGTTCTTCAAATATAAACCAGACATACTAATACCAAACATGCCTCAATGTCAGAAATTAAAAAAACCAAAATGCCAGATAAATTTAATTATTCAATAAAATACTGATGACATATGTCTATGGCAGCAAGAAGCAACTTGCAAAGAAAGGAATTGTTCAGGAGGGAATGGCAACAACAAACACCACATCTGAATTAAATGGACCAGGAAGATCAGGCCGCAAGCTGAATGTAAGGTTTTTTTTTTTCCAGTGCTTTTGGATTTGCAACACTAAATTTCTTCCATTCTTCTCTCAATTCAAGTTGAGCAAAAGCACCCCTCCGCCTCCTCTTGTCTTTCCTTGTTTTGAACCTCATCCTGAAATTGCCCCCAGGACTGATTATGTCCGCATTAGCAAGTCCAGCCAATTCATGCTTTCTTGCAAAAGGAGCAGGTACTGTTTGCATTTGATGAAAATAAAAGTTTAGGATTCATGTTGTATAAAATAGCAGTTTTCAAGTGTTCCATTAAAATGTTAACTGAAAGAAAGAAAGTTTAGACCATTACCACTCTAGAATTAACACACATTTGAGTTTTAAACAGTACGGAAAAACTATCTATGATAGCATTGGCACCGTCAGCTTGCAGCGGCATTCCTGGGATATGTTATTAAGATCAGATACAATTAACTGGATTACTCATATAATTCCCACCATGATTGAAGGGAGGAATATCATTTTCATAACTTACCTTGGTGAGCATTTTGGACCTCAACAGGTAGAGGCAAAGGTTGGACATTTATGGCAACAACAGGCTCAGCAAGCGCGTCTAGATTTAGAATTAGATCAGGCACTGCATGGAAAAAGGAAAAAAGGGCACTCTTGTTTTTTTATATTATTATTAATATTTTATTACATTCTAACTATAAAAGTAAAATACGAACAGTAAAAAAAAGATCTAATTTGTATGGCTAGAAGGTCCCAAGTTGCTTTAATATTTAAAGAAGAAGTTTAATAATTGATAGGAAAAAAAAAAAACAAATAGAAGTCGAATTTCATATGTTACCTGGATGCACATTCTCTACTGTTGCATCAATGTGAAAAGGCTCAATATCCATGTCAACAACCTGTGAGGGAAGTACATCAACCGGTTCTGGCTCTAGCTCTGGTTGTGGTTCTGGCTGCTCCCCTGGCTCTACAATTGTTTCTGGCAATACATGGGGTGCAGCTTTAACCAACAGGAGAAGTCATTAAAGGATAAAGGTAAGTAATGGAAAAAATATACCATAAGAAAATTACGAATGACACTAATACCGTAAGGTATGAAATCGGTCGATTCTTCACCATTCGCCCCATAGACATGGAGTTCAAACTCATTAAAACCGCACCATGCAAAATTCAAATTCATTCCAGCAGCTAGTGTATACTTAAGAGCAAAAATTTCCCAACCATTTCCCCGGAGGGAAAATCCAATAATTCCCCAGCAAGTTGCCTCCACAATTATTCTTCCATTCTTTGAGATTAGTTCAAACTGTTCTTCTGGTTTAAATTCAACTGGTTTTGAAAAATGCCAAGGAATATTCTAAAAGAGAACGCACAAAGTAAAGATAAAGAACAAAGGAAACATACACGGTCAATCAGATATGGGCCACCATTGCAATGGATGGAAAGAAAAAAAAAAAAAACCCCCAAAGAGCACGAAAAAACTACACAAAAGAAATTAATAAAATTACCAATCTAGTTGAGGAAGTGTTCGTCAGTTTAACTGTACACTGATATTTTTCTGCCATGTCGTTTGCCAGAAATCTCAGTTTTTGCGCCCCACCCGGATGAAACGAATGGATGTAGAATATTGACTCACTCGTAATCTCTAACTGTATGATATCCGTTTTATGGACATAAATAGCACGAAGACCCTCTTCCAATTCATCACCGTACAACTCAGGACCATGACCATTCAGATGCTTTATCAAACACTTAAATTCTCCTTTCAGTGTTTTGATGGTTTGATATTTAGGAAACACATTCTGCACCTCCTGAACATATCTCCTTGGTAATTTCTAGGCAATAAAAGTATAAAACCCTTAAAAGATATCTCAAAACAATCACGTAAAACTATATATCAACAAAGAAGATCATGCAAGTCTTCCAAATGAGGAATTTTTTTGTTCTTGCAAAAGATCTACACATGCAATGGTTGAAAAGATAAGATCCAAAACGGCTACGTGAAAATTTTGACTCCTAATATTCATTACGATTACAAACGCATAGTTACCATCGTGAAGCCCTTGATTTCATCTTCAAGCTTGTAGACCTGCACGATTGATTCCATTGGCGAAGATAGCAATGGATGAAATATCGCCGGCGGCCACAGAATCGTACAGTTTGGAAATGTGCTCGAAAGTGCAAGAAGCAGAAGACAGAGACTGTAAAAGTTGAAGTGACAAGGAAATAATTTAGAAGCTGTTATACGAAAACTATTTGTTTTTTTTTTTGAGGCTTTTCTTGGGAGTATTGCGTATTCACTGGCGAAGAAATGCTTTGGTTCCATGTACGCACAGTACCCACAGTGAAATGATTAAAACTTCCAGCTCAGTTGAAAATTTGAAGAATGTGAAGAGACTTGTTCCATCCCAACGACAGTATGATTTCTGAAAAAATTTACTGGGCATTCTCAGAAAAATAAATCATAAAAAAAATTGTGAAAAAAATCCAAAAAAGAAAAACCTCGAGAAAGAAGATACAATATACGGATAGAATCAAATAATAAATAAATATATATATATATATATATATTAAAGCATGACATAATTGGGGAGCTTAGATCGGTAAACAAGATATCCAAGGTTGGGAATTTTAGGTTGGTATAGCTGAGGCCGGTAAAGCGTAGGTCAGCAAAACTTATGTCAGCAAGCTTCGGTTGGTTAGTAACTTAGGTCGGTTCTACCAAACTTCCATGATTGGCACCATGACGGTCTCCAAAAACCGAGTTTCAGACAAAATAATGATAACATTGACATAATAGGTATGACTCATTTCGGGTATTTATACTGGACGCCTTCTTCTTCATGCTTGAGTTCTTGGGTGAATACAATTTCTCCTCTTGCATTTTGCTAACTTGATCGTCGAAGTTGAACAGGGGGGATAGGCCCGCTTGTTTTACTGTTTGTTTCCATTAACAGACCCGAGCTATACCCCCACATTCACGTCGATCCGACCAAAGAAAGCCCCGAGCTCCTGCTTCCCGGATCCGACCTCTGACGAGCTTCTGTTTCTGAAATCTGATCTCATCCAAGCTCCAGAGCCCGGGTTCAAGCCTCATCATCACCGCAAATTAAGAGATTGGGCCGGAACAGTCAAGATCTCATTTGGGCCAACCGGAGCATCCTGAACCGGACATTTTGCGTCACATTAATCAAAAGTGGGTAATAAATTTAAAATGAGTTAGAATGTCAAGTAATTAGTTGGTCATTATGTTTATTTCGTAATTCAAATTAGGAATGTCATTATTTAGATAATTTTTATATAGGAAAGTATGTATAGAAGAGGCAATAATTACGTTACTTTTGAAACAATGCGAATAGATACTGAAAATTTAAAAACTGAATTTGAGAACGAAAATGAAAAAGTTTGTTTAGAAATATCTATTTTCAGGAAGTAGAGAAAAAAATTCTCAAAAACTGAACAGAAAATCGGAGCCTTAATATGGCTAGGGTATGTAAGATTGAGATAATAGGGGAAATAGACATCTAATTCCCAAATTTTTAAACTTTATATTTTTAGCTAATTTAAATTCTTAAAATAAAATCAATGAATATGCATATATCACTGGAATCTTTATTTATTTATTTTTTTAAAACACCAACCAGCATAAATAGGCAATCACTTGGAACTATAAAACTCGATCAATTGTAAAACAGACAAAAAATGGCATCAGTTAATGACAAAATAAATAAACAATAAACAACAGTAATAATATAAGCAAAAAGCCAAAAAACTAAAAATATATCATCTCACAGATATAAGTCCAGCATAAAACCAAAGTTTTCTAATCTGAAAAGCTTGATGTCCAACAAAACAGTACATACGTTCAAACTGAACAACTCCCAACTGAAAAATGCAATCATTGATGTAGAATAGCTCTCAAGACCACATTTGATTTCAAAGGTGCAGGCGAATCTAGGTCTAGCGTGAGCTCAAGGATTTTGTTAACAGAGTTAACATTTTCCCGAGCGAATTCCTCCCAATTACCTTGCAGCTGCACTTTAGGGAAATCCACATATGGTCGATACTGATCGTTTACACATACAATCCGGCAACGAAAATTACCACGTGGGTCGACAACATCAGCAGTGTAGAATTGGCAAAAGAAATGATCCTTTGCAAATTCAGCCGGCACATTCTGTAAGATAAATATATAAAGGGAAAAAAGTAGATAGTAATCTTAAATTCATAAGTAACTAAATAAATAAATAAAAATACGTAAGCAGTAATAGAAAAATACCATAATCAATAAAATAAAAGAGTGATAAAACCGAAAACATTACAATTCTGCCAGTATTGCACACATTCTGGGTGAAGCGCATAAAAAATGAATTGGGAATTTCATCCACCATTTCTTCATGGTCCAGACCTTGCTCTTCTACAAAGATGATTAAACTTGTAATAATAATAATAATAATAAGTAATATAAAGTGATTAAAACCGGAATTTCTCTGACTGTGAAACCCCAATCTTTAATTTAATTAACAAACAACAGCAATATTACCCTGGCCTGAATGTTGCCCTGCAGATTGAGAAGGAATTGATTCAGCATGCCCATGACCAGGCTGTCTAGTAAGTGACATATCAAGTTCTCTTGGAGGAAAAGAAGATGGTATCTCAACATCAGCATGACAATCTAATTGAACAACATATACATGATTTAGATGCAGGATTATATACTAATCCAGAGGAGTATATATTAATACATCCAAAGAATATATAGATGCATGATTTCTTTAATTTAAATACAAAATAAAGAGGTATACCAGTAGGGAGGAAATCAAGTGACTCCTGACCATCAATATTAAAAACATGAACTTCAAATTGATTGAAATCACGCCAAGTCATAATGAGCCTCTTATTATAGCTCAACTTGTGCTTCACAGCAAAATCTCTCCATCCATTTCCATGCAATAAAAAGCCAAAATGCAACCTACAATTGGCCGTCACCATCCAATGGCCATTTTTTGACGTGAGCAAGAATGCTTCTTCATCAGCAAATTCCACCTCCTTTATGAAACTCCACTGAACATTCTGACCATTGAAGTCCAAGTAAGAAAATTAGATAACAGTAATAACAGTAACAATAAATAATGATGCAAAAAATACTAATAACAGCATAAAAGAATAAAAGGAATAATAAATGAACATTTGATCAGGAAATTTAAATTTTAAAACTAACCAATATGTCCCAGCAAGAAGTGGTTAAATGAACCAAATGACGACGGCCAAAGTTCAATTTCTTGACCAAATAAGATTGCTTCTCTGGACCAGTGAAGTCAAAAGAGCGCAGAATAAACTCAGCTTCTTTTGTTATCTCCAAGAGTAGATAGTCACCTGGACTGATGCGCAGGGCATCGGAGGCTTGTTGCAACTGGTGATCATGAAGTTCTGCCCCGTTATTATTACGCAAATTTCAAATCAAGCAGGTGAAGTTTCCTCTAATTATTTTTACCAGTTGCATTTTAGGGAATATATGATGCACTGCTTCACAATACGGCGCCGGCAATTTCTAGTTTAAACATCAAGATCACCGAGAAAAAAATGAATATAATTTCAACTTTACTTCGATTAGAACAGTAAATACAAAAACCCTAACTCAACCCTAGAAAGAATATTTCAGATATAAGATCGACCCAAACTTAATTTGCAAATCTAAAACTTTTAAATACAAACATCAGCGTTGCCTTTCATTACCCATAAATAAATAATCACAATCATCGTAATAAATAAATGGATACATCCACATCCAAATCTAAGGAACATAGAACAATAATACTTAACCCAGGGAAAAAAAAAGGAAAAGAAAAGGAAAACAACAGAATAACTCACCAGAGTAACCTTCCGTATATCAACAATTGTGTACAGCTGCATGCAAGATTCCATGGCGGGGACCAACGAAGCAACAAAAAACCTCTCTGACTGTTAAAGTTGAAGCCTGGCCAAGCGTATTTAAGGTCCCCGAATTCTTTATCAATGACAAAGTTAAAACCCCAAAACAAAAAGGTTTATTACGGATTTGAGTAGACTAGTTAATAGGAAGCATAAAGTAAAAAAGGAAGAATACAGAAAAAGCAAATGTCACATCAGCAGACCCTTCACGCTAGTTCCGTGTCAGAATAAGCAAAATTCTAGTCAAATACTCATGACCATTTTTACTTTTTTTCCTTTGAGGATATTATTTTTTACAGATATTATTCTGAGCGTGGCTATCGGAGGAGCAGGTATTTCTACTGTATTGAAGTACCCATAATACATATTGGGTTACTTCCAGTTCTTCTGTCAACAGGTCTAGAATCAGTATGAGATTTTGTTTGATCAAGGCGGGGTGGTGGTCACGTGAGGAGTACAGGAGGAATGTTCTTCTCACGTCAAACTTCTGTGCGTGACTACCGGATGAGCAGGTATTGCTATCGAAGGAAAAGGTCTAGCTAACAAAACGCCATCGTTTTCCTATCCAGCCTTTCTCCTTTGATAGCTTTGGCTTTGGAGTATTCCTTGAAGGAACCGGATGAGATTTAGTATTGGGTTCCAAACAATGTTTGGACCTTGGTTTTCAAAAAATAATTTTATAATGCAAAAGTGTATCACAAATATAAAAAGGCGTGGGTAAATAGTAAAAAGTTTGATTGGAAATGATGAAAACTGTTGGATACTAAATTAATGCAGAGGTGACCTGGCGCTGACTTCAGCCAGGGACGACCTCAGAATCTATCCATGACGACCTCGGGTGATGACCTCATCCGCGGACGACGTAGGGAGCTCACTTCATCTGTACACGACCTGGCCTATAGTGTCCCATATTAAGCACCCCTTTATAGTGTGCAGATAACACGTGTTGGGGCTGGAGGATGACACCAGGAGTATCTAGCTTAGACTATTGGAACCTTTTCTACTTTTGCCAAGTATAAATAGTCGATGGTTTAAGAGAGGTAATTGAATTCCTACTCAGCATACGCATATTCTCTGAGATTGAATACTAACTTAGGGTTTAAGGTTAAACACGGGAGTTCCTCACAAAAGCAGGGGGAAGGAGGCGGACGCTTACATGAAGCGAGCTCGGTGCTAAGTTGGGGTTCCTCCCAAGGTCGGTGATTGTTTGGCCCAATAGTTTCCCCAAGTTTGGCTCGGTTAGTTACACCGTCATTGTAGCTAGCTTTGACCACTGATTGCAATAGACTGTTGAAAAGTCTACCTAATCTGGAAGACCGATGATAGAAATCTCGGGCTTCGCGACGGTGCCGTTGAATCAGGCGTTAAAGCCAATCTCCGCTAAGCACAACTTCAGCTCCTCTTTTCAGGAAGGCGGGAGCGGCTTTCTTTAGGCAAGCCTCCCAGCCCCTACGAAAAATAGCAGGGAGTTGACCTTGGACCTCTTGGAGCTCAGCCCAGAGTCTAACATTCTCTTCTTCCGAGGAGCTTAGCCGGGAAGATAACTGAGTTATCTCATTCTGGAATGTTGCGTTTTCACTCTGAAGTGCCTCCTTTTCGGCTTGAAGTGCTATTTTGTCTTTCTTTACACAGTCATGAACATCCTGCAGTTTGGATAGCTCTGTCCAGATTTTTTCTCGGGCTGTAAATGCACCGTTTCTGGCTCTTTCCATCTTCCTAAGGTCTGCGCGAAGAGATGCATTGGTAGCCTCGAGCTCCTCAAGTCGAAGCTTTTGTTTCGCGACCTCGGCGGTTAGTTGATCATGGGTAGATGGAAGTAAACCCATCAACAGCCTTGTGGCATTTATTTCTTCTCGCAGCTCACGTAATTCAGCTGACTCTGTTGAGCTCGAAGGCAAGGCCTGGAGACGTCAGATTTCTGCTTCGCATTCTTGGGTGTAATCTTCCAAGGCAATCATACGCCTAATTGTGCTGACATCAGTTCTTCCTCCTGCGATATGTTTGAGCACGAGAAATGAGACTTCTAAAATATCATATTAGCGGGATGGTTTAGTTAAATAGATATTGATTTACCTGTTGAAGAAACCACTGGGTCGAGTTCAAATGCTCGTTAATAGCAGCTTCCAATTCAACCTCTGTATAATCATCCCTGCGCTCTGAGATAGTATCTCAAATGCGGCGGGCTTGAAGATTGACGAACCCCACTCATCTAAAATAACGTCTTGAGTCACCCCAGACGGTGAAAGACTGATTGGAAGAGTTTGGTTCATCCCGAATGTTGTAAGTGACAGGGATGTAGGGACCTCTGCGAATCCGTTTCAACGGTTGGTCCTGATCAACAGAGTCAGTTGATTCTATAGTGGAATCGGGGTGCAATCGGGAAGAATGTCTAGGTTCCCCGGCAGGGACCTCATAACTGCCAAATCCTTCCTCTCGAGTTCGTTTACGACTTTCATCTGAAGGATGGAATTGTACTGCAAAAATCAATATGTCATATATATATATGTATTTATTAAAAAGTAAAAAGAAATAAATACTTAGGTATTTATATTCATACCAGTCAGGGGTTGAGGTCGGTTTTCGGAGGTCGGATCGTTAATAACGAGTCCGGGTAGCGGTCCGGTTCTAGGACTTGGTGGGGGTAAATCCCTAGCTTTTGTTTTTGGCAAGGCCACTCCTTTGTCTTTATCCACAGGTTTCGCGGACGGAGGAATACTGCTAGAAGTCACTGCTGCAGTGGTATCCACTTCAGCGGCCTGATGTGAACCTGGCACTTCAGAGGAACCTTCGATGGCAGTCTCAGCTCTTGAATTGGAATTGGGTGAGCTATCAACTGGAATGGGGATAGCTATTTGCTGCAACGGAGCGAAGTCAAGAACTGAAGGCGAGGTAACGGGATTAGCGAAATTACCACTAACCTCATGGAGGTCGATACCTTGATCAAATAAGCATATGTCTTTTTCCTCATCAAGGTGTAAAGGAGGAAATGGAGGAGGACTTTGAGTCATGTTTCCTAGATCCACATGTTCTTGTGATTTGGGGTGATTGATCACAACTTCCGGGGTGGAAGTACTTTCAACCCTGACCTCTTGAGTAGGGGTGAGGTTACCTCGACTGATCTAGCCAGTCCCTATGTCGGCTTCAACAGCTGAGGTGGAGGTGATCGCATCCAGGGCAGCTTCGGTAGCCAAAGCCTCCTGATGTGGTTGGGACGCATCTTCGGTTTGACCAGCTCGTGAACTGGTCTCTGCGACTTCTGGAAAAGAGGAAGGTAAAAGCAGCAACAAAGTCAAAAAATAAACGCAAAGTACCGGAATGTGCTTTTAAGATTATAAAGGTAGAAAACCATAATACCTGAGGTCGAGGTCAAGGAAGGAAGAAGGCATGCTGCCCTTAGTATTTTATTACTTAGTTTGGTGCTGCCATTGATCTTTTTGCCCAAATTTTGGAGACGGTTTAAAATGGCTATGACGTCGGGCTCTTCAGGTCGCTCACCCGATGTAACTGAAACATCGCGAGGAATGAGGTGGATTGGAAGGTTGGCTGCACCGGCGTCAACGAAGAAGTAATTCTTTTTCCACCCAGGGATATAATCGACAGGGTTCACTATGAGAATTGGGGAGGTACTGCGTTATTGAGGTAATACCAGTGAGAATTTTGCCCGGATTTCTTAAACAAAAACATGCTTCTCAACAGCCTCTCAGTAGGTACTATTCTAATTTTGGTGCACAGTTGATAAAACCCAATAAACATTCGGATAGCGTTGGGAGTTAGCTCGCAGATGCTCATCCTATGGTGGTCCAACCAACCTCTAATTCCTTCAGGGAGGGGAAATCTGAGGCCAAATTGCATTTGATAATTGTATACAACGACGCGCCCCTCCGATGTCCTGTCTGCAGTCCAGCCGTTGGGCCTCTCCGGTGAAGCGAAAATAGGAATAGAGTTAGGGATGGCGTATCGGCGACGGAGTTGTTGAAGGTGTTCATCCCGAATCTCACTCCTAATAGCTTGAATAGTGTCAGAACGCGGTGGTAAAATATCTGTGGCCGGAGATTCGACTGTGTTGGCAACAGAGGTAGAAAGGCCTGCCGTTTGGGGCATCGGTTCTGTTCTGTAGTCCGGGACTATTTTCGAAGTACCGGCGGTGCGAGAATTAGATGGGGATGACTCCGCGGGATCAAAATTGACCTCCAAGTCCCTATCTTCATCTTCTCCAGCGTAGCTTCCGTGGGTGATGTTATCGGAATCAGTTGAGTGAGACATAGTGAAGAAGATTCAAGAAGCTCGTGAGCAACTGTCAAAATTCAAAATTGGGAAGTGTATTAAATTCGGTAAAGGCAAAAAGAAATAGACTACCGAAAGATTAAGTAGATTAAATTAGGTTAGGAAGCGAAAGAAGCGGGAAGTGTATAAGGAAACGTGTTAAAGGAGGTTAGATTTGAAATAACGGACAGAGTAATGGATGAGCGTGGGGCGCGAGATAAACGGTCATCAAAGGTCACATGCTGACAAAGCCAGTCCAGCAATTGGTTAGGCGGGGTCAAAAGTTTTCGCTACAATAACTATGAAGGACAATATCAATTTGGACTTTGGACAGCAGACTCTCTTACTCCAAAATTGCAATATCATCTTGCTCGTCAACACTTTCAAGAATGATAAGTTATCACACTGTGTCAGGGTACACCGTTCAGAATACGATCTTGGCAGGTCGCCACCTTCCACTAATAAAGTCCATGGCAAAGTCACCCCGGATGACCCCGTGAAAATCTGTGCTAATTGAGGGCTGCGTATTCCTGAAAGGAATTTCATCTTCAACTTCAACTCCATTACTTTGGGGGCTATTGTTGGACACTAAATTAATGCAGAGGTGACCTGGCGCTGAGGTCATCCGGGGACGACCTTAGAACCTATCCATGACGACCTGAGGGTCTGACAACCTCGGGTGATGGCCTCATCCGTGGACGACGTGGGGAGCTCACTTGATCTGTAGACAACCAGGAGTATCTAGCTTAGACTGTTGGAGCCTTTTCTACTTTTGCCAAGTATAAATGCTCGATGGTTTACTCCTAAGAGTGGTAATTGAATTCCTACTTAGCATACGCATATTCTCTGAAATTGAATACTAACTTTGCCATCGGATTTAAACAGGGGAGTTCCTCCCAAAAGCAGCGGGAAGGGGGCTGAGGCCAACGTGAAGCGAATACACAAGTTTTTTTTTTAGAATAAAAATATATGAAGCGTAGATACTTTATTACGGAAACAAATTGGATGCACCTTAGTTGACAAATGACAAAAGAAACTTTTTTTCTTTTATAGAAAAATATTAGCCAAAGTGAATGAGAAAACCATCATTTATAAAGCAATAATTTGAGATCTACGTGATAAGCATAAATTACACCAGGAATAATCCTATTTTTTTTAGGTAAAAGATAATCAGAAACCATTCTTAAAAATTAACATATTAATTTAAATTCCTTCTTAAAATGCCTGAGAAGGAAATTTATAACTACCTTCAACCATACATAATTCCAAAAGGTCAAATGATCAACAATAATAGTATAAAGTCTAGCTGATCATCAAATACAAAGAAGGTATAAAAAGCAAATTCTTCAACTGCGAAGAATCTCAAAAGCTGGCAACGAACATGCCAGAACAACAGACTCTTCACTTGTGAAGAAGTGCAGTTTGTAATGAAGTAGTTTTTTGATAACACAAAATAAAATCCCCAAACATAAATTGCACCACACAAGACACATAATTATTAAGAAGCATTCAGCAGGTCAAACCCTTTTAGCTTTCTTAGCCACATTGCTATCACCAGAAGTTTCAGCAGGAGAATCAGCATATTCAAATCTCTGAGAAATATTAGCCCACACCTTAGACAAAGGTGCCTTATTTTTTGTAAAAATTAATGATATGTTGTGTAAATATAAAGAAAATGCTTGTCAACTTCACGAACGAGAAAAGTCTTTAAGAAACAACACTTAATTCTTCTAATTAATATACCTTCAGATGCAACGGTGCAGTCAACTTTCGCAACTCCTGGATTAACTCCATCCCCTTCAATAGCAACTTTGGGACTTGAGGCTTTAGGTTCCATAAACAATTATGATTCCTTATTGGGCACAGCGTTGTTAAACTCTTCAAAAAAATCAATTGAGTACTTTTGCTGCTCATCTCCATCTCTGGACTTTGAAGGTTTCACATGCATCAGAAACTTCTTTCCTTGGAATTTGTCCTCAAGTTTGGAAATATAATCCTGTCAGAAATGGCCACAATTGAAAACATCAACCACTATGTACAAACCAAAAAGACCAATACATTTGAGTTGTCAGACTATAAATTGGAAAGGAACTTACCTCATTAACCTTCGTTTCACATTCTTTTGCAGTTAGTTGCAGCAGCTTTTCTCCAACCTCACCAAACAATGTCGCTCTAATAACTCCACTTTCATCACTCAGATACACATAAAATCGGCACCTTAATTATTCATAATATTTAGTATTATATTATTCAAACCCATAAGTGTACTGGCAAGAGAAAACAATATCCTACATTAAAGGCAATCAGTATCTTAATCATTGTTTTCATACTAACCTTAGCTCCGCAATCTGCCTTTCACCACAACTGTTGCAAGTGAATTCGAAGCCAAGTGCAGCGGAGCTCCCTCTACTACACTTTTTGCATGCCATGTAAGAATAAGTTTGTACAAGCTCCTTCATACTTATTCCAGCTTTAACCAAAGCAACCTGTCACACTCCAAGTTATACTGAGATGTTTATCAAATAAGGACCCAACCCCACAATAAACATACCCTTAACACGTGTAATACCTTCTTTTCAGGCATAATCGTAGCAACCGGAGTTACAGAAGAAATATCTTCAGAAAAGTCAAGCTGCACCAGGCTCTGAGAATAATCAGCCTTGTCCACAAATTCTTGGATATTCTTCTTACAACGCTGAACCCTATATTCATTATTATTATTAATTATTAATAACATAATGCATAAGTTATTTATAATTGGTACAAAATAAATGCAGCAACATATATAAATGAGCAAGTATTAATGATGTGAGAAGAAAGTAAATACCAGTTCTTTAATTTCAATGCTTCTTTGACAGGAGGATCAACCAGTACGACAGAACTTTGTAGAGTTGAAAGTTCACATCCTGCATTAAACAACAGAGCAGAAAAGTTAAAGATAGATAGAAAACAGAAACCAACAAATATGAAGAGTTAACCAACATTACCATTACCATTAAAATATGTGACCCGTAGCCTCCTACCAATGACGACTGGGAAATTCTCAACCTCTGCAGTCAGAACCTTTCCTTCATTTGCAACAAAGTCCTTCCACAAAGTTAGAGCAGACGTTTGCATGCTGTATTCACAATGTGGAAGTAAGTTTCGTAATCTAAATAGAAACAAAGTATAATATGAAAATGTAAACATTGGTGGGTAAACCTGTTATTCATTAGCAAGAACTTCTGCACAGAAGCCATTCCATTTTTCGTAGACACGACAGTTGAGGGAAATGCACATACAACAACAGCAAGCACATCTGAAAATAATATTGGATGGCAATGATGAAAAGAAGTATCGTTGTTCCATAATTGTCACCTTCAATATTTAACCTACAGTAACAAGCCAAACATAACAAAAGGAAGGAATAATTATTTACCAATAAAGGAGTTCCCCTTATCAACAAACCGAGTAAAATCTTTGAACTTTGTGAATTCATACTTGACATGATGAACAACAGCTAGCTCAACAACCTCTTCAATTACTGTGTCAGTACCAATAACCCACTGCATTACAATACCGGGTGGTTTGTAGTCGGGATTTTTGATTTCTCTAATATCAGCATTACTAATCTTGTATTTTTTATAAGGCAGCAGCTTCCTTCCAACAACAGTAATTGCTTTAGAAAACATAATCCCTTCAACTTTTGCACCCTATAATAAGAAATAAGAAATAAATTTATCTTTATAGACAGAAAGAACAATATATTGTGAGTGTACAATTTGAAAGGAACATAGAACAACTTAAACCGAACCTAATCATCAACCAAAATCATCTTCTGCAACTTTGTCGGACTCCTAATAGACTGATAAACATTAAGTTTTTCTTCAACAGTGACAGTTGCAACCCACGGTTTATTTGCATTGGTCAGCTTGTCAATTGGAGTAGCCATGCTTTTCTAAATCGCGTGATAAAATTAAAAAAAATATATATAAATAAATATAAATTGTTGGAAAATAAGCAATAGATGGTAGAAAAGCTCACCTAAACTTTAAAAAGAGAAAAGAGAAAAAAGAGAAAAATCATCACAGTAAACAACACCATTTTTCTTATAGATAATAGAGCAAAAATAATGCCGTAAACTCACAGACATCGTAAATTTACCTCATTTGTCCTCTGCGCATTCATGGGCAAAATATTTAACGAATAACATAGTAATAATTAAGCTCACATTTAAAAGAAAAATTATAATTATAATATTATATTATAACAATTTTATAAGATATGAACATTTCACTAAACAAGACAAGCACATGAAATTTAAACCACGGATCAATAATCTGTGTGTATTCACCTTTTTGCCTTCTATAAGATAAGAACATTCCCACTAAACCCTGTGTATATCCATAAGCACACACAGTAATAAGCACATGAAATTTAAAGCACACACTGTCTGTATTCACCTTTTTGCCAATTCAAAAACCTCCTGAAACACAATATTGGATGTTTTACAATAACACTTACTTTCGTCAGCAGTAGGAGGGAACAACAGAGCTCTGACTGACTCAGAAGTTCTAGCCCTAGAAACGGAAACATATAGTTGACCATGCGAAAACACATGCTCTTTTAAATATAACCCAACAAAATCTAGTGTTTGACCCTGAGCTTTATTTATAGTCATAGCAAAACAGAGCTTAATTGGGAATTGAAATCGCTTAAAAACAATACCATGTTTTTCATTTGAAGGGCTAAATATTGGGATCTTAGGAAGGATAACTTTTTCCCCTAATAGTGACCAAAAGCAATTTCGGCTAAAATGGTAAACTCGCCAAGCTTCCTACAGATTAACCTTGTGCCATTTGATAAACCTTCTGCCGGCTTTAAATTCCTCAAAAGCATCACCGGACAGTTATGCTTAAGGGCAAGAATATGAGGAGGCATTCCCTTTGGATTAAGACTATTAAGAAAATCTTCAAAATCTACCTGATGCCGTTCATCAGCCGTTTTATCTATACTGGTGTAGATATGCAACTGACCAGGGCAATGATTAAAAAAAACCTGATTTATTTCATCAACTACACTATTTGTTACAGACAATATGCACCTGCCAATCATTGGCAAAGGATCCATTGCAAATTTTTTTAAATCCATAAATACACAGTCAATCAGCCTACAACAGAAGAGGGAAAATACGTTAGTGACAAAAAAAACAAACTATAAGGACAAAACACATGAGAGAATACTCAGAAATGGTCAACTTGCCTATCAACAGATTCTTGCTTCCCAGTATATGGCAAGACAATAGACTGAGGCAGGTTAATTTCCCCAGTTTCATCAGCATCTTCCTTTCCCTCACCCACTCTAAGTAAAAAACTTGAGAAAGAAGGATCTAAGAGTGCTCGCATATTGATTGTCAAACTAATTTTCTGAATACAGGGTCACAAGAATGAATTAACAATCAATGCCTGAACAAGTGTTTGCCAAGAGGCCTTTTATATCACGGGTAAAGTTTGCCTAAAATCGCCTCCAAAAACAACTACTTTCCCGCCAAATGGTTTTTCAGAACTCATTAAATCTTTTAAAAGTAAATCGAAAGATTCCAAACAATCCCGTTTTGCCATCGAAGCTTCGTCCCAAACAATTAACTTTGACTCAATTATCAACTTAGCTACAGAGCTCTGTTTGCTAAGTTGACACCCAGGTTTTTCTGCTGAATCTATAGGCAGCCTAAACCTTGAATGAGCAGTTCTACCACCCGGCAAACCACCAGCAGCAACACCTGAAGTTGCGACAGCCAAAGCTACAAAGCCCCTAGACCACAATGTAGCCAACAAAGCACGGTACAAAAAAGTCTTACCAGTTCCACCCAGGCCATCAAGAAAAAATGCCCCTGATCTTTTATTATCAATTGTATCCATTATAAGATCAAATGCCATTTTTTGGCCAAGATTAAGCTTCTGAGGAAGTAAAAGATCCTCCGCTGTGATGGGTATATTTTTTTCACTCTCTACTTCCTTAGTCAAATTCTCATCATCATCCATATAGAAATTATCTGTAACCAAATTAAATTCCTTAACATTCCTACCCATTGTAAGAAAATATTTATTTATTTCATGTAAGGTTTGTTTGTAGATAAGAACAGTATATAACCTGACCATGCATAAGATCTATATACATCAGCTGACAATTCAGATTTAAAAGTATCCCACAATTGTTGAGGGCTATCAGGAGAGCCGAAAACAAGTAAACTTGCAAACAGAGACCTAAGACTGCAAGGCATTTGAAACACACATGCTTCTTTAAGACAATCTTCTATGTAACTATCAGAATTTAAAAGCCCAAGCTTCAAAGCAGCTTCCCTAAAAGACCCTAGTTTTTTACCATCCACGGTCATCAAAAAATCAAATGAAGTAGGTGCTCCTTTTTTCCTACGGTTCCATGTTTTATTTTTACTGTCCCAAACAAAATGTTCAGGAAATTCTCTATACAGTAAATTTAAACTCTTTATACCATCACAACTTAGATTAGCTGCCAAAAATTCTGTCAAGGTTGTTCTTCGTAACCTGTCATTAGCAACAACATCTTCTAAAGCCGCATTGCTTTTAAAAGTAACAAATTGTGCTCCTTCGAAGTGTATCTGCAAAGTATAAACAGTAGGAGTGATAAAATGAAGTTTGAAAGCATAGATTCTCCATATAGCCTCAGTTGGCCCTACCTACCTAGCATCTTGGAATTGCTTTATTTCATCAATTGTTTCATGTTCTGAACCAATAAAGAAAGAACTTACATCTAAACCCTTGCAAATATATTTATGTAAATATTTAATCAATTTAATGGTAGAACATATCTCCACATTAAGATGACAATCAAAATAAGACAGTAAATATGGATTATATGGAACAACCCACCTGTTATCCAACATTTGATTTCTTACCTTAACTGTCCTACCATACCATTGTTTACTTTTGCGTAAATTATTGTTTTAACTCATTTTAATATGAATAATATATTTTCTAACAATCTATTAATTGGACCATTCAAACTAATGTTAATTTTATTGTCATTCCTTACTATTTATTAAATTAAGACTATCATAATTTTTATTAGTTGGTTTTTTTTTTCAGTTACAATTTATTTAATTTTTTCATATATTAACTTAAAATACTTTTTTTTCCCATCAAATTTTATCCTTTTTTTGTCTAATAAAAATGTAGTAATATATTTTTATAGTATATTATTTAATAGAAAATAAGCAATATTTTATACTCCCTCCGTCCCAGTCAAAGAGTCCACTTTCAAAAAACAAATTTTGTCTCATTGAAAAAGTTCACTTTGAATTTATTTACATTACATATCCTTACTAATATAACAATGTGTGGTTCACAATTAATCCTTACTTTAAAAGTAAAGATATAAGTAGAAAATATGGTGATAAATTACTTATTTTAGGTATTGTGCTTACAACTCATAATAAGTTTTAGAACATTTCAAAGTGGACTCTTTGAGTGGGACGGAGGGAGTATTTGATATACTTATTGGGTTTTATAATAATGAATTTTAATATTTAAGTTAGTTGTAAAATTTGAAAATATATAATTGTTGTGAAGAAAATATATTTTAAATGTTAAAAATGATAAAATTAAAGTAGGTTAATCATTAATATTATACATATATATATATATATATATTATAACGTCATTCAGTTTGACCTCTGGCTCAAACCGGTCGAACTCCCGATTCGAGTGACCTCTTAGCCTCGCCGGCTCAACGTCCAGTCCAAGCCAGACAACCATGATTTTAGCAGCACAAAATTTTCCATTTTTTTTCAACAAAAATTTTTTGCCTTCAGTTATTAATTAAATTAAATTAATATTTCTTTTAATAACCTACCAAAGGTAAATTCTTATCGGTTAATTAAAATTAAGTCTAATTTAAAAAATAAATTTGATAATTTATTTTTTAATGAGAGAGTGATAATTTTTTAGAAGATAAATTGAATGATAAAATTAATTTCCAAATTTCACCAAATTAAGGTAAAAATAATTTTCAAAAATTGAATGATACAAATAATTTTCAAAAACTTCACTACATACTACTACAAGCTGGGAGTATCCATAAGTGTTGTGTTAAACTAATAAAAAGTATAGACAAATAGTACATGTAAATACTTATGTATATGTATAACTATGTGAAAAACTTAAACTATTAGTTTATAAAGACTAGATTAAAAGCAAATGATGCTTTAAGTACTAAATCGCAATGTACGTGTAACTTTAGAGACGTAATAGTATTTTTGTCTTTTTAAGTTAATTTAATTTAGCAACAATGCATCTCAACTAAATTTCATAAATAAAAAAGACAAACTTTTAGCTTGTAAGGACTAAATTTTTTTTAAAAATGGATACTTTAAGTGCCAAAATACAGTTTCTAGAAAAGTCTAGGGATATAATAGTCTTTTTATGTCTTTTTAAGTTAATTCTAGTAGGAAAATAGTGCATTTCAACATAATTTCATGAAAATATACCAAAAAAGGTAAATAATGAGTTTTGTAAGGACTAAATTGAGAGAAAATTATACTTTAAGTACTAAATTAAAATTTGCAATAAACTTTAGGGACCTAATAGTATTTTTATGTCTCTTAAAGTTAATTTAACTTAGAAAAATAGTGCATCTCAATTGAATTTAATAAATATATGCTAAAAAATGTAAACTTTTAATTTATAATGACTAAATTGAAAGAAAATGATATTTTAAGTACTAAATTGCAATTTAGAAGTAACTTTAGTGACATAATAGTTTTTATATGTCTTTTTTAAGTTAATTAAACTTAGAAACAATGATCTCAACTTATTTTCGTGAAAATATACCCAAAAAGGTAAATTGTTAGTTTATAAAGACTAAATTGAACGAAAATGATACTTTAGGTGTTAAGTTACAATTTGCAATAAAATTCAGCGACCTAATAATATTTTTATTTTCCTAAAGTTAATTCATCTCAGAAAAAATGTGCATCTCAATTAAATTTAATGAATATATGCCAAAAAATGTAAAATTTTAGTTTATAATGACTAAATTGAAAGAAAATAATATTTTAAGTACTAATTGCAATTTACAAGTAACTTTAGGGACATAATAGTCTTTATATGTCTTTTTAAGTTAATTAAAACTGAGAAACAATGATCTCAACTGGTTTTCATATAAATATACCAAAAAAGGTAAATTGTTAGTTTATAAGGACTAAATTGAAAGAAAATAATATTTTTAGATACTAAATTACAGTTTGCAATAAACTTTTTGGACCTAATAGTATTTTTATGCCTCTTTAATTTAATTAAACCTTAAAACAATATATATCAATTAAATTTCATTAACATATACCAAAAAAGGTGAAATTTTAGTTTATAATGACTAAATTGAAAGGAACTGACAATTTTTAGTACTAAATTAGAATTTACAATAAATCATAGGGACATAATAGTCTTTTTATATCTCTTTAAGTTAATTCAACTTAGAAACAGTAGGATCCCAATTGAGTTTCATGAATATACAAAGAAATGGTAAACCATTATTTTTTTAGTAGACTAAATTGAAAGAAAATACTTTAAGCACTAAATTACAATTTACAATAAACTTTAGGGACGCAATAGTCTTTTTTTGTCTCTTTAAGTTAATACAACATCGAAATAATGCATCATTCAGTTGAATTGAATGAAAATATACCCAAAAATGGTAAACTATTAATTTATAAGGACTAATTTAAAAAAAATGATACTTTAAATGTTAAATTGTAATTGACAAGAAACTTTATGGATGTAATAGTCTCTGTACTTCTCTTTAAATTAATTCAACTAAGAAATAGTACATATTACATCATAGGAAGGTAAAGTTTTGGTTTTTAAGGACTAAACTGAAAGAAACTAACATTTAAAATATTATATTAGAATTTACATAAAATTAAGGGCCATAATAGTCTTTTTATGTTAATTCTATTTAGAAATAGTGTATCTCAACTGAATTATAATTTAAGTAAATATTATATTAGAATTTAAAGAAAATGACATTTAAGTACTAAATTATAATTTGCAATAAAATTTAGGGACGTTATAGTCTTTTCATGTCACTTTACATTAATTTGACTAAAAAATAGTGCATGTTAACTAAATTTCATTAAAATATACCAAAAGAGATAAAATATTACTTTATATGGACTAAATTAAAAGAAAATGATACTTTAAATACTAAATTATAATTTACAATAAACTTTAATGACCCAGTTGAGACTTTAGAACGACTAAATGTTATTTGTAATTAATAAAATTCTAATGAAATTAGTTCTACTGGTTACATTTTATAATTATTAGGTTGCCACAATATAATAATTATTTTGTACTGGGTGTAATATTAATAAAATAAACTACAAATATAATTATTGGGTATAATTTTTAATTATTAGGATGTCCTACTTCAACTTGTATTTGTTAGGGTGTAAATTGTAATAAAAGTTAAATATAATCACTTATGTTAGAGTGTCTTAGAGGAATTATGAAATTATTATGCACAAAAAACATTATTCGGAGTGTAGTAGAATTATTTAAAACTTAAGGGACCAATTATACTACAGTTAATTATTTACTTAAACATATAAAAGTAGGTTAGCAACAGCAATTTATGATAGCTTAGTTGGTAAAAGTTAGGTTTTACTTTCAGAGGTCATGACTTCGAAACCCCCAACTCAACAAAATTAACTTGTAATTTTATCCATTCATTATTTATCGAAAATAACTACTAGTAACTATTTTAAAGAATCAGACATTCTATGGCGATTATGTAGAAACCTCCATAGAAAGTCTGCCCTTTTTATGGCGATTTTATTATACCCGCCTCAAAATGGATTTTCTATGGCGGGTACCATAAAATCGCCATAGAAAGTAGTTTCTAAGGCATCTCTCAATAAACCGCCATAGAAAGTCCATGTTTTCTTTTTAATGGCGATTTCCTTCTAATCCGCCATTAAATGACCACTCCTTTTTGTAGTAGTGTTATAGAGTAGGGGCATTCGAAAACTTGTCCTAAAAGAACTAGGAAAAGGAAATAGAATTGAAAACCAATCACGAGATTGATTCCCTTTACAACCAAAATTTAAAGGTTTTAAAGGTTTCAAGTTATATCAAATGGATGTGAAAAGTATTTTTTTAAATAGTTTCTTGAATGAGGAAGTTCATGTGAACAACTTCCCGGATTTGAAGATGTTAATGGAAGCAGAACGAACAGATGAGGGAAGAGGACAATGATGGTCTCTTCCCTCTCTGTCTGGTTTGTAAGAGTGAAGTTTTGTCCAGAAATTCATAAGCGCGTGCTTCCCTAGTATGATTTGAATCATTTATATAATTCTCCTCATAAGTCAAAGAGGTAACAAAGTGTGCATGCGAATTGCTAATTCTCCAAGAACAGTACGAGATCCTCAAGGTAGGAACTTCCATGGAAGCAAGACATTATGTCCGAAATCTAAGACCTAACAAGTGCGCTCCTGCTGATTACACATGCAATCTCCTCAAGGCTGAAGCCAAAACAGGCAATGTCCTCCTCAAACTATAATGTGCTAATCCTTTATGCGTTGCAGCCCCTGCACGTTTTGCATATGATGCCTGAAATGTTCCAAAAGAAGATATTGTACGTTTTGCATGAAAACTCTGAGCAAAGAGTGTTCTCTGCTGTCCGATCTCCATCCTTGCCTGCATCAAGATGATGGAAGACCATATGAGTATTGATTAAAGATCATTTTCAGGCCATGTGCCAATATGCACACCAACAACAACAACAACAACAACTAAGCCTTTGTCCCACTATGTGGGGTAGGCTACATGGATCACATATCGCCATCGTGTACGGTCATGGCACATCGATTCATCAATATGCACACCAATTCTACTAAATGATGAAGACACAAAACTGAGTGAACGTAAAAGATTGACTTTCCCTTATATTTTCATTGATTTTAACCTTCAACAATATCATTCAGATCAGACCCAATAACATCAAGAATCTTAGCACATACCACACCCACTAATTACACAAAAACCAGTTCTACAAAAGATAATGGGCTAACCCTTCCATCCTTGTTCCTAGCAGACACATAATTGTCACAAGATTAGAGATAGTTAGTTCAATCCAACTGCAAAGCATTCCAAGTCAATATGCAGATAATCATGACTTTAGATAGCAGATGGAGAATTGCAAAATTTTATATGCTGGTAAAAGCTCTTTATCCTAGTTGCAATGACAGGTTAAATCTAACTTAAAAGATGACCTTACTAAACACCTTTAAAGAAAACCTTCTCCAATGCAGCATAGTCATCTCACTTGAAAAACAAATTTGCAGTTAAGACAGCCAACAAATTTTAAAGTTGATACAATTCTTTCTCATTCCCCCCAATTGAGCCAAGCCCCAGATCAGGACAACGAAAACTGGTCCACAACAGTCAACTGACACACGAATTGTCAGTACAAAAAGAAAAGGAGAAAAAATGCGAAAAACCAGAGCCAGTAAAGTTGCAGATGGTTGTCAGAATACTTACCCTTTTGCCGAAAACCACTAGTGGCAGTCAACCATAGGTTTGATATACTCGATGACTTTAGTTGCCTCTACATGAATTTTATAAGGGGAAAAAAAAATGGTTAATCAATGAAATGATTATAATGGATAAGCAAGAAAGGTGAAATGAATTTTCCTCCATACAAGATGATAATCCCAAGACCCCATGAATTCATAAGGAAAGAGAACTAAACAGAAAAATCTCAGCATACTAACTTCTTTAATTTGTCAGAATTGGATATCTCGCTACAAAGTTATTAGCATTAACAAGCGTTTAAATGTCAATGAGGATTTCTTTGCAGAGAAATCAGGGGATTTTGTCAACTCCAAATTCCATTAGCTTAATTCAAAACACAAAAGGAAATTACTCTACTTCTTGAAATGACAAACAAATAAGAGTCACAAACTGCAAAAGCACTGTTCAGTATTCAACAGTATTTGCGTGAGCAGAATGATTGCAACAGTTTCGTTGGGAGGTGAAACAATGAACAAAGCAATGGCTAAGCTTCATGAGGGGGTGACTTCTATTACTAGTATGGTCCGGGGAAGGAAGGCGAGTATTGTCCTTGATATGATAAATAAATCATAGTCAAAACAGTACTCTTCCAAATACAGTTAAGTATTACGTGAGCAAACAGATTAAAAAAAGTCTCCAGGAAGGTAAACCAATAAATAAAGCAAGCTAATGAAGCAGTTGAACTTACTGAGAAGATTCCTATTACTACAATGGGCTTTTTTCTGCCCCAGCGGGGGTTGGGGTTAGGGTTGTTAAAAAATTCTCACTCAATAAATGGTTGCTCTTGAAGTGAACTAGACTAAATTAAACCCGTTTAAGAACAGCTCTGTTTCATTTCACATGTTTGGGGCAAATGAGAAGTTTTGGTAGGAATCTTTTGTAGGAAGATTGTTTAAATAATGTGAGAATAAAACTAGAGGGAATTTAATTGTGAAATCTGAATTCAACTTAAATGAAAGATTGTTCGAATTCTTTTCTTACTCCAGTCTGGGGTAAAAGATAACATATCCCGACATAGTAACAAACGAAAAATCGCAGAAAATACGCCAAACATGCTCTTTGCGATTAATTCGTGGACTCCCTTGTTGCCAGAACCACCTCCCCCCTTCTTTAATGTGTGAATGGAAAGAGAGTGACGATAACAGTTTCTTTGGCAAAATAAACAACATTAAAGCAAGCACACCAGGCTCATCATGCAAATACATCAAACAAATATACTCCACAGTTAAATTAAAATAAAAACCATACCAATGGTTTAATCTTCATTCATTTAGATTTCAAATTTCAATGCGAGCAGACATTTTGTGATCAGGACTATAATGGATACCAATTCTAATCTTATTAGTACCTAAAACAATTTTCAGTGGGGAAGCAGACCCATAAAAGAGCATGGAATATATATCACCAAGTGTGACGAAATGAGATGCTGAAGGAAGAGATGGGAAAGATCAATACAAGATTCCAATAAGGGATTTGTTTAGGGCCAGTTCTTTATTGAAGGTTTGAGTTTTGGTTTGCGTTTTGGATTTTGAAAAATAGTTTTATAATGTAAAAAGAGTATTGGAAATGTAAAAATGTATAGCTGAATATTAAAAAGTTGTACTGAAAATGTAAAAAAGTATAGCATAATAGTAAAAAGTTATATTGGAAATGATGAAAACTGATTATAATATATTAAATTTACTCTTGAAACCAAAACCAAAACCAAAAACGTAAAGAACATGCCCTTAGCTTTAGATAAAGTTGATACTTGAGAAATTGACATTTTATGGTCAATTTCTCATAAATCAACTTCAGAAATTTGAGAAGAAAAATAAAAGATCATTATTTCATTAAATTTGAATACCAAATCAATATTGGTGCAATAAAGCCTTGTGAAGTTTGTACTAAGATATTTGAGAAGCATAAACACTAGCAAACAAATAAACATCATCTAATTTGTGCCTATGCTGAGATTTTCATCACTTTGCAGTGATATATGATACAAAGAATTGTGCTGTAAATAATCAGTACTAAACAATTGTTCACTTCATCAGTGAAAAATGTGTTCATTGTACTGAAGATGAATAAAAAGGGTGAACAAAAACTGAGAGAAAATGATATTACCATGCAAATCTTGCAGATTAGTGAGTTCAGGGCCTGCATTGTTACTCCTCTTTTCAAGTGGATGATGATGCACTGTTTTGAATCCAAGCATCTGAAAAGTACCCCGTCCACCAGAGAAAGCATGAAATAAAAATCAGAAGTTAGACTTGCTTATATATATTTCTGTTTCTTTGCTGAGTTTCAGTATTGCAGAAAAAAAGTCATGTTACAAGCAAAACTAAAAATTGTAATGCATTGGCACTCAAACTAGACATTCAAACATCACTTCCGACAATATCACTAAGGTTCATACTCCTGAGTAGGATGGCATGATATGTATAAGTCATTGAACCTACACTTTTAACCTCTCTAATACGTGATTGAAAATATCTAACCGAACAGTAGCTCTCAAATAAATGGCCAACCTTGAAAAAAATCAGATCCAGTGCCTACATCAAAATGCGCAAAGAAAACGTTGATAACATGTTTGCTAAGAAGATCCAATTGTTGTGTTTCAAAACAAGGTTACATCAATAAGCAGCTCCATATGTTGGTAGTACAGCTTAAATAAATATAGTAACACTGAAAGTAGCACATTCTCTAATGAAGAGATAGTTTTCCATGAAATGACTCTACCTCATTTTCTGTACGGGGTGAAAGATAAAAATCTATACCAATTAAATTGTACAGAGTCTGCACTTAAGAAATCAGCTGTGTGTCTCTCTTAATACGTCCAGTAGTTCATATCTAGAGTAATATTCATATGAATAGTAGATGACTTATGATTTCAAAAAGTCAGAAAACAATAAGCATATCTTATGTCAATACTAAAATAGAATCAGTAGTCTTAAGTAAAAGAGAAAAAGAAGCTTTAAATCAATGTACAAAATCAAATGGTACATCTTACTGATCCAATGAGTTAAAACCAATATAATCACATAAAAACATTCAAAGAAGCAAGAATCAACTTAAAGTTTCATCATTTCAAAATAAGTATTCAATCAAATTGTTTTTTTTTTCCAAATCGATCATCCAAACTCATTGCTGTTCCCCATTGATCTATGAAGTAAAAAGATCAGATTGAATTTGTCAGACATCTCTCCGCTGATGTTTCCATATCCCACAATGTCTCAAAAATATAGACCAAGCCAAATAACTATACCACCTGGATTTTTGCCAAAATTTACAGCAAGAAAACATCATGGCCACTCTCTGGTAAAGTTTCTCAAAGCTTAACAAGGAAAACTTATTTGGAAAATTCTGTATGTAAAAAAGAAAGTATGAGTCTGAATTCTGTATTCCTAAAAGCTAAAATTATTTTCCAAATAACATTAAGACTGATTGGCAACATTTTCTTCTTCGTGCTCAAAATAGGTCAATGGCCATAATGAAGTTCAACTCTAGAGGAAACGAAATTAAACGTAACTAGTAGACAGCATAGCACTGCAACCCACAACTTATGTGGTCTTAGCTCTTGCTCAAACAATATTCATTTTTCATAAGATTAAGGATACAGATAGAATATAGAATCTAATGTTTAAGTATTCAACATTAACTGGAGAATAATGAAGACTTTAGATACCGAGTGGAGAATTTTTAGGAACAATAACACAAAAATTATATAATGTAAGGCCTCATGTTATCTAGACTCCAATGGAAAGCAAATCTAACTTAAAAGATGATTAACACCAATTTCTGATTCACCAAATTACAACAACTAGATCAATAAAGGAGAATGGGAAGCCAAAAAATTTTGGAAAAATGTAAGCAGATAATGAAAAGGGGGAAATTTTAACCTAAAAATATGGCTACTAAGGGAACATAATAACAGTAGTTAGAGAGTACTTGCCCTTTTGTCAGCGACACCGCAAGGATGGTCTACTGCAGGTTTGATACACTTGACGACTTCAGGTGCCTCTACAAGATTGTTTAAATAAGAATAAATAAATGAAAGAAGTTAATTACTGAAATAAGGGTAATGGATAAGCCAAAAAGATGAACAATGATTATTTTCAAGTAAATGAGAATCACAAGACTCCAAGAAATAATGAAGGGAAGAGAATTGAACAAGTAAATGCCGACTACGAAAAGCCCTTACCATAAACAAACAATCTCAGCATATTGAATTCTCTCAACTATCAGAATTGAGGGATCTAACTACTAGTCGTTAGCATTCACAAGTGCTTAGGTGTAATGGAAAGTTTGTGGTAATATTAGGGGGTCCCATCTGCACCCAGTTTGATTAGCTTTATTCATAACACACGAGATTTATTACCCCCTCTTGATCTGGAAAGTAGATCATGATGGATGCAGGGAAAAGGCAGGGCTCCTTAAATATTCTCAACTATTCGCATGAGCAAACTGATTGAGACGATTTTGTTGGAGGGCAGAACAATGAACAATTGCAGCTAATGTTATGGCTGAGCTTACAGAAAGGATTACTTCCACTACTAGCATGGGCATGTGCAGGGGTGAAGGGGCGATAGCACGGGAAAACATCACTCAAAAAATGATTGTTCTTAAGTTTGCTTCTGAATGAACTGCAAAGAACACCTACACTTAAGTACCTTAATGCCAAACCACCTTCTTGAGATACAGAGTAAGAGAAAAGAAAGTGGCACTAGAAGATTCTTTGGTAAGATAAAGAGCATTGCAACAAAATTATTAACTAAGCCTTATCCCACTATGTGGATTTGACGATAACAAACAAATTGAAGCCAAAATCTTAATCCATAAACCATACGAGGTTCATCATGCAAATACGCGCACAACAGAGATAAATTTCAATAAAACTATACCAACAATTTTCATGATTGAATTAGATTTTAAATGTCTACATAATTATAAATAGAATTGTAATATTGTTAGACAATTTATGATTAAGACCATAATGAATACAAGTGCACCCTTCTAGTACCTAAAACAAATTTTAGGTAAGTTTATGATAAAATATTAAGGTACCACAGTGGCAAACAAAGAAAGATAACCTCATTTGTGACTGCACTGAGATTTTTGTTAGTTAGCAATAAAATAAGAAACAAAGGATGGTGCTAAGAAAAGACAATTCTAATAATTGTTCATTTCATTATGCAATATCAATTACTGAAGATCAATTGGACTGATAAACAAAAATATGAGACAGAAAAAGATATTACCATTTAAATTATCTGAATTTTGCAGACTAGTCAATTCAAATCCTGCTTTCTTAATCCTTTTTTCAAGGACACCACGCACAACGCTGAATCCAAGCATCTGAAATGTCCCAAAAAAATAAAAAATAAAATACACAAACTAAAATCAACAGTGGAAGTTGGTAGTTTTTCCTTTACATTTCTACTTTCTTTTTCCTTTGTTTCTCTTAAAAAGTAAACTTCCCATTCTAAATGGTCAATGTCAAAAAAATGACATGAGAATTAACATTTTGTGACTACTTGGGTACAGATCTGAGTTTCTGTCTAAATGTCCCTTGATGCTAGGCAATGCATATAGTTCAAGTAGGCTTTAGACTAGATCACCAATCTCCCATGAAAATAAGAGGCAATGGTTATAGATTTCATAATTGCACGTGTACAAATTGAGCATAAGAGAGAACCTACTGAAAAATCTGTATTTTTGAAAATCTCCAGCAACAGCAACAAAGCACTACCATCCGCAGAACCTGTTCCAGGAGATATAGCATCTGTAGCAGAAGATTGGCGTAGTCCCAAATATTTATCTTCCAATCCTTCAAATGTCCCCAACTCAGAGATGGCATCCGTGTACAGCAAGATAGTTAACTCAACAATCTTTCCATCTCTAGCATTCTGGTAAATAGCTTTTTGAGTCTGTTCAACTGGCAAGGCTCTCATTAGCTGGCTTAAGGTGAGAAGTCCTTGCTTCTGCTTCCCAAAAAAAAAAAAAAAGAAAAAAAATCATTGGAGTGATTTAAAATAAGATGGACAGCCAAACAAAATGCTAATACACGAATTATATTAGAAACAAAAGTCTCATAAACAAACTATTATTACGAGTTCCTGGGAGCTGCAAAGGGTTAAAATCAACTCATAAACAGATTCAGTTGGTGTCCACGAGATCTTTTCCCTGCTTGACACACAATGAGCAAGTTTTTAGAACATCAATCCCCAGCAAGAAAATAATGACATTTAAGTTGCATACAAACCCAATCATTAAATGCTGACCTGAGTGAATAAAGGGCAGCTTCCATGGGTAACATCAAATGGAATCCACTTAATCCACTCTTGCATGGAAGATCCAGTCGTGCTCCATATTTCGAAAATAAGTTAAGAATCTCAGGTGAAAACATAGTTATGGCCTGATAGACTGGGGCGGGGTCAATTTCGTTCATGGTAGCATCCACATTGACTCGTATCCCAATTTCTCCAGAAATTAATGCTTCCACACACCGCGTAGCTCCAAAAAAAATCGCCCACTTCATCAACAGTGATGATGGAAATCTACAGCCAAGATCATTTAAAGAGTCCAATATTCTTCTATCCCTTATTAAGCACACCAACTCATTGCAACAATCCCACTGCAAGGTATTCAAAATGTTGTCCAGCAGGGGTGGTACACCTTCTATATCACGTTCTTCATCATCCTGATGAAGATATTAATGTTAGAAAAAAATTCTTTTGCAAACTAAATCAATAAAACTATAAATAAAAAATAATAAATAAATAAATAAAGGAATCTTGGTAGAAAATTTGAACCCTTACAATATAACCAAGATGCTCATCCTCATCATTAGGCAACTGCAGAACAGTCAAAAGAGCAACGAAAATAAATCAATACTTTAAATTTTCAGAAAAACAAGCTAAGGTAGTGCCACTTCTGGGAGGAATAAAAATACTAAGGAAAAAAAAAAGAAAAGAAAAATTTGAACCCTTACGTAACGCTTCCTACGTCCAACCTCCATGTCCGGCGGCATACTAATCTCACGCTGCATAACAGTCAAGAGCAACAAAAAATAAACAAATTAGTATCATGACAATGAAAACCTATCACCAGCTGAAAACGAAAAAGACCTAGAAAATTTTATAATAATAATAATTAAAAATAAAAGAGAAAGGGGGAAACACTGCTGCCGAGGCGTGATGTATCTAGGAGTGGGCAACGAATCCGTTTGTGGTTTATTCGGTTTCCTCGAATTGGTTTCCTCGAATTTTAAAAGTTTTTGGCCAATTCGAAAACCAAACCTAATTCGTTTTTAACCTGAAGAAACCAATTCGAATTCGTAATTCGAATTCGGTTTAAACCATGGAAACCGAATTCAGAAATTTATTTCCATAATCAAAATTTGTTCTGTAATAGCTGAACCAGACAATTCCTGGATTATTATTCTTATTAGCAATGTGGCAAAAGATGTCAAATTCAACCCAAGAAAAGCCATTTTTAAGCAACAGTTTGTCTGGTTCTAAGAGTAGAGATTTCAAAACAAGTCAGATCTTAAGGAAAGATTTTAATAATTCTGCAATCAACTAACTATGCTAGAATTCAGGAGGATGAGCACTCTGACTGCAAATATTTATTAAGCAAGATAGCCTTTGTTAATTGGCTCCAAATGGCAGTAACAGGCAGTTTGTGCTCAAAGTCTTCTCTACTAAACTCCCAGGTAAACTAATAAGCAAATACTAGGTAATAGTCTACATAACATTGAATATTCTTCAGAGATAGTTTATGCAGCAAGAAGACAAGCAGCAGCTTCCAAAACACCAGAGCAGAAAGGATAAGAAAGAAAAACATCGAACAAAAAACAACCATTTCCTTTCCTTACCACACAATCCTTCAAATTTATCTTTTACAAGATAGATTTTTGGCAAAATCCGAATCTGGGCTGGGATTACTATTTTTCAGATTCCCAGTTTGTCTCTTTGTCAATAAAAGTCGTCGCCGACAGCTTCAACAACCTTGTCCTGCCTTGCTTCGTCGTCCGTCGCCGACAAACATGCCTTGCTTCGTCGTCCGTCGCCGACAAACAGAGAGAAGGGGAAATCCGATTGAATAGATTGATGGTGTACACTTTCTTGCTTCCCCGTCGCCGTGGCTTCGGCGTGGTCGCCTGGCTCAGTTCGCTGGTCGGCACAATTGCCTGCTTTAGAGTCGCGATGCGGCAGCGGCGATGCTAACTTTCAAACTAAGGGCACGCTCACTTAAAAACAATTTTGCCCACTTTTTGGTTTGAAACTAAAAAAAAAGCCCAAGTTTTTGTTCGGTTCCCCAGACAATTTCCAAAATATTTTTACTGCCAAAATTCTCTTCCCTTCACCTTTCCCTTCCGCGACTCCCCCTCAACAGCAAGCAGCAAACTCTGCAGCAGCTCGACGAACCCAGCGGCCCGAACCAAAACAGATCTCCACTCTCGCCTGCGTGGTACGACTCTTGTGGCTGCAGCCGACGGCTACTTCGCGCCGGCTGCCCGTCCTCGACTCCGGTTCCCACCTACGGAATATATCGGGCCGGCACTAGAATTCGGGAACGGGGTCGACCCTTCGTTTGTTCATAGCCGACGAACATACGTTTTGAGCGGCCCGAACTGCAGCTGTGAATACCCCTCTGCGACAACTTCTTCGACCCCGTATTTCAGGCTCCGCAGTCCCTCAAATCTCCGAATTGTAGGTAATTTGCACTGTTGACCTATCTCAAAATTTCTCCCCAAACTCGGTATTCAAGCATGGCTTTGCAATTGAATCGGTTCTGCTATCTATACATATATATGTGTACAGACGTATGGAAATTTTTGTTGGCTGATGTTGGGTTTGGTTGTTGATTTGCTGCTTTCATACATTCATTTCTGCTATTTGCAATTTGATGTGGAGGTAGTATGTAATTTTCCAAATTGTTTTGTCCTGTTTCTTTCTGTGATTGCCTTTGTGCAATGTTAAAATTTGTCCAACTGATGGGTTCAATTTTAAGCTCCTCTGCACCTGTACAGCTACCAACCGAAGATGTTGAGGTTCATTAGTTTGTCCCTGTAAATTGATTACTGATTTTGTGTATAATATACAAGGTTGATTTGGGGAAGGAGAAGGGTTCATTCTGGGTTGCAGAGAATCTGGGCACATTGTGATGGAAGGGAGTGCTGGGGAAAAAAAATGTTTTATGGTACTTGATCTGAAAATTATTTTGAAACTTACTTTCAAAACAGTGTTTCTTACACTACGTTTTGAAACTTGTTTTGTTTGAAAATAAATCTGAAAAATGTTTTCAAAACAGCAAAGAGAACAGGCCCTAAAGAACAGAACTAGCAACTAGGGCAAAAGCCAAAACACTTAAAGCCCTAAAAATAAAAATAATAAAATTAAAATGTATAAAATTAAAAATATATATAAATAAGGTTATATTACAATTCGGTTTTCGGTTCGGTTTCTGGGTTGGATACGCAATTCGAAAACCGATTCTATTACGAATTCGGTTTCAAACCAAACCTAATTCGAATTCAGAATTCGAATTGGTTTTTTCGAATTCGGTTCGAATTTCGAATTGGCCCAAACCATGCCCACTCCTAAATGTATCAGTATGTTCACCTGAGAAGATGGAAACCACGACAACTTCAGCGGCAGACATAGAATGTCGAATGGAGTCGGAGCTGTTAATGTTAGAATAGCAGCCGGGCAAACGTGGGTCTTCAGACCCAAAAGTAAATTACACTTACCTCCCTTAAGGTTTCTCCAAATTACCAACCCACCCCAGAGTGTTTGAAAATTACGAATATCCCCTGAATAAAAAATACAAAATTGCACCCTCAAAACAAAACTAAAGTCTAAATACGTTGACAATGGTCGAAATAATAAATGGTTTGACTAATATACCCATAAATTAAGGAAATAAAATATATTATCCTTATCAATTGTATCCTCCGTTTGGTTTGATATTGTTTTGAGAAATTCTTCACATTTTTGAAAAAAAATCTTTACAGGCAAACACACTCATTTTTTCATAATTTCAAATTTTAAAATTTAAAATTTATTACTCATGCAATTTCAAAAATAACATCATCATTACCTTTTTGTCACACGTTTTTTCATTAAAAAAATTCTCTCTAAAAAATTTCTTCCCAAAAAAAAGAAATTCCCTATTTTTTAGTTACAAACCAAACAGAGCCTTAATTACCAAAAAGTGTGAGTTAATAACTGAAATATGATTTACAATAGCTCTATACGTATAAAGTGTGATTTGCTACTACAAGTGAGGCTCATCAAGGAATATGGGATATTGTAATGTGGTTCAGTTTTTGCCAACGTTTTAGTGTAAACGAGGACTCGGTTAGTAAATATATTTTAGTTTACGTGTTTTTATATTTTAATAAATATATTGGTCTAACCATTTCCTAAGTTGTCAATATTTTTTAGTTGTAATCATGTTTCAAGGGATGAAAATTTTTTTTTTTATCACATTCAAGGGGATGATCACTAGCTTTTCCAAAATTTATGGACTTATTGGTAATTTAGACAAACCTAGAAGGAGGTCAATGTAATTTACTCAAAAAATAAAAGAAGTGCATAGTGTGTCGTTCTTCAGTTTTGGGTGGGTGAACAATTACATCATGTTGGGCTCAACTAGTAGCAAGGTAGTCAGGATCGAGATTTACATGAGATCAATTTTAGGTGTAGGATTAGATCTTAATATTAGGAAATACATAATTTAAAGAACTTTGGCGATTTTTCTCACTACTTGAATTTAAAGAATGTAAAAACAAGTTAGGATGGTGATTTTTCTCACTACTTGAATTTAAAGAATGTAAAGACAAGTTAGGATGATGTTTTGACACATCACCAATGTTAGAAACAGAATTTCTATGAGAAATTTGAATATTATCATTAAAAGGAGAAATAAAAGATCTCACAGAGGAAGATCTGGATATTCCCGGAGTATTACTCATTTGAACATAAACATCTCCATCAGGAGTCTGTATTACATTTGAAATATTATGTTCACTTCTAGGTTCACTATAAGCAACCTTTGTCATTTTCCATTGTTGAGGAACCAAAATTTCATCCCATTTAATGGTTCTTCTAGTAGTAATATTTGATTTATCAAAATTTGTTTCTATTAGAATTGTTTCATTTAATTTTTTCTCATTTTCTTTAACTTTATAACATGGATTTAAAGTATGTAAGGGTTTATAATAAATTCTATAACATATACACATAATTTCTGTGCCAAGGATATAATCATATCCTTCAGTTTTAATATTTAAAGTCAAAGCTTTACAAATATTTTTATCAGTTAAAGATAATTGAAAATTTGGATGAACATTAAAATAGATTGGACCATAAGTCATATTGGATTGTATAACCCCAATTATGGATTTTCTCCAAACTTTATTTCTACCATCTCTTAAAGTTGCTATAAAACTTTCTGGTAAATTATCCAGCGTTAATGGTTTAAAAGCAATTTGAACTAAACCAATATGAAAAAACTTATGAGTAAAACAATATGGATCAAAATCTTCTTCATTAAGAAGTGTAACTATAGTATCTTCATCTTGTATAGCCAAAGATTGTTCAGTTGTTTTACAAATCTGTTTCAATCCAATTTAATTAAAAAATCCTTGATGATAAATTAATTTTGGTTCCACATAAGGAATTGTCCATTTGGAAAGAAGATCTAAATTTGACGGTAATTCCGTCTCAATTTTCATTTCATTTTTAATATTTTTTTTCTGAAATATTTTCAATTTGTCCATTTTAGAAAAAGTGTTAAATCAAGAAATCAATTATCATCATTTACCATAATGGCTCTGATACCATACCAAGTAATCAAACTCTATGATTCAAACATTAATCAAAGAAATATAAAGGAATTTTTTACACTGAATTCAATCTCTCAAACTCATATATTATTTAAAGAAGATTAAATGGGTAAAACGCCCTAAAACGCCAATCCAAGGCTAAAAGCGGGCTGGACCCTGATCATTCTTTAAATAATTTAAAGTGCCTGATTGTCTTCAACAACCCCTATTTCTTAATTAATATAAAAATATAGATTGATTCATAGTAGAATCATTATCATTACAGGAAATTCAGATAATTAAAAATCATGGTTTAACACTAATGATTTAGCCTTCCATTAGGCTAAATAAAACTGAAAATATAATTTTAAAACAGAAAATTAAATTATGAATTTACTCGTAAACTTGTCTTCAAGATCTTGCTTCTTGAAGAGAAATGGAAAATATATTAAAAAGGGAAATTTACAATGATTCACAAAAGAGAGAGAGTTGGATGATGTGCAAAGAGAAAAACTAAAAGGTAGAGGAATTTGAGTGGTACCTCTTCCTTCTAATCTAATCCTATTTATAGGCAATTTTGCCTGAAATGACACTATTACAAACGGATTTGAAATTTTTAATTTTTAAATCCGCTACAGTATTTTACGGATTTCAAATTTTAAATTAAGAAGTCTGCAACAGTATTTTTGTCGGTGAAGTCTTCGCATCCTCCTATTATAATTATTTTTTTGGATTTTTACTGGTAGAACCAGTCACTGAGGTCTTGATTGCAAGTAACATTTCATCAATGTTAATTTCTTCATCTTCTTCTTCTTCTTGAGATTCTCCTCCTAAGCAATGGCCTTGACTTGTCATAGATACATCAGATTTTGTATCTTCCAGATTTTGGGATAGATCCTTTTTCAATAGATCCATATAAGAAGATATTATCTCTTCTCTGGAAACAATTCCTTTCTGCATCTGCAACATTCTATGAATTTGTTAAAATGGGCTGATTTCCTCACTTGGGGTTGATTCCTTCTTTTGCTGGTATTCCTGCACATTCTGCTTGATTTGATCAATGAGTTCCTGGCCTTGAAGTTCACCAGTAGTAAAATCTTTTTTGACTAATTTGTCCCAAAATTTGGTATAACCGACTCTTTTAAGACACGGGATCTTTTCAGGAATATAACTCACTTCTGGAACTCATTTCCAGATCCAAGGAATAGAAAATTCTATGAAAAAATACATAGGAGCGATATTATCATTCCAGGGATGATTATTATCCAAATTTATTATCTTAGCTGAAATTTTCACCCAATCAGCATATAATGCTTTAAAAGGTTCAGGTAAAACCTTAATTGATGGACCAAAATTTAGCCACCAATTTACAAACCAATTTGGAATTTGTTTGTTATAAACATCAGCACAAATTTTTATAAACTAAGAATGTTTTCTTCTTGGATTTTCATAAAGAAATACTTTAGTAAGGGATTCAATATAATCCCAATATTTAAATTTGATCACAACTTTTGCTCTGTATGGAGATATTCTCTATCCTTTAAGGTTGATAAATCCCATTCATCAGCAGATATTATCTTTTTAATAATGATTTTACTAAAGTTATAAACATTTTGAGAGCTACCAGCACTCGTAAAATGTGTGATTTCATAATTTCTTGAAAATTTCAAAATATTTACGAAATATGATCTTGGGTTTATTTTGATGATATTCTGATCTATTCAAGGGACTTCAAATTGCATGTTGAGATGTGGGTGTGTCTCAGGATCAGGAATTTCAGCGCAAACCATATCATCATAAGCTTTAGAATTAAGAGGTTTAGACCCTGATTTTAACAGCAGCAACAAATGACAATGTGGAAGACCTCTCTTTTGATATTCAATTACATACACACATGCTTCAACCTCACCAAAAATGTTAGTAGTCATTAACAGTTTCTTAAACTATTCAATCTTAGCTCTAAACACTCTCGCCAACAGATCAGGCATCATTAGGCACCTCACCCCGAAGCAAGTTAATTTTTATCTCGGGCCAATGTGGATTACAGGTCATTGTGAAAAAAGCATCTGGCTTCCCATGTTTCTGAACAATTGCCATTGCATCCAAATACCTAGCTCGCATTTCCCTTGGACCACCTATAAATGATTTAGGCAAGATTATTCTTCTACCTATATCTGACCCTCCCTTAAGCCCGGAACCCAAACTATCGATAACACCTTGCATCATTTCTGTTCTAATTTCATTTTGTTGCTTTCTAAGGAACTCCAACCTACAAGTTTCAATTTTAACATAAGCATCAATAACAAACTGCTGAAATAACATACCAGAATGCAAAAGCATTAACTTATCATCACTTCTAACCTGAAACTTATAACAATAATACTCCCTAATAAACACTGTTGGTCCAGAAGCATTAGCAGGATCAGCCCCTGGGCATACAAAAAAGAATGGAAATAACTATTACATTATTGAAGGCAGACCAGAAAAATAAGAAATAAGAAATAAAGTAAATCTAAAAAGGAAAACAGGAATTTATTATTAAACAACTAACCAAACTGCTCCAAATCAAGCAATTCCCCGACTGAAGTAGCTGCACAGCGCTTATCTTGAACAACTGCATTTGATATAGAAATAGTATGACCTGTAACCCTCTTTTCAGCTTTCAAGACTCCAGGATGCTAACCAGTTTCTCCTTGCGAAAACAATAATGGGTACTGGAGAGGGTCATAGCAGCCATAAAAGTGTTTAATTCTAACTGAACTACTTGAATCAGTATAAATTTGAACATGCGCAGTTCTATCGTAAGCTGAATGCTCATTTTCTGAAAAGACTGCTGCAACCTAAGAGGCAGAAGGGCTATTATACCGTCTCTGATCTAACCTAGGACTTGCGTTCAACACAATAATCTTATCATGTATAGATGGAAAATGCCATAACTGGAGCAGAAAAAAAGAGTAAGGATTTGTTTTTAAAACGTCAATAATCACGCTCAAAGTTTCCTTTTTCAACCTATCAGATTGACTCAATCTTGTTTTTATTGCCTCCTCTGTATCATAAAAATAAAGCTGAACACCAGACATTTGCTTATCAGAGGAAGAGTTCAGCCCGCTAAAGTAATGATACATCTGACCCTGCACCTTAAAGGTGTAAACACCATATACATTTTTAGTTAATTCAGTATCATACCTGACCCCTAATGTTGTGAATGCAAGATGATTGTTATAAGACCTTATATTTTGTCAGAACTGGACTGAATTAAGATCAGCACCCATCAGAAGTTCCTGAAGTTTTTCAGGCATAATAGAAGGGACCAAAGAAACTTCCTCTCCAGCACAGCAAAAATTTGGGGGTTCAAATTGGAACCGCTTCGCTCCACAGTGGAGACAGCTTGGAGCAGGAGGGAGGACATACGACTGGGATGGAATATTGCCACTTATAAAGGCAAGGGGTCGGGCTTTTTGAGGCCGACCAGATCCTACGATAACCATAAAATGGAATAATGACTGCCAACATTTTTACTTAGAACAAATAAGACCATGCTACACCAACCATCTCCTCACCTTGTTCACCCACAGCCAAATCCACCTCGACAGTGCTAGCAAAGTTCCTAGAAGGCAGTGAACCAACCTAGGCATAGCACCATCCAGCAAAGGGCCGGATGAGTCTGAATCAACTGCTAAATGACCACCAACACCCTGACTACTATTTTGATTTTCACTCACTTGATTCTGTATTGTGAACAACTTATCTGCAAACGGAAGTGGATTTTTTTAACGTTTTTGGCAGAAGCGAAAAGTTTTTTATAAAAATAAACAGGGTCGCCAAAGACTACACTAACAGGACCCCTAACCTACATATACCTCTATATCTAGCTCTCTTCCTTGCTAGCAGCTCAGCCTTTTTATCCGCCGGCATATCTGCATACGGCTTACGTTTCTTTGTATTCTGGTCCATGTATATAAACGAAAGCACACAAGTGCAGGCAGGGCAAAGTTTAACCCGGGCTATTTTTTTCAAACCCAGAACCCGAGCAAGAACACAAACACTGGGTAAATAACACAAGTAGCAAAACCAAAGCTTAGCACAGTCTGAGCATAGGATAAATAAAAGGTACAAAATTTCCTCATAACGCTGAAATTACAGCCATAACTCACAAGAAGAACAGTAGATGTACCCACAAAGGCACGTGTTCAGTGGAAAATGTATCAAACAAAACCAGGCACAAAGTAGGAGAAGGGGAAAACCAGTATAGGGAAGAGACAGGAACAAAAAGTTCCTTACCAAGCTGAATATTACAGGCAGAACACACAAAATAACACACAAAAAGAACAGTTGATGCACCTACAAGGACACGTATTGTGTGAAAAATCTATCTAACAAAACCAGTTACAAAGCAGAAAGGAAAAATCAGTATAGGGAAGGGACATTAAAGAAAAGGAATATTAACCTTCTGGGCGAGCTAGCCCCTGCAACCACACCCCATATATAAACAAGACACATAACACAGATCTAAAGAGAAAATAATACATATCCAGGGAATAAAGAGAAAACCAACAAAGACAAACCCCACCAGATTATGACAAAGACAATGCGAAACACCAAAGACGTTAAATAAAGTGGGCCGCATGAAATAAATGAAAGAAGTCATTATTTTAAATTTTTTTTTCATAAGCACGAATAGATTACAAGACCACAGGAAACAACGAGGGTAGAATCGGCATGGGTTTTGCTGTTTGTAAGCAAAAGTTGTTTCTTTCTGCTTTTGGGAAGCCACAAATAGGAAAAAAAACAACAAACAATAAATAGTCACCATTCCATATATATCCCAAAAAGAAGGTCTAAGTGGATGAACACAGAAAGAAAAAAGAAAAAAGAAATAAGAAATGCTCACCAGTAGGTAGTTAGAAGACCACACAAAGCTGGAAATAAAAAGAAAGAACGGCGAACAATGTGCCTGCAAAAAAGAGAGAAAAAAAAAAAAGATAGCACGGTAAATTACAAAAATAACAATCATAACCGTTGAAGAAAATCTTTGAATAAAGGACACATAAACAAAAGAAAACAATCAACCAAGCAATAAATATCAGAACAGGAACAGGAACACGAAGAAAGAACAACAATAAATAACAATGATGAGATAGAGGGCAACCCAAAGCAGAAAGCGGAAGCAATAAATACATCTGAAACCCCAAAAATTCAAACCCAGGAACATGAAGAAAGAACAACAACAATAAATAGCAATGATGAGATAGAGGGCAACCCAAAGCAGAAAACATAAGCAATAAATACATCCGAAACCCCAAAAATTCAAACCCAGGAACAGAAAAGAAAATAAACAAATAAATTTTGAAAACACATCGCAATCCCAGCAAAACCCACAAACAATAGCCTAAAATAAAATAAAATGTAATTTAGAAAGGAAACGAAAAAAAGAACAATACCAACGGAATAGTGATGCAAAGCTCGTAAATGAAATGGTTGGTGAAAGGCACAATTTATTAGGGCTCTCCCCCAACTCTCCCGGTGATGGCAGCAGAAGACCCGGGGGGTGGAAAGAAGAGCGGGTGAGAGCGCGAATCCCACATCAACAACTCCAATCGAACGGTGGCGAAGAGTCAATCCATTGGTTTTTGATGAGTAGTACCATCGAGCTCCGGAATAAATAGCATATCAGTATGTCCGTACCATCGAGCTCCGGAATAAACAGCAGAGCCTTCCCAAATCGACATTGACAGCTGACCGCTGGCGCGAAATTGCCATCACTTCAGCTCCTCCAAACGCCTCCCCAAAAGAGAGGAAAGGCAACTACCAAAAAGGCAAAAGAGACCAAAACCAATTAAAATTCGACACCTCCCCCCTGTTGTATCCTTGGCTATCACATCAGCAAACCGAAACCTCTGGCGATTGAGAAAAAGCTTCACAATTCGAGAGGTGCGCAATTGGGCATCACATCAGAAAAAAAAAAAAAAAAAAAAAAAAACAAAACCCCTGGCAATTGAGAAAAGGAAAAGGAAAACGAAGAAGAAAAAGCAAAATGCAACGGGAAATGAGAGGTGAAGAATATCTCATCCGGTCACTTCCAGGAATACCCCCAAGGCAAAGCTATCGAAGGAGAAGGGCCTGCGAGCAAAACGACGTCGTTTTGTTCGCCAAACCTTTTCCTTTGCTAGAAAGACCTGCTCAGTAGGTCTCCACGCGAAGAAATCGTGAGCGAGAAGACCAGCTCTTCTGCACCCCCACGTGACCTCTGACCCGCCTCAGTCACTTCCAGGAATACCCCCGAGGCAAAGCTATCGAAGGAGAAGGGCCTGCGAGCAAAACGACGTCATTTTGTTCGCTAGACCTTTTCCTTTGCTAGAGAGACCTGCTCAGCCGGTCTCTACGCAAAGAAATAGTGAGCGAGAAGACCAGCTCTTCTGCACCCCCACGTGACCTCTGACCCACCAAAATTCCATGTCGATTTTACCCCTCGTTGCCTGAACAAAGGGGAGCAACCCAAGCGGCATTATAGGTCTATAGTAGATAAAAGGCATAATTATGTTTGAGATGGACCATGGAACAAAACCACATAAATACATTGCAAGAAATGAACTTTGCCACTCCTAAATTAATGTTTTAAAAAAGGAAATAACATGACATCGAGGCAAATTCAAGGAATACAACAACAATATAAATAGTATCACTTCAGCATCTGTACCTCGGGGTAATAATTGTTAGTCCCCCTCGACTTCATTGTTTTAGGCAATTTTAATAAACGGTTCCTATGCTTCAACAACTTAATCGGTTGTTAAAGAAATAAATAAATAAAGGGCCTGTTCTTTTCCCCATTTTCAAACTTAGTTTGAAAATGGGTTTTGTGGATAAACCTACAACATTTTCAAAACATTGTTCTTTTCCAAACTTGTTTTGCAAACTAATTTTTAAGATTTTTTTCTTTCTTCTCCTTCCTTCTTCTTTTTCTTCTTCTTCCTCTTCCTTCCTCTCCTTCTTCTTCTCACCCACCGCCGCCGCCGCCAAACTCTCATCTTCTTCTTCTCCTTCTTCTTCTCTCCCTCTTCTTTCTTCTCCTTCTTCTTCTCCGTCCTTCTTCTCTTCTCCTTCTTCTTCTTCATCTTCATCACTCACAATCTTTCTTCTTCTTCTTCTTCTTCTTCTTCTCTCTCTTCTTCTTCTTCTCTCTTCTTCTTCTTCCTCTCTTCTTCTTCTCTCATCTTCTTCTTCTTCTTCTTTTTCTTCTTCTCTTCTTCTTCTTTCTCTTCTTCTACTTCGCCGGAGGTGGCTCATTATGGGTGGCGACGGGGCGGATGGGGGTGGAATTTGTGAAATTGGAGAAAGAGTGAAAGGGGGAGGAGAAGAAGGGGAAAAAAAAAAAATTTTGCCCAATATATATTTTTTTAAAAAACTTGTTTTCAAACCCATGTTTCTTTCAATTAGTTTGAAACCAAAATATTTTCAAAATTTGTTCCCAAACTTGTTTTGAAAATGGGGAAAAGAACAGGCCCAAAAATACAACTACCACAATGAATTCCATGCTCAACTACCTACATCTTTTTTCCCTCAACATTGGCCTCCCCTTATATTAGTAATACATGTTATCAGTTATCTCAACAAATTTCAGATTTCACAAAATTGTATTTGCTCATTAAAAAGCAGAACATCAAACTAAAAGGTCATATCCATATACTCCCAAAGGCTTCTTTAAGAGCCCTTTTCTTGCTGAATTCTATACTCCATCCTCCAGCCCTTGCTGCTCTTCCTGCTCGCAGTTTCATTTTCTCCTCGTCTTCATAATCATACATGGAAATGTCGTGACCAGATCCGAGGGGAATAGGTTGGGGTGCCATGCCTGTTGGACGCGGTTGGCCAATAGCAGGGGCATACTGCCCCTGTGTACCAACGCTCGTGCCTGCTTGAGAGCTTTGGCTAGTGAGCTGCATCATTAAAGCCATAAAAACTAGTCAAACATATGTTGAAAGTCATGAACTATATAAAAATAGTAAAAAGCAAGCATTCACAGCAAACAATTCTTAAGTACGAAACACACTTTCATTATGTGGGGTCGGCTATAGACTCCATCCAGGCTTGGAACCGGCAACTTATAAGTAGGCGGAGTTCAATAGAGGCTTATCATCATAGAGAAGTTTCCCTAGCACTAAGTGATCATACAGATTCCCACCAAATTGCCACCCTTTAAGTTGATACAATAATGGCTAGTGTATAAATCAAAAGACAATTTGGAGATCCAAGATAACTTTTCCATAAGACGGCATCCTGGAATATTTGGATCCACTGATTTTGGCACCAACCAGCAGTACAAGTGCTCAAGCGATTAGGGGGTTAATAGCCATCATGAGATGTGAAAGTTATTCACAAGTCAGTGTGTAGACATCATCCAAAGTTTTCCTAATGGTACCGTTTTAGTAGTACCTGCCACCAGCTCATATTCTTCAATTTCTCTCAGATAAACTTACAGGAAACAAGAAAATGTGCTTTATGAAATTAGTTGTATAACGAATCATGAGGTATCAGAAACTGAGACCAGAAAAATCCCCAAAATTCACCTTAGATATCAGGATAAACTAAGTCATCTTTCAATCAGAATCTAAAAGGGCACCCCAAATTGGCCATATAACAAAAGGCTCCCTGAATTTTCTACATACTTTTAGGACTGATTGGGACCTATTGGTAATATGACCAAATCACGGGAAGGGGGTATTGATAATTGTCAAACACCACAGGGACTAATTAGTAATTTGACCAAACCTCAGCATAGGTAAATGTAATTTTCCCAAACTAAAACTATACAGTTCCTCCTTTAACTTAGGCAAAAAAAGATTGAAGGAACTTCCTACTTACTCTAAGAAAATTCTCACACCTCCACACCAACCCAAGAAAGTTCAGAAGGAAAACTATCAGAAAGAGAACTAGATGATACCCAGATAGAGCAGTTTTAGGAGATAAAAAAGTATTTGTTCACTATAACCATTTAGAAGGTAAAACAAGATAATAAGCTATCCCTTGACAAGGAAGCATGAGTACTAATACATAGTTTCAAAGAAAAGTTACAAAATCAATGTAAAAAAGAAGTTTATTATGTCCAAATTCCATGTAGTATTGCTCCTAAATCTGTAAAAAAGATAGTAAGAACAAACATGTTGAATGAAATTGAGCAAAGGTGAGCAACTCACCGTATCATTGTCAGTCTGGGCAATCTGTCCCTTGCTTGCTGCAAGGGCAGCAGCATATTTTTCAGCCTACACAAGAGGAGAGTCAGAAGTTCAATCACAAATCAAAAACCAGTGAGCACATATTTCTTGAGCAATGTTACCAACCTTACGAGCTTGAGCAACCATGATTTGTTCTGCATTTTCTTTCTGGTACTGTGTAATTTTTGCTTCAATAGCAGGAACATCGATTCCTTCAATTAAATTAACAACTGCCAGTAATTAAAACCACCAACAAAGCAAAAACATCAATGACATAGAGACAATTAGTTAAATTCCAACATAAGAGAAAAATTCCCCCCACAGTTACTAGGCCAATGGAGTCAACTTACTCATATCCTCCACTTCTTCCAAATAGTCATTATACTCCTTCAATAAAACAAAATCTTCTTCTATTTTATTAAATCTGAGTCAATGCATATTAAAAGTGGTATATTAGGGATAAAAGAAGCTGATGAGTTGAACAAAAAGTATTGCCAAGAAATATTCTTGAGATACATTGACCCACAACTCAAAACAGTTGTAATACAGTCAACAACTCTTAAACACATTATCATGAGAATTATTACAATCAATGGGTCAAATCTTCAGTGAAAGTACTCAATATCTAGATGGAAACCAAACCAAAAATACAATGATTTAAAAAAAAAAAAATTTAAAAACACTTTTCTTCTACCATGTGAAGCACTTATATAACTTGCCTTCACTTGTATGCACGTAATGTTCCCCTTCAGAGAATGCTGAACCCAGTAGACCACAATTTACCACTTTACCACAACATTGAGCACAGAAAAATGATAAGAAATAATTCCAACTTGAATTTTATTCTTTCCTTGTTTCTCAGTAGACCTTTCAACCAAGTAATTTTGAAATTTGAAAGAATTTATTAGGCACACTAAAAAACACATAAGAAATTCACTGAAAAAGAAGTCATAGTTAAAAAAACTGACTAAAACAAAACCAAATGAAATCCCTTTTGATCATCACAGAACATAAATACATTTAGAAGTAAATGGTTTCCCTTACATGCTCGCAATACGTTTTCTCACTGCCATCTCCTTAGCAAAAGGCGTACCAGACACCACCACCATTGTCAATGACTTCCAATTCAACCACTTCAATAGAACAAAAATTTTCAATCCTTTTTCATTTTGGGCTTGCACGAATTCTTCAGTTTCTGTTTTGGGTGATGAAACTGGGGGAGGGATGATTGATGGCAAAGCTTGGCCTTGAAGCGCTCTATAAATAGAGACATGAAATTTGTTAAGATTGTGTTTGTACTAACAAAATTCCAGTGTTTGCAAACAATAATAGCAGAATATGAATTCTTTTAGGGTGAACTGCAAAATAGTCAATTCTAGGAATGTAATGGATTTCATCATTTCACATTTTCCATCTCATATTCTATCTAACAAACAATTTTTTTATACCGTCCCTTGCACATCTTTATATTTAGTGGAATTTATTTTATTTTTTTACATTTTCAACACAACTTTTTATATTTTCAGAGGTGATGTTTCTAAATAAGATAACTTTTATGGATTTTAAGGTATAATATATAAAATATACCTATTCTTTCCCACTATTGAAGTGATTGACGTCCTGACCTTCAAGGGATTCCACAGATTAGCACCGGAACAGCTCACTCCCAACTGCTTACATTAGCTCAAAGACTGAAACCCTTTTTCTCTATCCATCCATAATCATGAGGCAACACAGAAATGTAAGGACTAATACAATGCAGGGAATTGAAGCATACAGCTATTTCAAGAGCAACTCAGTTTTCTAAGGCCCCAAGAGTTTCTTCAAAAATGTTCAGTGTGGTAAAGTACACGACTTGCCTTATCAATAATTACAATATTGAAAGGACCACATAGCACCACCATCATATTATATTCAAAATAACTCAAGCATGATTAACAGCAAGGTTAACACGGAACATCAATGAGCCATCTAAAAGCATTATAAGAAACCGGTAAACTGGTTCATAATTTGGGCTGCGATTAAAATGGTTCCAATGAGAACACTCACCTATGTTGTCAACATCCTCAAAACTAAGTCGGATCTGCGTTAAGTTTGAGAACATTCATTAACAAGAATTCTACAGATGGAATTTCAGACTAATATGATCCGAACAGCACCTCTATGTAGTCATTCTATGAAGCTTCATGGTTTAAAATTATGAATTGGTGAATCTTATACTACTGGTCCAAATTGTAACTGGTTCTCAGATTTCAAATTCCCCAAATCCCAGTCTTTTCCAGAACATGGAAAGTCTTCCCTATTTTAAAGTTTCAATGACAAATGCATTTTCAGGGAGGATAAAACTCAAATGCACTTTCCCAACACATCCCAGAAAATGTCAAGCACTACAAACACATACAGTTCCTAAAAGTCTCTTTTTCAAAACAAAGTAAGTGTTATCCTCTTTTCCTAAACTCAAAGTCGAGGTTCAATTTCTCAATTCAACAGGATGTCAATCAAAGTCATGGTTTCAAGAAAAATTCAGAACACTTCCAAAAAAATCATTTAACATCACAAGACTCCACTTTAATCAAAGTCATGGTATAAACCCATGTTCCCGGTAGTTTGAAATCTTTCAAGAAATTTTTAGACATTCTCCGCTCATGACCAAATCCACAAAAATCCAAAATCCAAAGTTCAAACACACAAATAGATGTTCATAGCTTTTCCAAGCAACTCAGAGGACTTTACAACAACAACTAAGCATTTATCCAGTACGTGGGGTCAGCTATATATATCATATCTCAGCATCGTGTACGGTTGAGATACATTGATTCATTTATGTTTAAACATAACATGTTATGTTTTAAAAAACATTTCCAATTCTTTTTAGGCCTTCCTCTACCCTTTTTAGAATTAATTAATGTTTCTCTGTTTTCCACCTGTTTTAATTCCCTTAAAACAGTAAACCTCATTTCCTGTAAATTTTGACCATAAAACATCATGGAAGGCTCTTTAGGGAGCTGCAACATCTTGAAAGCTTAGTTGTTTGCATTTTGAGTAACACTCTTTACCCATTGGTTCCTTCTTTAAGTTTCTCTAATAGAAACATCTTAAGCTTTCCACTAAGTGAAACTTTTGTGAAGTGTTTGTAACAACTTTTGGAGAGTAATAAAGATAGAAACATGCATAGTAGTTATTTCAAACTCATCTTCTTCCTAAACTACCAAAAAGAAGGCAGTGGAGCTTTTAACAAAAGATCTTCTAATAGAGAAACCTAAAAATGAAAAAACTAACATATGCTATAACATACATCATAAGGTTCATTTTTATGCAAGATATAAAATTATGAGTTATATTATCATGAAAAACAAAGCACAAAAGTTGACTGCTGCAGAATTTATCCATAAGGCTTACTTAACTTGCGAAAGAAAATCATATCCTAAGAATTAAGGCCCTGTTTGGTATCAAGACATAATCCAAACCTTGATTTAGATTGTGATTTTAAAATATTAAAAATGCATTGACAATGTAAAAATGTGTATTAGAAATATAAAAAGGTGTCTTGGAAATGTAAAAAAGCTTATTGGGATTGATGCAAAATTATTATAAAATAAAAATAAGATCCAAACCTTAGTTTGGATCATGTTTCCAAACAGGGCTATTCGAGCTAAAATTTGGAACAAAGATACAATAGTAGTCCAGGATTCAACTTTAAAATTTCATAATCTTATGATGAGCCAATAATTTAAAGAAAATTCATAACACAGTGCGGTCCAGATCTCAAAATTACTGCAGCAACTCACTTTAATCAAAAGTTTTATCAAAAAACACAAATCTAAAAATTGTTTAAGTTTGATAGGTTACTATATAGTAAACTGTGATTTTTCTATGAATTTTAGACGTTTTTAAGTGATACTTTTGTGAGCAAGTGCAAGAGCAGAGTGTACTGTTCTGTTTTTCCAAATCAGAACTTTTAACTTCAATTTTAGATTTTAAAACGTCTTAGGACTGATTTAGTCCTCCAAAACAAAACATATTTCTCACATTACTAAATACAACATCAGTCACACTTATTATAAAACAATATTCCACACCGTGAGTTAATTTTTGATAAACATACATGTTCTTGAAATTTCAGCTCCAAAACCACCTATGCAAACAGAATTTCAGCAACCCAAATTACCAACCAATCTAAAGCAGTAAATAACCAACTCCAAATATCACAAGATATTCATAGTTCCCCATAACTAATCAATGACTTTCATAAATTAAAGCTCCCACGATTCCAATCAATCAAACACGGTTTCAGCAATATGTTTGGCAACAAAAGGAGCAAACTTTAACAATAGACACTGTGATTGTATCCAAAGCAGTACCTACCAGTTTCAAGGCTTTTACCAACATAAATGTCCGAAGTTTCTCGAAAATTTCAGAGAAAAGCATAGATTTATTACTTTTGTGTATTCATATGTTTCCAAAGCTATCTTCTCCTAAGTATAGAATCATCACGACAGTTCAGTTTCAGCTACAAGTCCAACCAAATTATCACAGAATTCATGAATCAAATTCTCTTTGGTATGGACAATTTATCATCAACTCATAGCTTGATTTTGAAACAGTAGGGCCTTGCTTCCACATAGATTTAACCCACAAACAGTCACTAAAATTTCAGTTAATCAATTGATTTCAGCCCCCTCTAGTAACATAACAACACTATTTATGAATCAGAATTTTAAACATAATTTCGTACTCAAAATCCAATCTTTAACGCATGGTCTAATTCTTAAGTTTCAGGCCATGGACGAGGGAACCTGCCTCTTGTACGATTAGACAGCTCCTAGAACTCCTTTTCTCAATGGTCAAAAACCCAAATCCTCAAAATTTTAGCACCCTTCTCAATTCGGCTTCCTCTCCAATTGGTCCTTCGTGCTCCTTCTTCGATTCTTAAGCCTTCCCACCTCGTTTGTTTCCACAGTTTTATGTGTTTTAGTGGAGGTGAATGAGGGAAGATGATGTGTGTGGGATTTACATATGAAGAATGAAATGGTGGCGTTTTCGGGCATGAGAACACCGAGAGAGGTGTTGGAGGGTTGAATTTGTGGGGTGTTGATTATGGGTATGCTGGTTTAGGATTCAGGCAAATGGGAGAGATAAACCAATTGAAGTATGGATTTTGGTGGGTTTCTTGTTACTACACAGGCCAAGGAAGAGAGGGAGATGAGAAGAAGGGTTCTCTGATTTTGAAGCAAAGCGAGAAAGAGATGTAAATTTATTATGGTAAAAGAGAAATATATATTCAATGAAAATTATAGAAATAAAGAAGGAATTAGTTTAAACTCTCTGTCTCCGGTGATAATTAATTCTATTCTACTATCAACCTAAAAAAAATTTTAAAAAAAAATCCCTTAAGATGCCTCTAACTAAAGAGAAAACAAATTCTACATTCAAATTCCATCTAACTAATGAATAAACATTATAGTTTTTTTACAAACTATTCAGACACAAATAAAATAAGAAATTACTTTCAAATTTCAACAAACAAAACCACAAACAATATCAAGTTGTAAAGCAAAAACTTTAATTCGCCAAACCAACTCTAAAGTCAAGTAAATACATTCAAATCATTCAGCGCCCAAAAAAAAATTTATAAAATGCATGCAATTAGTATCTATATTTTCAATTGTAAGAATCCAAATGAACGACTATATTTAGAAAAAGATGATTCACTAAAACAATAACATCGATCAAATCCTACCAGATATACAAAAACAAATTAATGTCAAATGTTCAAAGATGAAATACTAGTTTGGTTTAGAAAACAACTCTAAATTGAAAGACTCATACAACCTCAAACCCCCCTCTTTTATATCAAAACATTCAATGATCAATTTTAATAATCCCGTGATCATCATTCATCAGCAAAATGCTTATTGAAACACAATTCTTGTAAGATTCTAAAGTCATGTCAACGTACTTCTTAGCAAAGGTTACAGCTTTAGGCAAAGCCAGTACTGAAATCAAGATGCATAAATACAATCATCCAATATTTCATGTGGATGAATGAGGTTCTGAAACTCATATTTTTTCACTGATTGTTATAGCCAACTAACAAGTACTTTTCCTCAATTACAGCAAACACTTTTAACCTCAAACTACATGAAGTTACAGACGTGGACAAATAAGAATTTTAAGTCAACCATCCACTAGAGATTTTTAACTTATGGGTCTCAACTCACAGAGCAATAGGAAGGTTATCAAGAACTAAGATGAACAGCAGGATACTGTCAACCAAAGGCTAGCAATATTTATGATCTCCGGTCAATAAGGATTCAAAAATTTCCCTACCCTGCCGTGCCACTAAAATGAGCAGTTTTTACTACCACACATTTTCATTCATACTGATAACATGATCCAAGAAACATTATTGATGTGTTCTTGTTTACTTTTAGGCTTCACATCACAACAAACATGTTTACCTTAGTTCTTGAGTTTATATTAATCCATAGGCCCAGAGAAAACTGAGAAAAAGAAAGCAAATAACGAGTCTCCAACAGTTTTTGAACCCTATGGAAAAGACCAAAATAACTAAACATCAGAATATGACTTAATTCTAAACTGAAAGACCTGTTTAAAACATTTATGTTAGGAATCTAAATAGTTTCATTATAATAATAGTGACTCCAATCCCTCAAGAAAATATTAGTCTAAACTCAAGGTTGCTATATGCTCGATGGTAATGATTATGCGACTGAAACCACAGAAATTGTGGCATATATATCATGAAATCCAAGCAAATCCGAAAAGAAAAAGAAGAGGGGAAAATGGCAAAAGTAGCTAACTAAATAAAAACCTACAATCTCCATCATATGTCATGTAAAGCTCAGAAATGAATAATTAATTCACCTTTATGAAGACCAAATCATCATCTTCTTCTGCTGTACCACCAATTTCTCCATTATGAACAATACCTGAAATGTAAAATGCACTCATTTATGGATTCCAAACAAATAAAATATAAATGCACTAATGGATTCAAACAAATAAAATATAAATGCACTCATTACTAAATCGATAGCATGCCAATATGATTAGTAGCTTCTACTACCTTAAATTTTTTTTTCTTAAAAAGTAAGTACTTAATTAAAAGGACAAACTTTGCAAGATAATGAAGGTGTGAAACTTTCTATCTGAAACTAAAAAGTTCATTCAATCCTCTGAAAGCCCAAAAATTTTACAAAATCTTTCAAACACTCAAACATTCAGAATGTAAAATTTGGTCTGACATAAAAATTATAAATCAACAATGCCACAGTCAGAGACAAGATTAAACCTTAGTGAAACCCAATTTACACTAAGAAACTATACCACTAAGCTCACCTTGTTGCCCACAGTGGAAACGGTACCATTTGAATTGAGACGGCGCCGGAGGAGGCAAGAGGCCGATGGAAACAGAAGAGAGAAAGAGGGGCGTGGAGAGTATCAGCCCGGTGCAGAAAGTGTTAGATACGTGTACAAATTTACTAAATAAATACATGGACAAATTAAAAATGATAAGGAGCAAAAAGATAAAAATACCTTTAAACTTTTCGTTCCGTTTGGACAACTACTTCAAAAACATTTTTAGTCAATGGCGGAGCTCAATGCATAATTTTTTTTTTTTTTTGTAAAAATACTATATATATATATATATATATATTAACTCCCTATTGACAGAGTAAAAGATATTGTATTTACACACTTTTTTTAAGAAGTACAACTTATATATTTTGAGCTTGTTCTTTAGCCTTAGGTTTAGTCCTGGTTTGGTGAATTTTGGGTTTGTAACCCAAAACCGAACCAAAACTCATGTTCTACACTCAGATTTCAAACCAAGACTCAATCCTTTTTTTCCCCAAAACCTTTTCACTCCTACCCACACCTTAGCCGCCCGCAACTGCCGTCAACGCCTGCGACCTCCTCCTCTTCTTCTTATTCTTCTCCGCCGACACCTCCTCCCGAGCCCACTTCATCATCATCTTCTTCTTCTTCTCTGCCGTCAACGCCTCCGCCTGCAACCTCTTCATCTTCTTTTTCTCCGCCGTCGACGCCTTCGTCCAATCCCACTTCATCTTCTTCTTCTTCTTCTCCGCCGTTAAAGCCTCCGCCCGCAACCTCTTCATCTTCATCTTCTTCTTCTTCTTCTCCGCCACCGACGCCTCCGTCCGCTACCTCTTCATCTTCTTCTTCTCCATCTCCGACGCCTCCGCCCGCGACCTCCTCTTCTTCTTCCCACAGCCAACGCCTCAGCCAAGCATCCACTTCGACAATTTTCCTTTAGGTTCATCATTGCAATTTGAAATTGGAATTTGAGGAATTCTTCTTTGGCTTACAATAGAAATTGGAATTTGAGGAATTCTTCCTGTAGGTTCATCATTGCTGAATTTAATTCCAAATTGACAAGAAGAAGAAGTAAAAGAAGAAGATGATTTGGGTTTTTAGGGTTAGGGGGCTGGCAGCGGCGGTGAGGCTGCAGAGTTAGTGGCGGTGGACGGAGGGGTTTAAAATTTGTTTTCAGAACCTTGTTTCTTTGTTTTGGTTTGAAGCCCATAACCAGAACTCAACCCAAGCAAAAGAACATACCCTTTGTTACTATGGACTCATAAATTTTATACTCTATACTGTCTCTGTTTCACTATAAGAATCTACTTTTTCAATATTTATTTTTATTCCATTAGAAGAGTACACTTTTAATTTCTTTTTACTCTTTTTACCCTTACTAATATAATAATGTGTTGTTCATAAGTAACATTAACTTAAAAAGTAAGGATATTAGTGAAATAAATGATGGCAAATTAACTATTTAAGGTGTTGTACCTTAATATTCATAATAAGTTGTACATTGTGGCGGTGAGGCTGCAGAGTTAGTGGCGGTGGACGGAGGGGTTTAAAATTTGTTTTCAGAACCTTGTTTCTTTGTTTTGGTTTGAAGCCCATAACCAGAACTCAACCCAAGCAAAAGAACATACCCTTTGTTACTATGGACTCATAAATTTTATACTCTATACTGTCTCTGTTTCACTATAAGAATCTACTTTTTCAATATTTATTTTTATTCCATTAGAAGAGTACACTTTTAATTTCTTTTTACTCTTTTTACCCTTACTAATATAATAATATGTGGTTCATAAGTAACATTAACTTAAAAAGTAAGGATATTAGTGAAATAAATGATAGCAAATTAACTATTTAAAGTGTTGTACCTTAATATTCATAATAAGTTGTACATTGTTCAAACCAAACTCTTCAAATGAAACAAGATGAGTATTCCCCCCCCCCCCCCCCCCTAAAGTAAGTACCACTATTGAGCGATATTAGTTGTCAATCGTGCAATAAAGCACAAACTAGACATTATAATGATATATTTAGAAAAAAAATAGAAAAATAAATGCAACATTTTTTTTCATTAAAGAGTTCTTATTTTCAAACTTACTATAAAAAGGTTTATAAGTACGGGAAAATATAAATACAAAAAAAACATATAGAATTTTTATTTTGTCAATCTTAGCTTGGTTCCTAATTATTATAATTTTTTGTGGGTAAATTATTCAAATATTCCTACATTTTATACTACATTAATTGTGATTTTGAAAAAATAAGGTGGGACAATTCAAAACGTGGCTCCGCCCCTATTTTTAGTGTTTTAAAAGTATAAAAAAAAATTTAATATAGTGTTTGGACCAAAAAAATTATAACATTTTGGAAAAATATTTTTCACGAAAAGTGTACTTCAAGTACAGTTTTTCAAGTACAAGTGAAATATCTTCTATAAAGTTTTTGAAATTAATTTTGTGTAGCCTAGTTATTTCAATTCTAGATACAGTAAAACCTCTATAAATTAATAACTTTGGAACCGTTAAATTTTATTAATTTAGAGAGATATTATTTAATCGATAAATTAATAATTTATTAATTTAAATAATGTTTTTCATATTGCAAAATTCGTTTGGGGGGGGGGGGGGGGGGGGGGGTGAGCAATCTGAAGAAACTTAAATGACATAACTTTTAAAGAATGTAATCATGAGCTTGAGAATATGATTAAAGATCTTGATTCGCAATACAATGGATGTCAATAACCACTCATATGAAAATGATGAATGTTCGGAGTGTCCAAAGTATATAAAAAATGATGGCTAGATTCATTAAAAATTCTACTTGTGATGAAACAAAAGATGATTCAATACAATTGGAATCAATCACGCAAAAAAAAGACATTCAAAGCAGCAATGACTCTTCAAAAATTGTCATTGCAGTTCGAGAATTTAACACCGAAATATTTGGATACAATTATTAAAGTTAGATATGAGATCCACTAAATTAAAATTTGAAGAAAAGACAAAGAACAATAAATTTATATTTTAATAAATAGGCCAAAAATATATTGGTGTTGTTAGCTACCGTTAGACTTAACGGAATCGGCTTCATGTACGTCTCACATGCCTTTTAAAGGGTATTGTTGTCCTTTTATTAAAAATAACAATAAGGTAAAAATAATTAATAAAAACTAATTATAAAAGAAAAAGTAAAATCTACCTCTTCCTCCCTAACTCTCTAGTGTCACCTCCATCACTCCTCCCCATCCACCCACCATCGTCATCGAAATATTTTGTCATTTTGCGGTAGACCCAAAATCATATTCCCTCAATCCACTGCATTAATAGAACTATTTAAATATAAGCTTTATCTTAGATCCATATATTCCACATAAAGGTTTTCCATATATTCCACATAAAGGTTTCCAAACTCATTCTCCCCAATTTTCTGTTCTTTCCATTCAATAATTTAATATTAATCACCCATGGCAGCAGCATGCAGCATTAAGAATGTGAAGTTTCTTGGTGTCCGCGCAAGCCATTTCTTGAATCCGTTTCAATTTGCCTCCAACCTCAAGCGTGTAAACTACAATTTCCTCCCGGAGAACCTGGCCGCAAAAGACGACCGCCTTAAAGATTCTGCAACAGTTCGATTGGGAAGTTTCAGATTGGGTAATTGTCCCCGGCGAAAATTTAGGGAACATTTATGCATTTTATAAAGGGCTCAAAATGTGTCAAGAATTAGGGTTACTCGATAAAATTCCAAGGCTCATCTGTGCCCAATCTGTTGATACTATTTTTGCTTCCACTATTCAAATCGGCGACCCTGTTTCTATTGGCAGAGCAACATTTGCTTTGAAGAATCAAATGGGATTGTGTAGGAGGCGACGGAGGAAAAATTAATGGATGCTATGGCTTTCGTTGATTCTACCAGCTTGCCGGTGGGTGAAGGTGGAGAGGGGTAGATGAGGTGAAAGAATTTGAAGGAGAAGATGAATAGTAACTTTAGGGAAGAAGCAAAAAGAAAAAGAAAATGGAGGGAAAATATGAACAGTAAAAGGACAAAAATACTCTTTAAAAATGCATGTGAGATGCACATGATGCCCATACCGTCAAGTCTAACTGTAGGTAATTGTGCCAATACATTTTTGTCACGTTTAAATTAATATAATTATATTCCTAGCTATAAAAAAAGTATAGGTACAAAATTGAACACAATCAAAAAGTTTGAGTATATTTTTGGCCATTCACGAAATTTTTCTAAAATTTATTATCTTATTATTTTATTAAAATTTATAATTTTTTGAACTGGCCTTAATTGAGACTGTAAAAAAGTATTATTTTATAGAGATAATTAATTTATAAAGTATTCATTTATGGAGTTTCTACTTTACTTTAAAAAAAAAGTCAATAGTATGGTTGATGTTTTGAACACCAAAAAAATTGTCTGGGTAGAGTTTGGCTTCAATAGCTAATCCATGAACATCAAGAATCATGAAATTATATCTTGATTGAAAAAGGGGGAAACATGATATCTGAACAGCGTCAATAAGATATGAAAATCATATTTATTTTCAAAAGATTTCACCATCACTCAAATAAATCCTTCATGGACATAAAATTCAAGCAACATTTGTTTGGCTCTTATTTATCATTACATTAGAACACAATTTCCATAATGTCCTACTAAATACCATCCCTAGCCAAAGCCAATACTTGAGACAACAGTCATAAATGGTTCTAGCAAAAGTTAAAGCCACTTTTTAGCACCAATATTACTTCTTTTCTATTTATTTTTTTTATAACAATTTTATTTTAATATTTTGATAAGAGTGAACTATCTTTAATATACATTTATTTTTCGATTGTGTCCGCATTGGTACATATATATATAGATATATTTTAGCCACGAATGTACCTATACTAATTTAAAGGGACAAAAAATGTACTTTGCCGTTAACTTCGGTTAGTTTTGAGGGAATTGCCTTTTTTTAGGGGTACTTTCGTATCTTCACTATTCATTTTCTTCTTTTTCACTGTTCATCTCCTTCCTCCCCAAATTCCTACACCCTTCCTCCTCTGCCACCGTGCGCCTCTTCTCCATCCAATTAAAGAGCGAAAACAACAACATCAACAGCTAAACAACAATAACCATAAAGAAAATGGAAAATGAAGTGAAGAAACAAGATTTCCTAGAAAGCTATGCAAACGTAATTGTCAAAGGCTCGATTGACGAAGACGAAGACATCGACGACTGAAGCACGGTTCGATTGCATGACCGAAGTTATACAATCGAAATTGCAGAACCAAAGTTCTGCAATTGAAATTGTAGAGCTTCGGTTATGCAACAAAAAAAATTGCAGAACCAAAACTCTGCAATTGCGGGCCAAAAATAAGAAAAAAATAAAAAGAAAAGAAAAAGAAAAACAGCAACGGAAGATGACGACAACGGGAGGGAGGAAGACTACGGAAGAAAAGTGGCAGCCTGCGGCAGGGGAGACGACAAAGAAAAGAAAAAAAAGGAAGAAGACGATGAACAGTGAAGGGACAAAAATGCCCTTGAAAAATGGCATGTGATGGCAATTCCGTTAAGTCTGTGACACCCCAGATCCACCACCCCGCATACAAGGGGTTGGCTTTATCGGAGGCCTGCTTGGTTCACACCAGGACTTAGTATTGTTCAGAACAAACCAACCATTCTTTATTCAAAAATCTTAACTCTATTACAAAGCCCTACTTTACAAAATTCTCAAAAAAATACAGACTAATTAAAATCTTCTTGCTCTTTGTTAGACCCAGTTTATTTTGATTGATTAGTTAACAAAAATGAGAATTAATTTAACGGTCTTTCTAAGTGAGAAAATGTAGAGAAATGTTCACGGAAGAACCGACGCAAAAGACGGCAACGAAAAATGAGCTAAAACGAAAAAATGACAAGCAAATTAAGAAAGAAGAAAAATAAGTCATGAGCATGTTCCTAAGTGGGAACCAAAGTGTTTCTCAGCCAAAAAGCAAAAGAAACGTGAAAATTGGAGTTGCTTTGCATATCATCCAACTTTGTTGTTATGTATGTTTCACACCAATAAAGAAAGACCAAGAAAGGTCCCAATATTTAATCTTTAAAATAGAAGGTTTTAATTTAGTCATTAAAACTAAGTATTATTTTATTTTTAATTCGTCATTTGACCAAGACAATTGTAATCCTTCTTTTTTTGATTTTTTTTAAAGAGATGTACCCTGCTAAGCGAGTTTATAAATGCGACCACCTCTTATCAGTATTGTTCACGTGAACAATATGCATTTTATTTTTTAAACTTTCATATTAATATATAGTATATAGGAAAAAAAAACCCTACTATTCATGAAGATTAAAAGTGATACACTTGTACACATAGGGATGCGTGCATCCAAAACTAAGAAAAATTCCTTTGGATGGGCGAATCCGTTTCCCCCAATTTTTTTGTTTATTTTTTAATTTATAATAGCAATCGCTTGATTTCATTAATGAAATAAATAGTTTAGCATACCTAAAATAATAAAACATATTTAATTGTATCTAAAACTTGGAAGACGCGGAAAAAAAGTTTTGTATTTCTTATTCTCTTACTTTTCTATTAAGTTTTGTGTTTCTAGTCTCAATAATTTAATAAATGGATATTTCTTCTCCTCTAAACTGTGGGAAATTTTTTCCTTCCCTTATAATAGGTGAAAATTTTACCCCGTGAGTGAAAATTTATAGTTTTGAGCTTTGACAAGAACATGAATGGTAGATTCAAGATCAAATCTATTGATAAACTCGATCATGAGCCTAGTAATTTTGCTGTATTGCATAAGTGATTTCATATTTTAGGCTGATTTCAGCTTAACTTTGTATTCTTACACAATGGTGGACAATGTCAAACGCCTGAAATAAAAACTTTCGTTGTTTATTGGGGAGAAAAAATGTGGAGAAGATTCTTCCTTTTGCCCCTGTTGGTGACGAGGTATGGCTAGGGCAAGAAACATGTACAATATGAACCACAAATTGGGCGATTGACAAAAGAAAAAAAAAACAAGGGTGGAGCCAGGACCCGGAAGGTAGGAAGGGCAAATATTTAATACAATAAAAATATTTTATTAAAAATTATATATTAAATTTTCAAAAATATAGTTATTGTTATTGTCAAAATTTTTTTTAAAATTAAGATATATTACCTTCTATCTTTCAAAAAAATCATTCATATATTATTGTTAATTTTGACATTTGCCCCTTATTATCTAAATTTTTGGTGGGGCAAAAGTAGAGCTACCTCTAAAATTACACCATATTAAGCATATTTTTTAAAAATTATGGTGGGGGCAATTGCCCCACCAGTACAAAAAGTGGCTCCGCCACTGCCAAAAAGTAGCATGTACAATTGATAATAAAATATTTGGACGGACAGTTATCACATTTGAAACATAACAATACACTTATTCTATTAACTTTTAAATTTGTATACAATATAAATCTAACTATTGTAGAATTATAAAACTGGTCATTGCGTTGGATAAATAATGTACCAACAGCTATTGATATGTCACTAATTACCGAAGAGTCACGAAAGTGACTTCTTTCACCATAGATAGGGGAAGAATAACACAGGAAAGAAATTTACCATTAATAATGATAGAATAATTATATGAAGGAGAAAACTCTCACATATTGCTTTGATTAGGTAGACTAAAATTCAAAAGTAAGTGAAATTAAATAAAAAGAAAGCAAAAATTAAAGTAAAACTATTTGGAGGGTCTAACAAAAGACTTCACTATACTATACACGTGCGCAATATTTTCTTTCTTCTTCAAGAGTTAGAAAATACTACATTTATATGCTATACTTTTTTAAACATATGATACTTTTACTCTTATAATTGGTTTTTTTTTTTTTAAGAGACATGCAAAGCACCAACAACCAAACTTGATACATCAAAGGCTATACATAAATTTTTATTTTTTTTCCATTTAGAAACAAGCAATTCAGTTTTTTTACATGAGATAACTTTTTAAACAGGTGGTACTGCAACCTTTTCGATATGTTTCTTGTCCTCTTCAATACATGTAGTACTTTTATTACTATTTAGAAACAAACAATACATCAACAGTTAAATTCGATACATCAAAGTCTATATTAATTATGCAATGCATCATATGCTATAAATGATTTTTTAAAATTTATTTATAAAACGAACATGCAAATTTTTTTTTTTATAGAAAAAAATTACACCTGTTTCTAAAAATAAAAAATAAATAACATTTCAACCATGCAGGAAACTCACATCGTCAACCATTGAATGCAAGATTTTTCCAACTAAGTAAGGCCCTTTTTTGTGATTTACTCAAATAAAAGGAATAATTATGTTTGAGATGGACCATGGAACAAAACCACCGAAGTACATTGCAAGAAATGAACTTTGGCACTCGTAAATTAATGTTTTAGAAAATGAAATAACAAGACATTGAGGCAAATTCAAGGAAACAACAATATATATAGTATCACTTCAGCATCTGTACCTCAGGGTAATGCTCGTTACGTCCCCTCGACTTCATTGTTTTGGGCAATTTTAATAAACGGTTCCTATGCCTCAATCACTTAATCGGTTGTTAAAAAAAATAAATAAAAATACCACTACCACATAAGCAGAGCTCGAACATAGGTCAGCTCGAGCTCGGCTCGAAGAAAATTAAGTGAGCTCGGTTCGAGCTCGAACTCGGCTCGTTTGTTTAGTGACAAGCTCGAGCTCGACTCATTGAGCTCAAAAATTATCGAGTCGAGCTTGAGCTCAAGTTTGAGCCAATCCTGAATTTTTTATATTAATTTTTTAAAAATAAAACATATGCCCTACTAAATATAAATAAAAATAAAAATAATATAATATCTTTGCTAGCTCGTTTGGCTCAACGAGCCAGTATTAGATGAGCTCGAATTTGGCTCGTTTGTTAATCGAGCCAGCTCGAGCTTGAGCTGAGCTTTGACCGAGCTGCTCGCGAGTGGCTCGTGAACAGCACGGCTCATTTGCACCCCTACAGTTGATCAATTTCAGACGGTTAGGGAAGGGGCAGTATTGTTTTGAATTGTTTGACCCATGTACTCAAACTGCACCCTATTCCCTCAATCTCATGCGCCTTCCTCTTGCCGTCGCCGTAGCTCTTGCCGCCGACACCTTGATCAAAGAAAGCAGCTCAGAACAACACAAAACCATTACTCAAATCAAACGATTCTACCAATCTCTAGATCGATTGACAATAACATTTCCTGCTTCGTAGGGTTCAACAGGCTAGTACCTCACTCCTTTTATTTTCCTTTTTTGGGTTAATCTATTTAATTAACGACAGAACAACTGATTTTGCTGTACTGAGCATTAAGTTACTTCTTGTTTTTTCAGTTGTTGAAGATGTAAAGTATAATAATAGATAAGCATCAAAGAATTTAAAATTTCTTTGTTTTTTGTTTTGTTTTGCTGTTAAATTATATGTTGGCAGTTGATTGAAAGGGGCCTTGAAGGTTTTGATTCTGATTGAATTGTTTACTTGTATACACTAGCCTACTAATGACAATATCTCTTGCTTCTGGGTTCTTTGTATCTTAGGTTAGAGCAATTTATCTTGCTTCTGCAATTGAGAATTTGGGACAATGGTGAGGAATTGCGTTTGACCTTAGTAAACCATTTAGATTGGGTAAAGAAAAGGAGGGAAGTTTTGTTCTTTCTTGGTGAAAGCTTCTCATCACTTTTGAATCCCTTTCTCTGCTTTCCATTTTAATTTTTCAGTGAGTTGGTTTGTTGTTTAAGTTTTGGTTTTGGTCTCAACAGTAAATTTTATATATTATAATCAGTTTTCATCATTTTCAATACAGCTTTTTACCATTCAGCTATACTTTTTTACATTACTAATATACTTTTTATATTATAAAACTATTTTTATCAAACTAAAACTTAAAACCAAAACTCAACCCAACCAAAAAGATAAACCCTTAGCTTAGAAGTATGAAGTTTTCCTGTTTGAATTAGAGTTATTTTTTTCCCTTTCTTATCAGTGTCATATCAAGCTAGCATGATATTTATAGATGAAAATTGAAAACACGGAGCATAAAGAAGCCAAGGGCAGAAAATGGAGAAATCTAATCTTACACCATCAAATTCTAATACCGCCACCATATCACACTCTGAAGATGAAGCCCCTCCAAAGGAAGCACACGCAGCACTGGTGGAACGCCTCTCAAATCTCCACCAAGCACACTCGCCCAAAAACCCAATTCAGATCTTTCCATGCCCTCCAATGAATCCACTGAGTCCTTTCTCTCTCTCTCTCTCTATCTATCTCTCTCTCTCTCTTCACTGAATCCAAAATCTCTATTGAGTCCAAACTCTCCAACATCTCCCAAAGAATTCCCAATGACAGTTCTTTAAAACCTAGTTCATTAAAATCTGAGCTGGAATCTATCACTATTCAGATCTCCACCCTCAAAAAGCTTGTAGCAGAAAGTTCTTATTTTTTACCCTCTTATGAAGTCTGGACTTGCCCCAAAATGATCTCTGATCTCAAACAATACCTCGAGGATGTGACCTCCCGAGTCCTCCCCAAGAAGAAATTCTTCTTCAGAAACAAAAAGAAAGACGGCTCTGTTTCAAACTCAGATCAAAACAACTCCATGAACCTTGTTGAAGAAAAGCCTGAAATTAGGAAAGAAAATGTGGGTCTCGGTGGGTCTTTAAGACATCAAATATGTTCAAGGCGGTAGAAAGTGAGGTTTTAGTCAAGGAATTTCAGAGGGATTGTGAAGTTGGGGAGTTTACTCTGTTTGAACTGGACAGCTGCGTGGTGAAATTAAAGGGTTGCTTAAGGGAATTTTTTGTTAATAAATTGAAGGATTGCAAGGTTTATGGGTGCCCCCGTACATGGCTCTGTTCTGATAGAGGAAATGGAATGATGTGTTTTTGTGTTCGCGTCTCATCAAATTAGAATTCATAATGCTAAAATGTGTGATTTTTATTTAAGGGTGAGGAGTAGGCCGATAATTGAGGATAGTAATGGGGTGAGGTTTGCACCATATTGCTTGACGTATAATGACATTGAGAAAGATCTTGAGGCAGCCAACTTGAGTGAAGAAACAGGGAATTGGGCTAATGTTGATGATCTTTGGTGGTTGAGAGCAGTGCAATCACCAAATTGGGTAGTTTTACCTGAGAATGAGTGTATGGAGATGGTGGATATATCTGAGTTTTGAAATCTAAACGGAGGGTGATATCAGTGCTTGTTTCGTTTAAATGATGATTTACCTGTAATGCATCTTTAATAAATGAGGTAACTTTTTAGTTTGCATAGTTTTTAGAACTTTTATGCAAAATCCAATTAATTAAAGTAATTGGCACTTGAAACTTTTGGTAGATTAGTTACATTAGTTGTATTTGAGAGGGACCTGGTTTATTCAATAGTTTTGTAATGAGACAGGATGTTAATTCTAATCTTTTGTATTTTCTGATTTATGGAGCAGATGTTATTATTTTACGAGTTCTATTGGTAATGATTGATTGGTGCATTCTATTTTACTGTTTGTGCAAACTTATTACTATTACACTCTTCGATGTTTTGATATGTATACAAAATTCATTAAGCATAAGGCCAAAACAGGAAAGATATGCCAGCATAGCATTGCCTCTAGATTGTATTGTATATAGAGTGAAAATATAAGTACACATTTGTATTTTATGCAAATGTAATCAGGAAACCAAACTGAATTGGATATGATACCTAATAAACATCACAACTGTGATGTAATCACCTTAGAACAGTCACAAACAGTTCAAATGGTAGCCAGAGGTGTTGGTATTCCATGCATGTTAACAATTCAAAGAATCATCTAGAAGTGGAATATTTAATTTTCCTTGTTGAATGCGAAGAAAAAATTGTTAATGACATTTGCATGTTGGCATTCTCCTACATAGGTTAGGAGAAAGAGCCACTTAAACCTGAACTCCAATGGCTAACACTGGATTGGGAGTAGGTTCTGAAATAGAATTGTTTAGCTTCACTATGGTTTTTTGATTTTGATATGGTTTTTATCCTCGACTACTTGTGTCCGTGAAGGGTTAAAAAGTTCTTAAGACTCTTGCTAATTTTGGAGGGTAGGGCGTGCTGCAGAATTGGTACATGTGCTTTAAACTACTATTTGCTTGGCATGGTTAATGCTGTATTTTAACATTTTTTATTTTGATAATCAAAAGATTATCTGTACAGAAAATAATTAGTGGCATTGTAAAGAAATCTTGACTGACATCATAAGATCAGAAGAGGTATCAGTTATGCTTCAAGTTCTTGTGCAGTTCAAATTTCATCATAAAGCCTCAATGTTTTCTTGCTTTCTCTAGTAATATTTGAGGTCATTTAACACATTAATTCATCAAATGGTTGTGGAAATTCAGAAAAGCAGTCGAAGGGTGAAAGTCTGCATTTGTAACATGTGTTACCATTATATTTAATTATTGCTCTTTGGTAATGTTTATTTCAATTTGTTTTTGAATTACATCTAGAAGTGGTCCAAATTATGACTTGGTTTGACTTCTTAAAGGATTACTATGACTTGCTTGTTTGGTTAAATTTGCTGATTCCATCCTCAGGTTTTCTTTCTTTAACTCTCTACTTCTCCCATTATTTCACTTCTACTTAATTTGGAAGGTATTACAACATATTTAATCCTTGGGTCTCTTTTTTTCTCCTTGTTTCCCATCTCAATTTGTTCATTTTTGGGCCTTTTTTTGGTTTTGGATTTCAGTTCTGCTTAATTCTTTTAGTTTTAGTGATTTTGTTGTGAAGGGTCACGAAAACATAAAAAATTGGTTCGATTTGTGAGTCAAGATCAGCCAAAGTTGTTACCATTTAGTTAATACGCAATGTGTTTCGCTTGTTCCTTTTTTAAAAATTTATTTATTTATTATTATTAGATGAGATTTAGGGGGTAAATTGGCTTAATGCCTTGGATTGCACTTAGCCTTCATTATATTGAAAAGAAAATACTACACAATGTAACATTTACATTTACATCCCTACATTTATATCTATTTACAGTTCTACCACTCCCCCTCAAGTTGGAGCATAGATGTCATATGTGCCCAACTTATTACAAATGTAATCAACCCGGGAACCACATAGTGATTTAGTAAAAATATCAGCCAGTTGGTTGTTTGAACCAACAAAGGTAGTAACAACTCCTTAGTTAGGAGTTTCTCACGAATGAAATGACAATCTATCTCTATATGTTTTGTCCGTTCATGAAAAACTGGGTTTGAGGCAATGTGTAAGGCAGCTTGATTGTGACACACAAGCTTTATAAGGGCAAACACTTGTTCACCAATTTCAATGAGTAAATATTTCAGCCAGATTAACTCGCATGTAGCAAGTGCCATAGCTCGATATTCTGCTTCTGCACTTGAAGGGGTAACCACAGTTTGTTTCTTGCTTTCCCAAGAAACAAGATTTTCCCCTAAGAACACATAATAGCTTGATGTGGAATGTCTATCTGCTAGTGAGCCAGCCCAATCTGCATCAGAAAACCCAAAACCTCATTGTGACCATGATTCTAATAAAGAATACCTTTCCCTGGAGCAGCTTTGATATTCCCAAGAATACGAGTAACTGCATTCCAGTGAGGGACTCGTGGAGAGTCTAAAAATTGACTCATAACACTAACTGCGAAGGAAATATCAGGACCGGTCACAGTTAAGTAGTTGAGCTTTCAACCATTCGCCTATATTGACTAGGGTCAAGATATAGCTCACCTGCACCAGATAATAGCTTTAAATTTGGATCCATAGGAGGGGCACAAGTACCTGATCCAAGGATACCCGATTCTAATAGAACATCAAGTGTATATGTCTTTTGAGATATGAAAATTCCTTTAGATGAACGAGCAACCTCAATGCCAAGAAAATACCTCAAGGGACCCAAATCTTTGGTTTGGAACTGAGTTTGAAGAAAGGCTTTCAGAGTTTGAATACCTTCTGAGTCATCACCAGTGATAAAGATGTCATCAACATACACAACTAGAAGAATACGTTTTCTAGCATGTGAGATTTTATAGAACACAGTTTAAGTGTCCGAACTGGCAGGAAGAAGATATAATTGAATATTGGTCCTTCACTTGCTCAGTAGCTGCTTCGGTATGCCGACACTTTATTATCTCATTACATGTTCAATTTTCTGCTCACTTGTGTTTCATGGAGATTTTGGAATTCCTATGGGAAGAGTACTTGGAAGGAACGCGGGGACAGGTGTTGCGGATGTTGATCCTGTTCATCATTTGTTTTTTGTGAAAGGCACATAATACATACATCTTCGAAGGTACTCGTCTGGAGGCAAAGGTGATCAAACATTGTGTATATACCATGATAGTAGACATTAGTAGAGGTTTCGATCTTTGAAAGAAATTAGATAAAGATTACTAGTTTCCTCGAGCTATTTGGTTTCCCTCCAGCCTCATATTCTGCAAATTCCAAAACTTGTTCGATGGCTGCTACCTACGGCCCCAAACTAAAGGTTAACATAGGTGGTTCAGCGTTAGAAAACAAAGGTTTTTCAGGCTACGGCTTTGTAGTAAGAGACTCATAGGGTCAAGTTCTGGCGGCAGAAGCCCGATTTTTTGGAATCTAATCCAACTCCTCTGTTGCAATCATGGCTCTTGTGGTAGGACTCAAAATCTGTGTGCAATTGCTGCTCACTCATGTGATTTTTAACGCAGATTCAGAATCTTAGCCAATTTACTAACTGGAAAATGTAGTATCCAATGGAGTTTTCGCTATATGACTCGCCTCATGCACCAAAAAATGCTACCTACCTTTCGCATCCAGCATATTTATCATGAAGGCAACTCTCCAGCAGATTTTTTGGCTCACCTCGCATTGTCTCACCAGTAAAATTTCTCATTCACTCATGACATTTTTCTGCACGGCCTCGCAAATGCTATGTGATCAGATTTGACACAAATCCCTCACATTAGACTCTAATTTCGAAGTCATATATTGTAATTTTAATATTTAGTCTCATGTGCATTTTGCATCTTGTAAACTCAAGGTAAGGCTCATTACATTCCTTGAAATTTTTACAATATTTCCAAATTAACAAAGAGTCCCGAAGCCTACCAATCACTTAATCGGTTGTTACCTATCAAAAAGAAAAAGGGGGAAAAAAAAAAGCTCGTATGGCTTTATTTGACGTGTTCTATAACCAAAACAATTTTTTTAAACCTAAAATGTTGTGTATAATTGTTTGGTGGGTACAATGGTTATGAGTTGGGAACAATTTTTATTTGATTATTGGGTAAAATAACTACGGCATAATTTTCACAATTGTGACAGAAAAAAAGGCAAAAAGTTATACAAGAAATTTTCAATAAGTGTGTAATTAGTTTAGTCAAAATCAAATGAACAATTACAGGCTCAAACATTGCCTAATCCGGCTAAAATTTTAACTATATTTAAAAATGTAACTCATGTTGGAGATTTTTCAATAATTAGCTAAGGAAGATATGAAAAACTGAAGAGCAGATGTTCGAGTGGCCATGCGAGTCTCACAACCACTCGAACTATGTCCAGTAGCTAACTGAAAATGTGAGAGCATCTGTCCTAGTCGGGCAGTTGCTCATACGAGCTCCAGAAGCTTTGAGCAAGTACACATCCGACTCAGACGTGTGATCGGATGAGCTCCAGAAGGCTCCTGATGCGGAGTAGACGTGTTGGACGTGTGCTCGTACAAGCTCCAGTAAGGTTTTTCCTATCCTGAAGTGTTGCATATCTTCACAGAAAATGTGATTCCGGATTCAATTCTTATCCGAATTCAGTTTCGTTTCTTCCTACCTGTTTCTAAGAGATGTGACTGTTGAATAACACCCTTTGGAGGTCTATAAATAGACTCCTTAGGACGTGATTTACAAGATACAACATCATTCTCAATTGTACAAGAAATTCTTGCACTTTTCACTCTTGTTTCTGTTCTGTTTAAGTCAGTGCAGGCTTACAACAGATATCTTCATCTTATCCCACAAGGATATTAGTTCCAGAACTCTTTGCACATTAAAGGGAACTAATAAAGTCTAAAGAAAAGTGCTTAGCATGATTTGAAGAAACAATTTCCTTTTGTTACAATTTGTAATAGATTAGTGTTTACTATAGAATATACTTTTTGTTTCATATTGTTAGTCATTGTTGCTATTTTCGAAAGATATATCCAATAATTTTTAGGCTTTATTAGCATTTCAATGGCTACAAATGTGAAGGACTTGACTTCATCAATTGTCAAGTTAGATCAATTAGATGGAGGAAACTTCACAAGATGGAAGATGAGAATCCACTTCCTGCTTGTTTCTCTAAAGGTGACGTATGTCCTGAATATGCCAAAGCCACTAGTTGAAGATGATGAAAAATTGCTGGAGATGTGGAAGCGCCACAAGTGGGAGAATGACGATGAGATTTGTCATGGACATATCCTCAATGAAATGCAAGACAATCTGTTTGATGTTTACCGTACAATTCCTATAGCAAGAGAATTGATGCACAAGTTATAGTCAAGGTACATGAGAGAAGATGCTACAAGTAAGAAGTTTCTTGTCTCAACTTTCTTTAACTTTAAAATGCTTGATAATAGACCAGTTATGGAACAATTTACTGAATTGAAAAAAAATGTTAAATCATTTTAATCAACATAACTTGGTCATGGATGAGGCAATTATTGTTTCAGCAATAATTGACAAACTTTCCCCATCCTGGAAGGATTTCGAGAAAGATCTCAAACATAAAAATGAAGAGATCACACTTGAGGGACTTGCTCACTCTCTTTGTGTAGAAGAAGAGTTGAGGGTGCAGGATTCTCAAAACAATAAGAAGGACAAGACCAATGATGAGGTCGAAGAATCTGCCACAAAGCTGCATATTGTTGAACAAAGACAAAGCAGCAAGTCCAAGTAGAGAAACAAAGATGATGATGATCATGGCAAAAGCAAAAAGAAAAGGTCAAGTGTTTTCATTGCAATAAAAAGAGAAACTACAAAAATGAGTGTTGATTGTTGAAGAAACAAAAGAAAAAGGAAAGTTCTTCAAGCAATGAAGATGCAGAAGCACTTGTGGCCATGATATAATCATATTTGTTATGATCTAAAGGAGGATTGTATGTAAGAAAACTATGTATGTAATGACTTGAAAGTTTTATTAATATTATTTGTTGTAATATTAATATTATTTGGAATAGAGTTATAATTTGCTGAAGTTATAATTAAGTTACATGGTATAGTATACATGTGGTATGTCAAAACTTACTTGAAATCATTAAGATGAGAAAACTTGATTGTAAAGTATTGTGCATGCATGTTATTATGATTACATTATTTGTAAAATTATGTAAATAATTTGCATGTCAATGTATGTTTGGAACCACATGATGTTTAGTGTTTCCTTTAAAAACTAGGTTGATTCATGCATGGTTAATACTTTAAAATATAATGAGTGTCCTTATGATTAATTCTTAAGCTTTCATTGTGTCTATTTGAAATTAGAATTAAATTAAGGAATATATTATGTTTTGTATGAATATGTAGCAAGTCTAGGTAATTTGATACATAGAAAATGTATGAAAAAAATACCTAACATGAACTTGCGTTGATGAACTAGAATTTAGGATTGCAGAATTTTTGCATGATTCATAGTTCTTGTAAGATTTCACGATTTCATGAAAGGTTATGTATATTCTATGTTAGGTGACATATATTTGAAAATTTTATAATACAATGGAGATTGTATGAACTTACTTAACATGATTGCTTTCAATGAATCTGAAATTATGACTAAAATTTCAAATACATGTTAAAGTTTCATATGCATCAAATATTATAAGTTTGATTTATGGATTGATTTGAAGCATGCTTGTTAAGTATTTATTATGATCATTTTTGGATTGTGTTTAAGTTAATCATGGATGGTAAAGTGATAAATGATTGATCTATCATTGTTAAATTCAAGTTACATGCGTTAAGGTTTAAAGTTCTATGTTAATTTATAACTTTTAGGTACACGTTTTTTAGAACTATACCTATGCAATAAGTTTGTGACATGTTCATTAAAGGTATGTGTTAATGATAGCTTGTATGGTCGCATAGAGGAGGATGATCCTTTGGTAAGGAATCATCTAGATTGATGTACAAAAACAACAATAGAATGGGATTAAAAATTCAAAGTAAAATCACTAAATGGTGAAGTTTTAATCTATGATATTAAGTAACCATTTGGAATAGTGATTTGAAGACTTAATAAAAGAGTTTGGTTAAGCCAATTAAGCAAACCAAAGAATGGATTAAAGACTGATAGGAACGATTATCTTCTATCAAGAAACATGTCCTAGATCATTTATAATGGAACCCTCAATTTATTGCTAGTTAACCACTAGTTATGAATTCAATGTAGCGAAAAGTATATTGTTTAAATGGTTGGAACACTAATATAATTAGTGTTATATACTCGCTAGAAAGTTAAGGTTGAATAAATTGAGTTCTTAACAAGTTCAAGATAATACCAAATATGAGAAATGTAATAACGCTGAAAATTCTCATATGGCGGGGGTATTTTGAAACTTGCCTATATGAATGCTTGTGAAAATTCATAAAGGTTCTTGGATGAAACCTTGGACGTATTCATGAATGGGATTGAGACACATAGAGATTATGTGTTGTTTACAACATGTAGCTGAGAAGCGAACTTGTGTGTGATTACATTAAAGCTTATCAATGGACTGTTGGTTCAAAGTTTGTCTACAAAATTAGTTCGACAGGTTTGCAAGGTGGTTTTACTAAGGCTTTGGTTCAATTGAAAGACACCATAACTAATGCATAAGTTATCAAGAAAAGTTCTTGACTTTGAGAGGAAGGCAATTTTCCAAATCATTGGAAAATGGTGGGGGATTGTTGGAGATTTTCCAATAATTAGCTATGGAAGAAAGGAAAAACTGAAGAGCAGATGTCCGAGTAGTCATGCGAGTCGCACAACCACTCGGACTATGTCAAGTAGCTAACTGGAAATGTGAGAGCAGCTGTCCTATTAACCGCCCCTTACACCCCCCCTCCCCCCCCCCCCCCCCCCCCAACCCAACCGATAAAATAAGATGCCATCTATAAATTATAAGGGAACCTTTTCCATTAAAAAAATTAGTCAATAGTATTAGTTTCAATAATTTTTATTTTTTGACCTGAACAAATTTTGAGAAAAAAGAGAACAAAACAACTAATAAAAGGGAAAAAAAAATTGTATTAATATTAAGTACAAATTGGAAAAAAAAAGGAGAAATAATTATTAAAACAAAAGGGAAGAAAAAAAAGAATGGGTGAAAATGAGGAAAAAAATTAATAATAATAAAAGTAAAATAAAAGTAAATTTGATAATAAAAAATCAATAAATTTTGTTGAGGTTTTAGGCCTAGGATGTGGATTCCCAATTTAAAATTAGTCTTGCATTGTTAGTCTAGACATAATTAATACAGTATTGAATTGAATACTATTCAAAAAATCACAACACCAACACAATTGTAATATGGGCTTGAGCTAAAAACTACTGTAAAATCAAAATTTAAAGCTTTCAAAAAACGAACCATTATATTATAACAGAATAATATAAATTAGGGTCTTTAAAATTAATGAACTCTAAATTCAAATTTGTTCTTGCATTGTTAGTCCAAACACAATAATATAAAAACGATTGCAAAAATTACAACTCAAAGACAAGTAATATGAACCTTAATCGTTGAACATGGAGAGGAAGAGAATAAAGAGAATCCTATGTTGGATCAATAGTTCAGTAAATTTCATTGGGAAAAAAAAATTCAATTTGGGCTCTCATATGAATTTTAAAAATTTTACATTAATGGGTATATATCTTTTTCTGAGTTTTCTCTGGGCCTATGGATTAATATAAACTCAAGAACTAAAACTAAGGTAAACATGTTTGTTGTGATGTGAAGCCTAAAAGTAAACAAGAACACATCAATAATGTTTCTTGGATCATGTTATCAGTATGAAACCAACATTTTGAAAATGTGTGGTAGCAAAAACTGCTCATTTTAGTGGCATGGCAGGGTAGGGAAATTTTTGAATCCTTATTGACAGGAGATCATAAGTATCGCTGGCCTTTGGTTGACAGTATCTTGCTGTTCATCTTAGTTCTTGATAACCTTCCTATTGCTCTGTGAGTTGAGACCCATAAGTTAAATCTCTAGTGGATGATTGACTTAAAATTCTTATTTGTCCACGCCTGTAACTTAATGTAGTTTGAGGTTAAAAGTGTGTGCTGTAATTGAGGAATAGTTCTTGTTAGTTGGCTATAACAATCAGTGAAAAATATGAGTTTCAGAACCTCACTCATCCACATGAAGTATTGGATAATTGTATTTATGCATCTTGATTTCAGTACTGGCTTTGTCTAAAGCTATAACCTTTGCTAAGAAGTATATTGACATGATTTTAGAATCTTACAGGAATTGTGTTTCAATAAGAATTTTGCTGATGAATGATGCACAGGATTATCAAAATTGATCATTGAATGTTTTGGTATAAAAGAGGGGTTTGAGGTTGTATGAGTCTTTCAATTTAGAGTGGTTGTATATCTGGTAGGATTTGATCGATGTTATTGTTTTAGTGAATCATCTTTTTCTAAATATAATTGTTCATTTGGATTCTTGCAATTGAAAATATAAATTCTAATTGCATGCATTTTATAATTTTTTTTTTTTTGGCTCTGAATGATTTGAATGTATTTACTTACTTTAGAGTTGGTTTGGCGAATTAAAGTTTTTGCCTTATTTAAAAAGGAGAATCGCCAACTTGATATTGTTTGTGATTTTGTTTCTTGAAATTTGAAAGTAACTTGTTGCTTTATTTGAGTCTGAATAGTTTGTAAAAAACCATAATGTTTATTCATTAGTTAGATGGAATATGATTGTAGAATTTGTTTTCTCTTTAGTTAGAGGCATCTTAAGAGATTTTAAATTTTTTTTTTTTTTTTTTAGACAAAGAGTTTAAACTAATTCTTTCTTTATTTCTATAATTTTCATTGAATATATATATTTCTCTTTTACCATAATAAATTTACATCTCTTTCTCTCTTTTCCCCCAAAATCAGAAAACCTTTCTCACCTCCCCTCTCTTCCATGGCAGTGTAGTAACAAGAACCCCACCGAAATCCATTCTTCAATTGGTTTATCTCTCCCATTTGCCTGAATCCTAAACCAGCATACCCATTGTCAACACCCCCCACAAATTCAACCCTCCAACACTTCACCTTCTCTCCCTCTCGGTGTTCTCATGTCCGAAAGCACCACCATTTCATTCTTCATATTTAAATTCCACAAACATCATCTTCCCTCTTTCAGCTCCGCTACAACACAAAAAACTGCGGAAACAACCGAGGTGGAAGGCTTAAGAATCGAAGAAGGAGCAAGGAGGACCAATTTGAGAGGAACTCGCATTGAGAAGGGGGCTGAAATTTTGAGGATTTGGGTTTTTGACCGTAAAGAAAAGGAGTTCTAGGAGCTGTCTAATCGATCAAGAGGTAGGTTCCCTTGTCCATGGCCAGAAACTTAAGAATTCGACCATGCGTGTAGGAAATATTGAATCTAAAATACTAAGAGCCTTAAAGATTGTATTTTGAGTACCGAATTATGTTTAAAATTCTGATTCATAAATAGTGTTTTTATGTTAATAGAGAGGGCTGAAATCGATTGATTAACTGAAATTTTAATGACTGTTTGTGGGTTAAATCTATGTGGAAGCAGGGCCCTACTGTTTCAAAATCAAGCTATGAGTTGAATATGTGATAAATTGTCCATTCCCATGAGAATTTGATTCATGAATTCTGTGATAATTTGGTTGGACTTGTAGCTGAAACTGAACTGTCTTGATGATTCTATACTTGGTAGACGATAGCTTTGGAAACATATATGAATACACAAAAGTAATAAATATATGCTTTTCTCTGAAATTTTCTAGAAACTTCGGACATTTATGTTGGTAAAGCCTTGAAACGGGTAGGTACTGCTTTGGATACAATCACAGTGTCTATTGTTAAAGTTTGCTCCTTTTGTTGCCAAACATATTGCTGAAACCGTGTTTGATTGATTGGAATCATGGGAGGTTTAATTTATGAAAGTCATTGATTAGTTATGGGGAACTATGAATATCTTGTGATATTTGGAGTTGGTTATTTTCTGCTATAGATTGGTTCAATATGGTAATTTGGGTTGCTGAAATTCTGTTTACATAGGTGGTTTTGGGGCTGAAATTTCAAGAACATATATGTTTATCAGAAATTAACTCACGGTGTGGAATATTGTTTTATAATAAGTGGGACTGATGTTGTGTTTAGTAATGTGAGAAATATGTTTTGTTGTGAAGGACTAAATCAGTCCGAAGACGTTTTAAAATCTAAAATTGAAGTTAAAAGTTCTGATTTGGAAAAACAGTACAGTACACTCTCGTCTTGCACTTGCTCACAAAAGTATTACTTAAAAATGTCCAAAATTCATAGAAAGATCACAGTTTACTATATAGTAACCTATCAAACTTCAACAATTTTTTGAATTTGTGTTTGTTGATAAAAGTTTTGATTAAAATGAGCTGCCACAGTAATTATGAGATCTGGACAGCACTGTGTTATGAATTTTCTTTAAATTATTGGCTCATCATAAAATTATGAAATTTTAAAGTTGATTCCTGGACTACTATTGTATCTTTGTTCCAATTTTAGCTCGAATAGCCCTGTTTGGAAACATGATCCAAACCTTGCATTTTATAATAATTTTTCATCACTCGCAATAAACATTTTTATATTTTCAAGACACCTTTTTATATTTCCAATGCACATTTTTACATTGTCAATGTAATTTTAGTATTTTAAAATCACAATCCAAATCAAGGTTTAGATCAAGTCTTGATACCAAACAGGGCCTTAATTCTTAGGATATGATTTTCTTTCGCAAGTTAAGTAAGCCTTATGGATAAATTCTGCAGCAGTCAACTTTTGTGCTTTGTTTTTCATGACAATATAACTCATAATTTTATGTCTTGCATAAAAATGAACCTTGTGATGTATGTTATAGCATATGTTAGTTTTTTCATTTTTAGGTTTCTCTATTAGAAGATCTTTTGTTAAAAGCTCCATTGCCTTTTTGGTAGTTTAGCAAGAAGATGAGTTTGAAATAACTACTATGCATGTTTCTATCTTTATTACTATCCAAAAGTTGTTACAAACACTTCACAAAAGTTTCACTTAGTGGAAAGCTTAAGATGTTTCTATTAGAGAAACTTAAAGAAGGAACCAATGGGTAAAGAGTGTTACTCAAAATGCAAACTACTAAGCTTTCAAGATGTTGCAGCTCCCTAAAGAGCCTTCCATGATGTTTTATGGTCAAAATTTACAGGAAATGAGGTTTACTGTTTTAAGGGAGTTAAAATAGGTGGAAAACAGAGAGACATTAATTAATTCTAAAAAGGATAGAGGAAGGTCTAAAAAGAATTGGAAATGTTTTTTAAAACATAACATGTTATATTTAAACATAAATGAATCAATGTATCCCGACCGTACACGGTGCTTAGTTTTTGTTGTAAAGTCCTCTGAGTTGCTTGGAAAAGCTATGAACATCTATTTGTGTGTTTGAACTTTGGATTTTGGATTTTTGTGGATTTGGTAGTGAGCGGAGAATGTCTAAAAATTTCTTGAAAGATTTCAAACTACCGGGAACATGGGTTTAATTGACTTTGTTAAAGTGGAGCCTTGTGATGTTAAATGATTTTTTGGAAGGGTTCTGAATTTTTCTTGAAACCATGACTTTGATTGGCATCCTGTTGAATTGAGAAATTGAACCTCGACTTTGAGTTTAGGAAAAGAGGATGAAACTCACTTTGTTTTGAAAAAGAGATTTTTAGGAACTGTATGTGTTTGTAGTGCTTGACATTTTCTGGGATGTGTTGGGAAAGTGCATTTGAGTTTTATCCTCCCTGAAAATGCATTTGTCATTGAAACTTTAAAATAGGGAAGACTTTCCATGTTCTGGAAAAGACTGGGATTTGGGGAATTTGAAACCTGAGAACCAGTTATAATTTGTACCAATAGTATAAGATTCATTCATAATTTTAAACCATGAAGCTTCATAGAATGACTACATATAGGTGCTGTTCGGATCATATTAGTCTGAAATTCCATCTGTAGAATTCTTATTAATGAATGTTCTCAAACTTAACGCAGATCCGACTTAGTTTTGAGGATGTTGACAACATAGGCGAGTGTTCTCATTGGAACCATTTTAATCGCAGCCCAAATTATGAACTAGTTTACCGGTTTCTTATAATGCTTTTAGATGGCTTATTGATGTTCCGTGTTAACCTTGCAGTTAATCATGCTTGAGTTATTTTGAATATAATATGATGGTGGTGCGATGTGTTCCTTTAAATATTGTAATGATTAATAAGGCAAGTCGTGTACTTTACCACACTGAACATTTTTGAATAAATTCTTGGGGCCTTAGAAAACTGAGTTGCTCTTGAAATAGCTGTATGCTTCAATTCCCTGCATTGTATTAGTCCTTACATTTCTGTGTTGCCTCATGATTATGGATGGATAGAGAAAAAGGGTTTCAGTCTTTGAGCTAATGTAAGCAGTTGGGAGTGAGCTGTTCCGGTGCTAATCTGTGGAATCCCTTGAAGGTCAGGACGTCAATCACTTCAACATTTCTGCTTTAAGGCACAATACATAATATAAGTTATTTATTGCAATTTTTTTTCTATTTATACTCTTTAACTTTTCAATTGTAAATCATAGAAAAAATTGTATGATAATTAAGAAAATGCTTCTCAGTTGCAATAACTGATGATTTTTATTTTTTTGAAAAAGTGAGAATAAGAAAATTGCATTTAAAAGCTTTTGATACAAATGATAATCCAAATATTTTCATAACTATTTAGGCTAGTCAGTTTTCATAATTTTCAATACAACTTTTTACTATTTAATTATACTTTTTTAAATTTCAATACTTTTTTTACATTATAAAATTATTTTTCCCAATCCAAAACTCAACCCAACCAAAAAGATAAGCCTTTAGCTTACAAGTATGAAGTTCTCCTGTTTGAATTAGAGTTATTTTTTCCCTTTTTGGCAGAAAATGGAGAACGCCAATCTTACACCATCGAATTCTAAATCCGCCACCATATCACCATCTGAAGATGAAGCCCTCCAAAGGAAGCACGCAGCAATGATGGAACGCCTCTCAAATCTCCACCAAGCACGCCTTGCCCAAAAACCCAATTCAGATCTTTCCATGCCCTCCAATGAATCCACTGAGGCCTTTCTCTCTCGCTTCACTGAATCCAAAATCTCTATTGAGTCCAAACTCTCCAACATCTCCCAAAGAATTCCCAATGACAATTCTTTAAAACCTAGTTCATTAAAATCTGAGCTGGAATCTATCACTATTCAGATCTCCACCCTCGAAAAGCTTGTAGCAGAAAGTTCTTATTTTTTACCCTCTTATGAAGTCCGGACTTGCCTCAAAACGATCTCCGATCTCAAACAATACCTCGAGGATGTGACCTCCCGAGTCATCCCCAAGAAGAAATTCTCCTTCAAAAACAAAAAGAAAGGCGGCTCTGTTTCAAACTTAGATCAAAACAACTCCATGAACCTTGTTGAAGAAAAGCCTGAAATTGGGAAAGAAAATGTGGGTCTCGATGGGTCTTTAAGAACGTCAAATACGTTCAGGGCCATAGAAAGTGAGGTTTTAGTCAAGGAATTTCAGAGGGATTGTGAAGTTGGGGAGTTTACTTTGTCTGAATTGAATGGCTGCGTGGTGAAATTAAGGGGTTGCTTGAGGGCATTTTTTGTGAATAAATTGAAGGATTGCAAGGTTTATGTTGGCCCCGTACATGGCTCTGTTCTGATAGAGGAAGTGGAAGGATGTGTTTTTGTGTTGGCGTCTCATCAGATTAGAATTCATAATGCTAAAAGGTGTGATTTTTATTTAAGGGTGAGGAGTAGGCCGATAATTGAGGACAGTAATGGGGTGAGGTTTGCACCATATTGCATGACGTATAATGACATTGAGAAAGATCTTGAGGTAGCCAACTTGAGTGAAGAAACAGGGAATTGGGCTAATGTTGATGATTTTCGGTGGTTGAGAGCAGTGCAATCACCAAATTGGGCAATTTTACCTGAGAATGAGTGTATGGAGATGGTGGATATATCTGAGTTTTGAAATCTAAATGGAGGGTGATACCAGTGCGTGTTTCGTTTGAATGATGATTTGCCTGTAATGCATATTTAATAAATGAGGTAACTTTTTAGTTTACATAGTTTTTGGAACTTTTATGCAAAAGCCAATTAATTAGAGTAATTGGCACATGAAACTTTCGGTGGATTAGTTACATTAGTTGTATTTGAGAGGGACCTGATTTATTCAACAGTTTTGTAATGATGTCGTCTTCTTCAATAAGACTGGATGTTAATTCTGATCTTTTGTATTTACTGATTTGTGGAGTAGATGTTATTTTAGGTAGGGGTGGGCACGAATTGGTTTCCTTGAATTGTGGTTTCCTCGAATTGGTTTCCTCGAATTTTAAATTTTTTTTGGCCAATTCGAAAACCAAACCTAATTCGATTTTAAACTGAAGAAACCAATTCGAATTTGTAATTCGAATTCGGTTTTAAACCATGGAAATCAAATTCACAAAATTAATTCCATAATCAAAATTTTACAATCTAGTAACTAGTTTGAACAAATAAATCCAGCAGCAAACTCTTTAGAAAAATAAATCTAAGTTCACCCTCTCAATCACATGCATCCTATAAGCCTTAAAATCATCCTGTAAGCATAGTTTTGGTAACCAATGCAGCTGATCCTTGGCCCAACTGTATCCGCACCTGATATTAATATAAAGAAAATAAAAGTAAGAATTAAGAAATAACACCAGGAGAACCGTGAAAATCGATGTCATGTAGAAAGCAAAGCAAGGAGGAGAAGTATACTTTGAGTTCTGCAATCCATTGCAGAATTGAAGCGCAAAACCTTCCGCAAAGACGGCACCGGCGGAAGGAGTAGGGGATCGCGGCGGCGAGAAGATCCGATCTAGAGCAAACGTGAACGTACGATGGCGAGAGAACGGAAATTGCAGCATGTCGTCGGAATCAGTGATGTTTGTCTGCTGGGTTATCTTCCTCGGCGAACTGCAAAAATGGAGGAGGACAAGAATATAAAGAAAAACGGAGAGGGAGGAGAGGTGGGAGGGAACTGAACTCGGGGAGGCGGCGGTTGTGTGATAATACTTTAGAGATTAGGTTTTAGTTTTACTCATTAGGTAAGCTTTAGCCTTTAACTTTATGACATATTTATCAATTTAAAATATTAGATTTTAACTTTATGACATCTTTATCAATTTAAAATATTAATAAAGCCTTTAGGTGGAAAAAAAACTAATAAATATTAATAATAAAACTAATTCGAATTCGGTTTGGTATTTGGTTTGAATACCCAATTCGAAAACCAATTCGAAAACCAATTTCATAATTCGAATTCGGTTTCAAACCAAACCTAATTCGAATTTAAAATTCGAATTAGGTTTTTTCGAATTCGGTAAATTCGAATTCGGTTCGAATTTCGAATTGGCCCAAACCATGCCCACCCCTAATTTTAGGAGTTATGTTGGTAATGATTGATTGGTGCATTCCATTTTACTGTTTGTGCAAACTCATTACTATTACTCGTGATATTTTTTAGGCTAAACTCGATTTTCTTTTTTCAGAAAAAAAATTACACGTGTTTCTAAAAATTAAAAAAAAATAACTCAACGAGTAATGAGAGACATCTCAACTAATTTATCAGAATTTTTGCATCACAACTCTTGTGACATGTATTGATTGATCAATTATGTGATATTAATAATTATTTCATAAAAATATAACAAATAAATGCATGACACAAGTCACAATGCAAAAGTTGCGATTAATATTTAAGATGTCTATTATTACTCTAAATCAACCGTGCAAGAAACTAGCGTCGTACAACCATCGAATGCAAGATTTTGCCAATTAAGGCGCTTTTTTGTGATTTACTCAAATAAAAGAAATAATTATGTTTGAGATGGACCATGGAACAAAACCACAGAAATACATTACAAGAAATGAACTTTGGCACTCCTAAATTAATGTTTTTAAAAAGGAAATAAGAAGACATTGAGGCAGATTCAAGGAATACAACAACAATATATATAGTATCACTTCAGCAGCTGTACCTCAGGGTAATGCTCGTTACGTCCCCTCGACTTCATTGTTTTGGGCAATATTAATAAACGATTTCTACGCTTAATCAGTTGTTAAAGAAAAAAATAATTAAAAATACTACTACCACATGAATTCCATGCTCAACTACCTACAACTTTTTTCCCTCAACATTGGCCTCCCCTTATATTAGTAATACATGTTATCTCAGTTATCTCAACAAATTTCAAATTTCTCAAAATTGTATTTGCTCATTAAAAAACAGAAGATCAAACAAAAAGATCATATCCAGATACTCCCAAAGGCGTCTTCAAGAGCCCTTTTCTTGCTGAATTCTATACTCCATCCTCCAGCCCTTGCTGCTATTCCTTCTCGCAGTTTCATTTTCTCCACGTCTTCATAATCATACATGGAAATGTCGTGACTGGATCCGAGGGGAATAGGTTTGGGGTGCCATGCCTGTTGGACGCGGCTGGCCAATAGCAGGGGCATACTGCCCCTGTGTACCAACGCTCATGCGTGCTTAAGAGCTTTGGCTAATGAGCTGCATCATTAAAGCCATAAAAACTAGTCAAACATATGTTGAGAGTCATGAACTATATAAAAACAGTAAAAAGCAAGCATTCACAGCAAACAATTCTAAGTGCAAAACACACTTTCATTATGTGGGGTCGGCTATAGACTCCAGACTTGGGACCGGCAACTTATAAGTAGGCGGAGTGCAAGGGCAGCAGCATATTCTTCAGCCTACACAAGAGGAGAGTCAGAAGTTCAATCACAAATCAAAAACTAGCGAGCACATATTTCTTGAGCAATGTTACCAACCTTACGAGCTTGAGCAACCATGATTTGTTCTGCATTTTCTTTCTGGTACTGTGTAATTTTTGCTTCAATAGCAGGAACATTGATTCCTTCAATTAAATTAACTACTGCAAGGAATATAAACCACCAACAAAGCAAAAACATCAATGACATAGAGACAATTAGTTAAATTCCAACATAAGAGAAAAATTCCCCCCACAGTTACTAGGCCAATGGAGTCAACTTACTCATATCCTCCACTTCTTCCAAATAGTCATTATACTCCTTCAATGAACCAAAATCTTCTTCTCTTTTATTAAATCTCAGTCAATGCAAATTAAAAGTGGTATATTAGGGATAAAAGAAGCTGACAAGTTGAACAAAAAGTATTGCCAGGAAAAGTTAATATTTTTGCTAAAGATGGAATGAAAAATTACATTAAAGCTAAAACAAATTGCTTAAGACTGGAGTTTCTATCACACTAATGTGAAGATCCTTGTTACCTAGCTTTGATTCTCAATAGGGAGTAAATCCTAATGTCAGAATCAAAGAAACATAAGCACTGAACTTGTTGGTTGATGTCATGAATAAAGTTCATATAGTATCACCAATGAACTCCATAAAAACCTTCAAAGGTTTGGGAACCTAACTAGATTAATCAAACCAGAAGCCAAACAATGATAGTGCTCATCTATTTAAGTTCTAAATCAGCAGCACTATGAAATATTCTTGAGATGCAGTAATGCATAGCTCAAAATAATTCTAATAAATATCACTAGCTAGAAAAACTTGAATTCCACTTTCAACTTCATTGAACCATGCAAAAGTTCAGACCGAAGCTAAACAAATGATATTGTTCATCTATTTAAATTTTAAATCAGTGGTGTTATGAAATATTCTTGAGATACATTGACCCACAACTCAAGACAGTTGTAATACAGTCAACAACCCTTAAACACATTATCATGAGAATTATTACAATCAATGGGTCAAATCTTCAGTGAAAGTACTCAATATCTAGATGGAAACCAAACCAAAAATACAATGATTTAAAAAAAAAAAAAAAAATTAAACACACTTTTCTTCTACTATGTGAAGAACTTTATATAACTTGCTTCCACTTGTATGCACGTAATGTTCCCCTTCAGAGAATGCTGAACCCAGTAAACCACAATTTACCACAACATTGAGCACAGAAAAATGATAAGAAATAATTCCAATTCAAGTTTATTCTCAGTAGACTTTTCAACCAAGTAATTTTGAAATTTGAAAGAATGTATTAGGCACACTAAAAAACACATAAGAATTCACTGAATAAGAAGTCATAGTTAAAAAACTGACTAAAAGAAAACCAAATGAAATCCCTTTTGATCATAACAGATCATAAATACATTTAGAAGTAAATGGTTTCCCTTACATGCTCGCAATACGTTTTCTCACTGCCATCTCCTTAGCAAAAGGCGTACCAGACACCACCACCATTGTCAATGACTTCCAAGTCAACCACTTCAATAGAACAACAAAATTTTTCAATCCTTTTTCATTTTGGGCTTGCACGAATTCTTCAGTTTCTGTTTTGGGTGATGAAACTGGGGGAGGGATGATTGATGGCGAAGCTTGGCCTTGAAGCGCTATATAAATAGAGACATGAAATTTGTTAAGATTGTATTTGTACTAACAAAATTCCAGTGTTTGCAAACAATATCAGAATATGAATTCTTTTAGGGTGAACTGCAAAATAGTCAATTCTAGGAATGTAATGGATTTCATCATTTCACATTTTCCATCTCATATTCTATCAAACAAACAATTTTTTTATACCGTCCCTTACACATCTTTATTTTAGTGTAATTTATTTTATTTTTTTACATTTTCAACATAACTTTTTATATTTTCAGAGGTGATGTTTCTAAATAAGATAACTTTTATGGATTTTAAGGTATAATATATAAAATATACTTATTCTTTCCCACTATTTATACCCTTAACTTTTAACTAGGTATTTGGATAAGTATTTTACAAAGAAATTTTTATGGACAAAAATAGTTATGAAAATATTTGGATTATCATTTGTATCAAAAGCTTTTAAATGCAATTTTCTTATTCTCACTTTTTCAAAAACATAAAAATCATCAGTTATTGCAACTGAGAAGTATTTTCTTAATTATCATACAATTTTTTCTATGATTTACAATTGAAAAGTTAAAAGAGTATTAATAGAAAAAAAAAATTGCAATAAATAACTTATATTATGTATTGTGCCTTAAAGCAGAAATGTTGAAGTGATTGACGTCCTGACCTTCAAGGGATTCCACAGATTAGCACCGGAACAGCTCACTCCCAACTGCTTACATTAGCTCAAAGACTGAAACCCTTTTTCTCTATCCATCCATAATCATGAGGCAACACACAAATGTAAGGACTAATACAATGCAGGGAATTGAAGCATACAGCTATTTAAGGAGCAACTCAGTTTTCTAAGGCCCCAAGAGTTTCTTCAAAAATGTTCAGTGTGGTAAAGTACACGACTTGCCTTATCAATCATTACAATATTCAAAGGACCACATAGCACCACCATCATATTATATTCAAAATAACTCAAGCATGATTAACAACAAGGTTAACACGGAACATCAATGAGCCATCTAAAAGCATTATAAGAAACAGGTAAACTGGTTCATAATTTGGGCTGCGATTAAAATGGTTCCAATGAGAACACTTACCTATGTTGTCAACATCCTCAAAACTAAGTCGGATCTGAGTTAAGTTCGAGAACATTCATAAATAAGAATTCTACAGATGGAGTTTCTGACTAATATGATCCGAACAGCACCTCTATGTAGTCATTCTATGAAGCTTCATGGTTTAAAATTATGAATTGGCGAATCTTATACTATTGGTCCAAATTGTAACTGGTTCTCAGATTTCAAATTCCCCAAATCCCAGTCTTTTCCAGAACATGGAAAGTCTTCCCTATTTTAAAGTTTCAATGACAAATGCATTTTCAGGGAGGATAAAACTCAAATGCACTTTCCCAACACATCCCAGAAAATGTCAAGCACTACAAACACATACAGTTCCTAAAAATCTCTTTTGCAAAACAAAGTAAGTGTTATCCTCTTTTCCTAAACTCAAAGTCGAGGTTCAATTTCTCAATTCAACAGGATGCCAATCAAAGTCATGGTTTCAAGAAAAATTCAGAACACTTCCAAAAAAATCATTTAACATCACAAGACTCCACTTTAACAAAGTCAATTAAATCCATGTTCCCGGTAGTTTGAAATCTTGCAAGAAATTTTTAGACATTCTCCGCTCATGACCAAATCCACAAAAATCCAAAATCCAAAGTTCAAACACACAAATAGATGTTCATAGCTTTTCCAAGCAACTCAGAGGACTTTACAACAACAACTAAGCATTTATCCACTACGTGGGGTCAGCTATATATATCATATCTCAGCATCGTGTACGGTTTAGATATATTGATTCATTTATGTTTAAATATAACATGTTATGTTTTAAAAAATATTTCCAATTCTTTTTAGGCCTTCCTCTACCCTTTTTAGAATTAATTAATGTTTCTCTGTTTTCCACCTGTTTTAATTCCCTTAAAACAGTAAACCTCATTTCCTGTAAATGTTGACCATAAAACATCATGGAAGGCTCTTTAGGGAGCTGCAACATCTTGAAAGCTTAGTTGTTTGCATTTTGAGTAACACTCTTTACCCATTGGTTCCTTCTTTAAGTTTCTCTAATAGAAACATCTTAAGCTTTCCACTAAGTGAAACTTTTGTGAAGTGTTTGTAACAACTTTTGGAGAGTAATAAAGATAGAAACATGCATAGTAGTTATTTCAAACTCATCTTCTTGCTAAACTACCAAAAAGAAGGCAATGGAGCTTTTAACAAAAGATCTTCTGATAGAGAAACCTAAAAATGACACAAGGTTCATTTTTATGCAAGACATAAAATTATGAGTTATGTTGTCATCTTCATATTCTATCGAAACTGAGATATGCGTAAATAAAGGAGAAAGATGGGAGTGTAAAGTAGAGTCTATTCGATGGTATGCCAGTTGCATAGATAAGTTCTATGAACCTTGTGTCATGATGTTGTTGCTTCTACCGATAACTTGCGAAAAAAAATCATATCCTAAGAATTAAGGCCCTGTTTGGTATCAAGACTTGATCCAAACCTTGATTTGGATTGTGATTTTAAAATATTAAAATTATATTGACAATATAAAAATGTGTATTGAAACTATAAAAAGGTGTCTTGGAAATGTAAAAAAGTTTATTGGAATTGATAAAAAATTATTATAAAATGAAAATAAGATCTAAACCATGTTTCCAAACAGGGCCATTCAAGCTAAAATTTGGAACAAAGATACAATAGTAGTCCAGGAATCAACTTTAAAATTTCATAATTTTATGATGAGCCAATAATTTAAAGAAGATTCGTAACACAGCTCTGTCCAGATCTCATAATGAATGTGGCAGTTCACTTTAATCAAAACTTTTATCAACAAACACGAATTTAAAAAATTGTTGAAGTTTGATAGGTTACTATATAGTAAACTGTGATTTTTCTATGAATTTTAGACGTTTTTAAGAAATACTTTTGTGAGCAAGTGCAAGACGAGAGTGTACTGTTCTGTTTTTCCAAATCAGAACTTTTAACTTCAATTTTAGATTTTAAAACATCTCAGGACTGATTTAGTCCTTCACAACAAAACATATTTCTCACATTACTAAACACAACATCAGTCCCACTTATTATAAAACAATATTCCACACCGTGAGTTAATTTCTGATAAACATATATGTTCTTGAAATTTCAGCCTCAGCCTATACAAACAGAATTTCAGCAACCCAAATTACCATATTGAACCAATCTATAGCAGAAAATAGCCAACTCCAAATATCACAAGATATTCATAGTTCCCCATAACTAATCAATGACTTTCATAAATTAAACCTCCCATGATTCCAATCAATCAAACACGGTTTCAGCAATATGTTTGGCAACAAAAGGAGCAAACTTTAACAATAGACACTGTGATTGTATCCAAAGCAGTACCTACCCGTTTCAAGGCTTTTACCAACATAAATGTCCGAAGTTTCTAGAAAATTTCAGAGAAAAGCATATATTTATTACTTTTGTGTATTCATATGTTTCCAAAGCTATCGTCTACCAAGTATAGAATCATCACGACAGTTCAGTTTCAGCTACAAGTCCAACCAAATTATCACAGAATTCATGAATCAAATTCTCATGGGAATGGACAATTTATCACATATTCAACTCATAGCTTGATTTTGAAACAGTAGGGCCCTGCTTCCACATAGATTTAATCCACAAACAGTCACTAAAATTTCAGTTAATCAATCGATTTCAGCCCTCTCTATTAACATAAAAACACTATTTATGAATCAGAATTTTAAACATAATTCGGTACTCCAAATACAATCTTTAAGGCTCTTAGTATTTTAGATTCAATATTTCCAACAAGCATGGTCGAATTCTTAAGTTTCTGGCCATGGACAAGGGAACCTACCTCTTGATCGATTAGACAGCTCCTAGAACTCCTTTTCTTTACAGTCAAAAACCCAAATCCTCAAAATTTCAGCCCCCTTCTCAATTCGACTTCCTCTCCAATTGGTCCTCCTTGCTCCTTCTTCGATTCTTAAGCCTTCCCACCTCGGTTGTTTCCGCAGTTTTTTGTGTTGTAGTGGAGCTGAAAAAGGGAAGATGATGTTTGTGGGAATTAAATATGAAGAATGAAATGGTGGTGCTTTCGGACATGAGAACACCGAGAGGGAGAGAAGGTGAAGTGTTGGAGGGTTGAATTTGTGGGGGTGTTGACAATGGGTATGCTGGTTTAGGATTCAGGCAAATGGGAGAGATAAACCAATTGAAGAATGGATTTCGGTGGGTTTCTTGTTACTACACTGCCATGGAAGAGAGGGGAGGTGAGAAAGGTTTTCTGATTTTGGGGGAAAAGGGAGAAAGAGATGTAAATTTATTATGGTAAAAGAGAAATATATATTCAATGAAAATTATAGAAATAAAGAAGGAATTAGTTTAAACTCTCTGTCTCTGGTGATAATTAATTCTATTCTACTATCTACCTAAAAAAATCCCTTAAGATGCCTCTAACTAAAGAGAAAACAAATTCTACAATCAAATTCCATCTAACTAATGAATAAACATTATAGTTTTTTTACAAATTATTCAGACTCAAATAAAACAACAAGTTACTTTCAAATTTCAACAAACAAAACCACAAACGATATCAAGTTGTAAAGCAAAAACTTTAATTCGCCAAACCAACTCTAAAGTCAAGTAAATACATTCAAATCATTCAGCGCCCAAAAAAAAAAAAAAATTATAAAATGCATGCAATTAGTATCTATATTTTCAATTGTAAGAATCCAAATGAACGACTATATTTAGAAAAAGATGATTCACTAAAACAATAACATCGATCAAATCCTACCAGATATACAAAAACAAATTAATGTCAAATGTTCAAAGATGAAATACTCGTTTGGTTTACAAAACAACTCTAAATTGAAAGACTCATACAACCTCAAACCCCTCTTTTATACCAAAACATTCAATGATCAATTTTGATAATCCTGTGCTCATCATTCATCAGCAAAATGCTTATTGAAACATAATTCCTGTAAGTTTCTAAAGTCATGTCAGCATACTTCTTAGCAAAGGTTATAGCTTCAGACAAAGCCAGTACTGAAATCAAGATGCATAAATACAATCATACAATACTTCATGTGGATGAATGAGTTTCTGAAACTCATATTTTTCACTGATTGTTATAGCCAACTAACAAGAACTATTCCTCAATTACAGCAAACACTTTTAACCTCAAACTACATGAAGTTACAGACGTGGACAAATAAGAATCTTAAGTCAATCATCCACTAGAGATTTAACTTATGGGTCTCAACTCACAGAGCACTAGGAAGGTTATCAAGAACTAAGATGAACAGCAGGATACTGTCAACCAAAGGCCAGCAATAATTATGATCTCCTGTCAATAAGGATTCAAAAATTTCCCTACCCTGCCATGCCACTAAAATAAGCAGTTTTTGCTACCACACCATTGTCAAAATGTTGGTTTCATACTGATAACATGATCCAAGAAACATTAGTGATGTGTTCTTGTTTACTTTTTGGCTTCACATCACAACAAACATGTTTACCTTAGTTCTTGAGTTTATATTAATCCATAGGCCCAGAGAAAACTGAGAAAAAGAAAGCAAATAACAAGTCTCCAACAGTTTTAAACATCAGAATATGACTTAATTCTAAACTGAAAGACCTGTTTAAAACATTTATGTTAGGAATCTAAATAGTTTCATTATTATTAGTGACTCCAATTCCTCAAGAAAATATTAGTCTAAACTCAAGGTTGCTATATGCTCAATGGTAATGATTATGTGACTGAAACCAGAGAAATTGTGGCCAAATCCAAAAAATGCACAGTTACATATATATCATGAAATCCAAGCAAATCTGAAAAGAAAAAGAAGAGGGGAAAATGGCAAAAGTAACTAAACAAAAACCTACAATCTCCATCATATGTCATGTAAAGCTCAGAAATGAATAACTAATTCACCTTTATGAAGATCACATCGTCATCTTATGCTGTACCACCAATTTCTCCACTATGAACAATGCCTGAAATGTAAAATGCACTCATTTATGGATTCAAACAAATAAAATATAAATACACTCACTACTAAATCGATAGCATACCAATATGATTAGCAGCTTCTACTGCTTTTTTTTTTTTTTTTCCTCAAAAATAAGTACTAAATTAAAAGGACAAACTTTGCAAGATAATGAAGGTGTGAAACTTTCTATCTGAAACTAAAAAGTTCATTCAATCCTCTGAAACCACGAAAATTTTACAAAATCTTTCAAACACTCAACATTCAGAATGTAAAATTTGGTCTGACATAAAATTATAAATCAACAATGCCACAGTCAGAGACAAGATTAAATCTTAGGGAAACTCAATTACACTAGGAAACTATAGTACAGTGGAAACAGTACCGTTTTGATTTGCGACGGCGCGGGAGGCAGCGGCCAATGGAAACAGAAGAGAGAAAGAGGGGGCGTGGAGAGTACCAGCGGGTGCGGCTCGAGTACAATGAGTAGTCGAACAGCGATCGGAATAAAGAGAAGAAAAAATAAATAAATAAAAGAGTAAACTCTAATTTTAGTCCTCTACATATTAACTTTTAATAGTTCCTAACATTTGAAAACAACTTTTTTAATCTTAACATTTACAAAATGATTTATTTAGTCCCTTTCCCGTCAATTCAAACGGAATGCGGCACATGAATATTATACTCAAGGGCAAATTTGTCTAAAACTCTAAGCAACCCCACCTCCACCTCCTAAGCGAAATTCACCTCACCATGTTCTTGTGCCCTCCGCTTAATTCCTGAACCACCACCAACCCCTAAGGCTTCAACTCCAGCCCCACAACCAAGGGATTTAAGCAACTGAAATTTAAAAAACAATAAAACAAACCTCAGTATCAGAGGAAGAGGAAGAGAAAGAGGAGGATCAACACATGATTATTTTTCTTTTCAGTATGTACATAGGATTAATGATGGGATGAGATAAGCTAATAAGAATGGCAGTTAATTTTCTCTCTTACTAAGGATGCCACCAGGGACTGACAAATTAATGTAATCCTCCCCATTTTTCTCTCTTTTAGAGCAGAAGGAAAAGTAAAAATTAGCCAATCCTCCTTTATTTTCTTTTCTCTCTTTCTTTCATTTTTGATGGTGCCAAACAACAGCAGCACCAGCTATAGCAGCGCTTGCAGTCAACATCTTCAGGGACTGGAAAAAGAAGAAATAAAATCCGATTTACATCGTCGAAATTGAGAGCAGCGACGATGGTAGCGAAAGCTTGAGTGGAGATGAATGGTAACAGTCGATGGAGGAGATTGTTTGGGCTATCCTAATTAGTTGGAGGGCTTGACACTAGAACATGGTGAGGTGAATTTGGCTTAGGAGGCTTGGGGGCTGTAGTGGTCTTTGGCGTCGGAGGTGGAGTGGCTTTGGCACACTTGAGTTTTAGACAAATTTGCCCTTGAGTATAATATTCATGTGACTCATTCCGTTTGAATTGACGGTAAAGGGACTAAATAAATCATTTTGTAAATGTTAAGGATTAAAAAAGTTGTTTTCAAATGTTAGGAACTAAAAAAATTAAAATATAATATGTAAAGGACTAAAATTAGAGTTTACTCTAAATAAAATTGACAATTTGTTAAGAATGGCGGCTAAAGTTACCAAATTAATAAGGGAAAGTGTTAAATACGTGTACAAATTTACAAATTAAAATTGATGAGCAAAAAGATAAAAATACCTTTAAACTTTATGTTCTCGTTTGGACAATTACTTTAAAAACGTTTTTAGTCAATGGCGGAGCTCAATGCATAATTATTATTATATTTTTTTTGTAAAAATACTATATATATAAATTAATATTAACTCCTTATTGACATAGTAAAAGATATTGTATTTACACACTTTTTTAAAGAAGCACAACTTATATATTTTTTAGTATGGAATCATAAATTTTATAATCCATAATCTCTCTGTTTCACTATAATAGTCTACTTTTTTAAAATTTATTTTTATTTCATTAGAAGAGTACACTTTTAATTTTTTTTACTCTTCCTACCCTTACTAATATAATAATGTGTGATTCATAAGTAACATTAAATTAAAAATTAAGGATATTAATGAAATAAATGATGGCAAATTAACTATTTTAGGTGTTGTATCTTAACTTTCATAATAAGTTGTACATTGTTCAAATCGAACTCTTCAAATGAAGTATTTTTTTTCCCCTAAAGTAAGTACCACTATTGAGCGATATTAGTTGTCAATCGTGCAATAAAGCACAAACTAGACATTATACTGATATATTCAGAAAAAAGTAAAAAAATAAATGCAACAATTTCTTTTTTATTAAAGAGTTCGCATTTTCAAACTTACTATAAAAAGGTTTATAAGTGCGGGAAAATATAAATACAAAAAAAATAGAATTTTTATTAGTTAATCTTAGCTTTGTTCCTAATTATTATAATTTTTTGTGGGAAATTATTCAAATACTCCTACATTTTATACTACATTAATTGAGATTTTGAAAAAATGAGGTGGGACAATTCAAAACGTGGCTCCGTCACTATTTTCAGTGTTTTAAAAGTGTAAAAAACTTTAATATGGTGTTTGGACCCAAAAAACTATAAGATTTTTGAAAAATATATTTCACGAAAAGTGTACTTCAAGTACAGTTTTTGAAGTACAAATGAAACACATCTTCTATAAAGTTTTTAAAATTAATGTTGTGTAGCCTAGTTATTTCAATTCTAGATGCAGTAAAACCTCTATAAATTAATAACTTTGGGACTGTTAAATTTTATTAATTTAAAGAGATATTATTTAATCGATAAATTAATAATTTATTAATTTAAATAGTGTTTTTCATATTGCAAAATTCGTTCAGGGGGTGGAGCAGTCTCAAGATGCTTAAATGACATAACTTTTAAAGAATGTAATCATGAGCTTGAGAATATGATTAAAGATTTTGATTCACAATAGAATGGATGTCAATAACCTATCAGATCACTCAGATAAAAATGATGAATGTTTGGAGTGTCCAAAGTATATGAAAAATGATGGCTAGATTCATTAAAAATTCTATTTGTGATGAAACAAAAGATGATCAATACAATTGGAATATGGTGTGCATAAAATTGAACTTCCATTGGGCCTGGCCCAATGGACTAAAGCGAAGATAAACAGTAAAGATAAAAAAATGCATAAGAAGTCCAGAACCCTGCTTAGGTCGGATAGATCCTTAAAACCGAGCCAAATTGTAGATCGGTCAAAGGTTTAGGGCGGCCAACACTTTCAATATTCCTTACAAGATTTTTCATACTTATATCATGACACTCTGCCTAACCGAGCTAAGATAGTTAGGCAGGACTAAAATATTGCACTGACACAGTAGGTAAAGATCATCATAGGGTTAGGTATATATTTTGAATATATACAGAGATTTCCTAGATTTTCAAGAAGGAAGAAGCCCATGAAATCCGGTCATGATAACACGAAACGTACACGCCACGCTAAACAGAGGGGAGCAGGTGAGAAGGCTAATCATGAAGGTTCAACGGGCATATCCCAGTCTTGAGGTATATATACTAAGTCTTCAAACTTAGTGAGGTACGCAACATTTACCATTTGAGCACTTTGTCAATATTATTCATCTTCTTCCACCTCTCTAACTTGATCGTCGGAGCCTATACAGGGGAGAAAGTCTCGCTTTTCTCTTGGTTATTTACAATTATTGCCGGAACAGTCTTCAGTTGTGGTTTTCTTCATCATTCGTGCTAATCCGAGCTACCCAACTCGGTCTCCAGTTCGGCTATCTCCCTTTGCAGTGAAGTTACTACAAGTTTGGGCCTTGCAGATCAAAACATCTTTTTTGGGCCGGAAAGAAGTATCCATTTACGAGCATTTTTGCATCACATCAACTGGTGCCGACTGTGGGGAACGTTTGATCAAATAATTTCATCAAATTTTCTCCATTTTTAAAGAAATTTGTTGAAACCATGTTGCAAACTCAAGATTGTTCGGGAGTGGGTGCTTCTTCTTCCAACACCACCGCTGATCCCACCGTTACAACTGCGATAGTTCCAACCATCACCATAGTTTCTACCACCCCCAACGCTCCACCAACTACCGCCACCGCTGTTGAACCTCTCACCCCCCAGCAAGAACAAGCGGAAAGAGAAAAGTTTTACAGTTTGTTTCCACAATTATTTCACCTGATGAACCATGGCCCTCCGGTCACCTTTACTCCCAATTTAGAACTCCCCGTCTCAAGTATTACAACCACAATCCCAGATGTAGTTAACGTAGAACATCCCTTTAGTTCACAAGTTATCCCTACTATTCCTCCACCAGGAGCTCTGTTCAATCCCATGGCCGATCGTTCCATTGTTTTGATTTCTAGTCTCCCCCCTAGTCTGTCGTTGTTTCGGGATGCCCTCCTCACTCTGAGGGAGCTCATTCTTTTTCGGGGTCTAACTTTGTAGCTGGTCTCCCTACCCTTTCTACTGCACCTCCTGTTTACACCACCTTAGCCCATACCCAGGTCACCCCTACCTTTCCAGTTCCTTTCATGGTTCTTACCGCTCAGCTCAATACTTATCCTTTCATGTCAGGTTTGCCTTTTCCTATGTTAGGACAGCAAGTGAGTCAGTTAGGTCAGCCTGGTCTAGGCCCCCAGTCGAGTCAAATAGGTCAGCCCGGCCTAGGTCAACAATTAAGCCAGTTTTAGCCACCTTGGTCCCGAGGTTAACCAATTAGGATATCCCGTATACATAGCACCGTCAAGCCTAGCTCCGTTTCAACATTACGGCATAGGCACAAGCCGAGCCATGCACCCCCTCACTGGGTACTCTCCCTTACTTAACCCGAGCTATTACCCCGGGCCCATCGCGGGAAACTTTGCAATTAAAGGGTCACTACCTGCTTATCCCGGAATGGGAGGATACCCCTTAGGTTAAACAGGATACGCCCAGCCCGGTCAAGCAGCCCTACCTGGATCTGGATATGCTCAATTGGGATGAGCCGGCCCATTTCTCGCGTATATCATCCATTTGGTTGGGAAATTCAAACAGCACCATTTCCCCCGGACTATAAAGGTTTAGGTAAGGTTGACAAATATGACGGAACTACCGACCCAACGGCTCATTGGGTGCAGTGCATGAGTGTCATGGATACCACCAATTTGTCTGATGCCAACCGCTGCATGACATTCCATCTAACCCTTAAAGGTCAAGCTATAAATTGGTATTGTACTCTGCTTCGAAACTCCATTAATTCATTAGTTCAATTCGGTGATTTGTTTTTAGCTAATTTTATGGGTAACAAGATACTATCTAAACCTATTTCGCACTTAATGAACATAACTCAGAGAGTGGGAGAGGGGTTACAGGCCTACATAGATCGGTTTAACGTAGAATCTAGACAATGCCATACAAAAGATGATAGGATTATGATGGGGTCGTTTATTAACGGGTTACGGTCAGGACCTTTAGCTACTGAACTTGCCATCCGACCCCCACACTCTTATTTTGAAATGATGGTCACTGCTGTTAACTTTGCTGTTATTGAGGATGCGGCAGCCATAAAATAGGAACGAGAAAGAGGTTTTTCCGACTTATACGGTAAGAGAAAAGCTTCTTCCCCGATCCCTCCCCCAGGAGGAGGTAAGAAGCAAAACTTTGTGAGTACTACTAACACTGGCCCAAAGGCTGGGGTAGGTGTTAATGCTGTGCAGGTGGTCGAGCCCTTTTTCATGCCACGAGCCGACATATATGCGGCCATCCAGCATCAAGGGTTGCTACCTCCAGCTCGTCCCATGACGAGTCCCACAGATCGGCTCAATCCTAGCAGGTATTGTAACTATCATAAGTACATTGGTCACAATACTAATGATTGTAGAGATTTGGCTGCAGAGATAGCAAAGTTTATTCAAGCTGGGAAACTACCCCAATATACACAAATGGCCCCTTTGCCTAAACCCACGGTTTCAGCAACCTGGGAACGACCTACCGGATGTTGCCGATGTGGAGAGCCCGATCATTTTGCCCGAGAATATTCCCAACCCGACCCCCGAGCCCCAAACGCTAGGGCTAGAGCTGACATGACCATAGCTGGGGTCGTGAATACCATAGCTGGAGGACCGACCCAAGGCGACTCTAATCGTCAGAGAAAGCAGGTATATCGGCAAAGAAAAAACGTTTTAGGTAAGCGTAAAGTGGACGCTATGACATCAGTAATTACTTTTGATGACAGTGATCTTTTCTTGCCCTATAATTGTGATGATCCACTAGTGATCGATTGTTATATTTCTAATTATCAAGTACGTAGGACATTATTAGACACGGGTAGCTCTAGTAATATAATTACTACCAAGGCATTGACAGGATGTCAGTTGCATAAGGCACATTTAAATTCAGTACGTACATCCTTGATTGGCTTTGGCAACCACCATGTTGTTCCTGTGGGACAGTTAAGCATACCGGTCACGTTGATAACTGGACAGCTAAAACGTATAGAGACCATAGATTTCGTGGTCATTGATGAACCCTCACCTTATAATGTATATCTGGGTCGGCCTGGACTAAATCAATTTCAGGCCATTGCTTCTACCCTGCATATGCTTTTAAAATTTCCCACCATGGGTGAGGTGGCCTCTCTTTGTTGTGATGTCATACAGGCCAAGCAATGTTACACGGCTTCCCTGAGAGAACAGGTGCCTCTGGATCGGAAATCAAAAGTTGCTTCTGCAGTCACCCCGACCCGCGCGCCCCAGGTTTTGCTGACTACTCTTCAAGGAAGTATTGCTTATCCCATTAACATCACCGACCTGGTAGGTAGCTCGGAACGATCCATTGAAGCAGGGGCTGAAGTGAAGATCTCCCCCCTAACTGTTGACCCAAACAAAGTAATTAAGACAGGGGCCGATTTACCTCCTGAGTTACAACATGATTTACTTAACCTTTTGCGTGAGTTTGCGGAAGTCTTTGCATGGGGGCCGGAGGACATGCCTGGCATTTCTCGAAATATCATTGAACACAGGCTATCCATTGATGCCAGTCATAGGCCGGTTCAACAACGAAAGCGTAACCTTGGAGGAGAACGCAACAAATATGTAGAGATTGAAGTCAACGCTTTATTGAAGGTATGTATCATTCGAGAAGTAGATTATCCGGAATGGCTAGCTAACCCTATATTGGTTCCCAAGCCCGATGGTTCATGGCGTATGTGCATCGACTTCACCGACCTAAACAAAGCCTGCCCCAAAGACTGGTTCCCCCTACCCTTGATTGATATTCTGGTCGATGCCATAGCTGGATTTTGCTTCCTCAACTTCTTGGACGCATACAAGGGCTATCACCAGATCTTCATGACTAAAGAAGACGAGGAAAAAACATCATTCATCACGGATAAAGGTACTTATTGCTTTATTACTATGCCTTTCGGTTTGAAAAATACTGGGGCTACCTTTCAACGCCTAGTAAATAAGATCTTTAAAAATCAGTTAGGTCGGAACATGGAAGCATATGTTGATGATTTACTTGATAAAAGTAGGGATGAGTCTGCTTATTTGCTTGATTTGCGAGAAACACTTGAAACTTTGGTCCAGTACAAATTGAGGTTAAATCCAAAAAAATGTGTTTTTGGGGCTACGTCGGGAAAGTTCTTAGGTTACATGGTTTCGGAAGGGGGTATTTCGGTTAATCCAAAGAAAGTAGAAGCTGTCCTGCAAATGCACCCACCTAGGTCAATTCGTGAAGTACAATAATTAATGGGTAGACTAACAGCCTTAAATCGATTTTTAGCTCGGTCGGCAGAACAAGCTCTACCATTTTTTAACATTTTAAAGAAATCAGATAAATTTGTGTGGACCTCGGAATGCCGTTCGAACAATTAAAAATATATTTAGCTTCTTTGCCATCTCTAACCATGCAAATTCCTGGAGAACAATTATACATGTATGTAGCTGCCACTGAATCTGTAATTAGCTTGGTTTTGCTTCGAGAAGATAACCGGGTTCAAAGACCCGTCTATTTTGTTAGCAAAGTTTTGCAGGCAGCAGAAAAAAACTATTCTGGCCTGGAAAAATTAGTCTTGGCTTTAGTTCACTCCACACGACGTCTCCGGCCTTATTTCAACTCCCACGGAGTTACCGTTTATACCGACGCACCTCTTAAAGCCGTCTTGCAAAAGGCAGGGTTTCTGGTCGTCTCACCAAATGGGCCATCGAATTGGGGGAGTACAATATCACCTTTACGCCTCGCACCGCAGTCAAAGGGCAAGTATTGGCAGATTTCATAGCTGAGGGAGTATCAGACATCCAGGAAGGCACGCCTGGCCCGTCACAAGAAACCGACCTTCTTTTAACTGTGGTAAAGGGCGATGATTCATGGACACTCTACGTAGATGGTGCCTCCAGCCAGTCCGGATCGGGTGCGAGGATCATCCTCACCAGCCCTATGGGGGAGGTCCACACTTATGCTTTATGGTTCTGCTTTACGGCCACCAATAATGAAGCAGAGTACGAAGCTATGATAGCCGGTCTAAAATTAGCTCGGAAACTGGGGGTCAGAAATCTAAAAATTTGTTCAGACTCCCAACTTGTAGTCAAACAAATTTTGGGAGAGTATAAGGCTGAGGATCGGCAAATGAAGGAATATTTAGCACTGGTGCAACAGCAGCTGAAAATTTTTCCAAAATGGACTATAGAGCGAGTTCCACGGAGTAAAAACACAAATACAGATGCCTTGTCCAAATTGGCTTCTTCAGTTTTTTCTCATCTGACTAAAAGCGTTCTACTAGAAGAAGTACAGACTAGGAGTATAGCCGAGCCAGCAATCTTGTCCATAAGTGAAGGTCATGATTGACGATTCCCTCTATGGCAGTATTTGCAAAATGGTAGTTTACCATATTCATGAAAGGAAGCACAACGAATACGAAGGAAGACTGAGCATTATCAAATAGTCGGGGAAGATCTGTATAAAAAGGGTTTCTTAATGCCCTTACTAAAGTGCCTGGGTTCAGGAGAAGCAGAAGTCGTGCTAAAGGAGATACACCAGGGAGACTGTGGATCTCACATTGGGGCTCGGAATTTGGCCAAGAAAGTAATTGGGGCTGGGTTTTATTGGCCTCGGTTATTTCAAGAAGCAGTCGAATATGTTCAACGTTGTCCCAGTTGCCAATACAATGCGACGATTCACAGGTTGCCAGCATCCAACTTTACCGGGATAATTGCTCCTTGGCCTTTTGCGAAATGGGGGATAGATCTTATGGAGCCATTTCCTAAGATCGATTCTTGTCATTATCTAGTTGTGGCTATAGACTATTTCACAAAATGGGTGGAGGCCGAAGCATTGACGAATATTACCGGGAGAACTGTAGCTCGGTTTCTTTGGAGGCAAGTCATCTGTCGGTCCGGCGTGCCCAACTCGGTTATCTTGGATAATGGGACCCAGTTCGAATCCAAGGAATTCACGGCCTTGTGTTCAAAGCTAGGTATTACCCAATGTTTCGCATCTGTGGCTCATCCTCCAGCAAATGAGCAAGTGGAACTCACAAACTGAACTTTGTTGCACGGGTTGAAAACCAGATTAGAAGATAAGGGTAAGAATTGGGTGGAACAGCTGCCTCACGTACTATGGTGCCACCGGACTACGCCTAAATCGGCTACGGGGAAGACTCCTTTCGAGCTAGCCTTTGGGGTCAACGCTGTCATACCCCCATAAATACAAAATGGAGCGCCCCGAGTCATGCACTTCGAAAGGGACCAGAATCAGAGAAACTTGGAGCGTAGTTTGGATTTGATGGAGGAAATTCGGGACACTGCCTACGTACACCAATTAAATTACAAAAATTTAGTTCGGCAACACTATGACGCTCGGGTCAAACATCGAGCCTTTGTACCGGGAGATTTGGTTTTACAGAACCGAGCTATCGGTAAGCCACAAGATCAAGGCAAGTTGGTATCTAATTGGGAAGGGCCCTACCGGGTGATCGAAGCCCGACCCACTGGTAGTTATGTGTTAGAAGATTTGCAAGGACAGTTAGTTTCGCGGGCTTGGAACACAGTACTATATTTGAACAAGTTGAAAACAAGATCGTGAAAAAATCGAGTCATATATTCAAAGGAAAAAAGTGTGCCGGCCTATTACAGAGATCGTTCTAATAAAAATGTTCGAAAAATTGTACAAATAAAAGCTAAGAAGAAGGAGCTTGGGAGGTCGTTTCTTCATCAGCTGCCCCATCTGGGTCGGCCGCAGGATCTTCCTCTTCCGTGTTTTCTGGCAAAGGAATACCATAGGCTCGGCACTCCTACTTGATCTCCTCGACCAGATCGAAGGGATCACAACCCTGAGGGAGCAAAGAAGTATGGGCCAAGGAATCTTCAGGAAGGCCTTCCACCGATCTGGGGCCTCTAAGCTCATCCCAGCACAAGGTATACCCGCACTGAATGAGCTCCAAAAATCGCTGGTTCATCAGATCCAGCAATGGCCCCTCCTTGAAAGATCTTAAAGCAGCTTGACGCGCTGCTTCCACTTCTGCCAGGCTGAGTAACTCAGCGGACTTCTTTGCCTCCTCTTTTACAGCCTTCTGCAAGACGGCCTTCTCTTCCTTCAGGGCGGCAACTTCAGCCTCCAAGCCCTGGTTCTTGGTCTCCAACTGGCTGGCCTTGGTACTGAGCTCCTGGTTTTTTGTATAGAGCTCAGTATTAGTGGCCTGGAGCTTTGTGACTTTGCTGGACTCGACCCCCAGCTTCATCTCCAAATCCTCAATCGCCTCTGTCGGCCTCTTTGACCTCTCCTGCTCATAGCTTTGGGCCAGAATATTCAAAGCCACAGTCCTCTTGGCCGTGGCTGCGTAATTTAATCCGACCTGCAACATCCGATTATGGGCCTATGAAAATAATTAAAAAAGTATGGTGACTAAAACGTGAACATTTCCAAAGTAAGGTGACCAAATTATTAAGTCACCCTTTTTAATATTATAATATATTTAAGTTTTGAAATGAATATTTATGTTTTAAATTATAATATTTGTAATTTAAGGTAGTTTAATATTTTATTTTCATATTTAATTTTTTTAAAACAATAAGTTGGGCCCCCCATTTTAAAAAAAATAACAGGGGCCTATTTACAAATTATTTCAAAAAATTAAATATGAAAATGAATTATTAAACTATCTTAAATTAAAAATATTATAATTTAAAACACAAATCATATCAAAACTTAATTATATCATATTATTAAGAATAATTACTATTTTAGTAATATTATTATACAACAAAATTTATTTTTGGACTAAAATTTCAAAATTGAAATATTGGGGGTTCGTTTGTTAGTAAAAGTAAAATAAAGGAAATGTAAGGTAAAAGAATAGTGAATCAGACAATTTTGCCCTAAAAAATTTGCTTCCGTTAGGGAGTTAATAGAACCACTTCACGGAATGACCATTTTTGCTCGAAAATGAAAATTGCGTGACAAGAAATCTACTTTCCAAAAATTCGTGATCATTTTGCTCTAATGCATAGTTCTGTGATGTGTTATGCTAAGGGCATGTACTTATTTTTAATATTTTTAATTATTTTGTGAATAACTTTTTTATTTTATTTTATTTATTTTGTGAATAACTTATTTTGTCCATAGTTAATTTTAAGAGTGAATGGCCATTATGTACCTATACTTTGCCTTAGTTCATGGTTATGTACCTATATTTTTTCTTTTCGCCCAAAAGATCACTATACTTTAAAAAATGCGTCAGCTACGTCATTGAGCTAACAAAATCGTTATCTCTAACGGTAACAAAGACGTGTGCATCTCACGTGCTACTTTTGAGGGGCAATTTAGTCTCTTTATCACAATTTCTATTTTCTTCTTCCAAAAAAAAAAAAAATTTGTACGAGGCAAGAAAATTCACAATGGATGAACAAGAAAATTCTTCGATCTTTCATTTTCCAACCATGGATGAATAAGAAAATTCAAAGGAGACTTTTGTTACAGTCTCAGACAATGATGGCGACATCAATGATCATCGCTATGACTGTATCGGTAGCAGCAGGATTCTCCGAATTGCCAACCCTTAATCGATCAATCAATCCCAAAATATTTTGTATCTTTGCACTGAAATCATGTCCAACAATAGCACTCCATACAACGATTTCTTCTCGTATTTGATTTCAGAGATCAAATATTAAAGCGGCAAAGACCCTTTTCTTCCTTGGGTTCTGTAAGTGCAAAAAACACGAATCTATCTTCCTAAGTTTCCCCCTCTGTTACGTATTTTCCCTTTTGAATTTTTGATAGGTGTCCTTTAGCTGCTGAAGTTTAGAGCATATTTGTGGCAAATCTCACAGGTATGTGCCATTTTTTGTAAGATAAATGTAGGTTTTAGGAAGAAGAACAATTAGAGGAAGGAAGATGCAAAAGAGGATGAAAAGGGCTCATATGCCCAAAGAAGCAATGAATGGAGGCATTATTCATGTTCATGCATGCAAGAGGAACGAGTGGGCCAAAGTTGAAGGAGCCCAAATGCAATGAGCAGTCCAGCCCAAAGAAGAGAAGGAAAGCCCAAGCAAGAATTAGGCAAATTGCCTAATGAGTTGATTAACTGCAGGAAGTAAGTAGAGTGGAATTTGGATTCCAATTTTGTCCACAAGTGGTGCGCAGGAAAGAAGAGCTGTCATTACATTAATCCTTCTTGGATGTGGATATTGTTTTAGTAGTTTCCCACTTGGAATTTAGTTTTAGTAATTTCCTGATTGGATTAGTATCTTATTTTCTACTCCCCATTCTACACCTATTTATAGGGATGGAAGGGATAGGAGAAAGACACGCTTTTTCAGTAGAATTTTATCTTATATTTTCGTAGCTAGTTCAGAGCAAGTAGCAGTAGTTTTCTATTTCTGCGATTTGAGGATTTCTGTCCAGGAGAGGTTCCGTTAGCCCTAACGGTCGGTAGCTTACTCAGGGGATTATTTTCAGATCGCAATTCAAGTATTTATTCCTTATTTATTTTATTCTTTTCGATTATTTTCAGTATGAATCGTAAAATAATTATGTGCGTAATTAGTTTAAATATGAGTAGCTAAATTATATATTCCAGCATAATGTAATAGCAATTAATCCGGGCATATTATGAAACCGAATTGCTCTTAACTTAAATTGCTGTGTTCCTTCTTATTCTCTGCTCATAACTTTGATTACTGATATTTAATTGAGATTGATCACCTTAGTTAAAATAGGTAGAGCCAATTAATTCCCAGTTAAATAACATAATATTTATTGGGCAAGATTAATTAGTGATAAAGTTACCTTCATATAATAGAGAATAAGGGGTAAGTAATTCTTAGATGTTAATTCAATAAGAATAACTAAAATCAGGTTTCCCTAAATCTTAAGGCTGTTAACTTGGTTAATAGGTGTCGATGCCTTACGGCCTGTTCCTTGTTAATTAGAGTAGCAATTATGTCTGTGCGGATTCACGGTAATTGTCGATAAAGTAAGGGGAGATTGGGTTGTGTCTGTGCGGATTCACGGTAATCTATAACTGGTTGATGACATGCTATTTAATATATTACTGAGTTGATGATTAACATGCACGTGATTATTGTGATTTACATATTGCTGGAATACTTTATTACATTGATTAAACTCTCATTCTTGATTTAAGTTGTTATTTAGTTTTCACTAATTTTTTGAAAAGTCTCTCTGAGCAAACTAAGGTGGTGGCAAGCCAAAATAGTTTGGAGTTAATAGGTTTTGTGATTTGGAGCACTCCGTTCCTTGTGGGATCGACCCTTTTATCATTGTGCTACTTATAGCTATTTTTTGCAGGTTTATACAGTACTTTTACTGTATTTGATAGGGCTAACGACGGTCCTATCACTTTTCAAGCCGATTACCATTACGCTAATGACTTGTGTTACCTTTGTGTTTGGCTGCAATTGATAACTCAATCGAGTTCGCTGACGTAGCAATATTTTTATTAGGTAAGAATTTGAGCCTTTCACATTTTCCTTTTTAGATATATTGTTCATGCAGTAATGAATGTTCGAAATATGGTCTAAATAGTTTGTTAAAATGATTGAGTTAGGAAGTGTAAATAAATTTTCAACTACAGAGTTATTACTTTGCTTTGTGCGTTGGTTGTGTGTGTGTGTGTGTTTTTTTTTTTTTTTTGGGGGGGGGGGGGGGGGGGGGTTTCCTTTTGTAGTTGAAAGGAATTTCTTTCACTGCTTTTTCCATTGTGATAAAATGGATTGGAAGTTAGAAAATAACAGAAAAGGGGGTCGGGAAGAAGAAGATGGAAAGTGTGATAAAGAAACTAAATTGTCCCTCAAAAGTAACATGTGAGATATACATGTCTTTGCTGCCGTTTGAGTTAACGATTTTGTTAGCTCTGATGACACAGTTGACACATTTATGAAAGTATAGTGATGTTTTGGGTTAAAAAAATGTATAAGTACATAACTGTGAACTAAGGCAAAATATAGGTACATAATGTGCCGTTCACTCTAATTTTAATAACTAATTACTGTAGACTTACAATTATCAATTTTTCTAAAAATAATGCTCCCTCTGTTCCATTAGAAGAGTACTTTGTAATACTGTTTTTAGTAATACAAAGTAGATTATTCTAATGGAACAAAGGGAGTATTTTTTTTTACAACCTCAATCCTTTTTTCTTTTAGATAATCTAAAAACCCAACACCAGAATTCTTTTGCAAATTAAATCAAACCTGATTTATAGAATTTTTTTTATGGATTTACGTGTCCCCCCAACCTTTTTGGCATAAAAAAAAAAAAGACATTACGAGTTTATTTTCACTAAAAGGATCTAAAATAAATTATATGGGGAAAAGAAAATAAATACAATATTATACAAACATTTAGGGAATGAAGCACATTAATTGATCCAGTTTTTTCCTTTTTTAATTTGTTTTATCTTTAAACATTCATTTGAAAAAAAATATTATGTTTAACACTATGATAAATTGGCTTATTAGCTCAGCTGGTTAGAGCGTCGTGCTAATAACGCGAAGGTTGCAGGTTTGAGACCTGCATGGGCCAAAAATTTAGTTACAACTCCCCTATGTAAGACGATTGTTTCGTCTTTATTTATTTTCTTCCTTCACATTCTTTTTGTACAAGAGGTATGGTAATTATGCTTCCATCTTCATATCTCTTTGCAATTTTTAATAATTAGGGTCGCTAAACTAGCCAGCCACTTAATAGGCTGTTTTCCAAAAAAAAAAAAAAAAAACTAAGTTTAGTATTATAAACTAATAAAAAAAATTTAAATAGAAATAATATTGGTGATAATTTTTTTTGAACATAGTGTAAATAAGTATAGTGTTGTGATAATAAAATAAACCCATGTGTCAACTAAATTGTATGACTCAATTAAAAAAAAAATCAATCTAATGATCTACCTTTTGAATTTGTTAAATTTTTTTTTTCTTCAAGAAATACGAACTGACAGAGGTAAGAATCAAACCCCTGACATTTGGGTGGCCCGCCCTGCGCACTAACCAATGGGGCACAAGCTCGTTCCCTAGCGGTTTAAAACTTAATTATTTGAATATTAAATTAATTTTCTAATGATTTAAGTACACATAATATTAATATTTATTTGATTAAAAAATATTTTGCTTAATTTATACAAATTAATAGTTATACATATATGTAGGAAACATTGCATTTTTTATACTTTATGTTTGGCAGGTTTACACTTATGGTAGTAAATGTTTATCCAGTTAAAAAACTATGCCTTCTGTTTGAAAAAGTAACATTTTTTTGTACCAAAAGTTTGTATTCTTTACAGTTTTGGTATCAAATGTTTGTCCAATTGCAACATTTTGCTTTATGTTTGGAAAATTTACATTTTTCATTCCAAAAGTTTGACATCTTTACACTTCATGTTCCTATTTTGTGACACTTTTAGTTCTGAGACATACTGCTAATCAAACTAGTGTTCAACAATATTTTGATAGTCTTTTACAATTTGATATTCTCGTGTGGTCGCATGATTATTTTCTAATGTTCTACTCATTAAAAATGACAACACAAAAGTTTTTAATCCCTAAAAAAATTAAACAATAACCAGTCAGTTATGTCATACATTTTAGCCGGCGAAATATTACAAAATAATTTTGAAGCCAATATGAAATTTGTAAAAACACTCCCAAAATATTGTTGAATAGTGATTTAACGATTAATTACAGGTAAGAACATGTCTCAGGACTAAAAGGGTCACAAAAAGGAAACATAACTGTAAAGAGGTCAAACTTTGGTATAAAATATGCACTTTTTTTAAAACATAAAGCAAAATTTTGCAACTGGACAAATATTTGGTATCAAAAGTATAAGGAAAACAAACTTTGCCACCAAAAATGCAACTTTTTCAAACATAAATAATAGTTTTGTAACTAGCCAAATATTTAGTACAAAAAATCTAAAGAGGCCAAACATTAAGTACTAAAAATGCATTTTTTCCCATATATGTATATGAAAATGTTAAGTCTATATTTTATATTTTTTGAGTAAAAATTTTGTAAAATCAATCTCAAATATATTAACACAAATAAAATAGTTTTAAACTTTAAGAGACAATAATTTATAATCCAAAATTTTTTAAGTTATATTTTATCATTTTTAATGGAAGAGTTGTATTTTAAAATTTTTCTTATCCTAATAAAAATGTTATATATTAATATTTTTCATATCTTTACTAATAGAATTAGGTGTATTTATAGTTAATATAAGTATAAAAAGTAGTATAAAAATTAGAGAAAAAAAATGATAAGCAACTAAATTCCAAGTTATATTATATATTATATTTCAATTTGATCATTTAATTACGGGCACGCTAAAACGCAGGACGAAAAAATGATAAACGCAGGACGGAGATATAATATTTTACTATTTACACCTATTTTGCCCTTCTCCCTGAATTTACCTGCCTCACTCCCGGTTCTCATCTCCTCCATTTTCTAAACATAGGACGTCACCGGAATCCTTCGCCGCCGCCCACCATTTACGTTGAAATTATTAATTATCAGTGGTTTTTATTAACTTGTTACTCTCATTATTAGTTTTTTAATTTTTTTAAAAACTATGATTTTATTAAATTTATGTTAGTTAATGTTTTCATTATTATAATTTGTAGTACATGTCGCTAGTAATTAGTGGAAATAACTGTTTAAAAAAAAAAAGAAAAAGGGAAAGGGCGGCGCTGTAGCACCTGTGGTCACTTAAAGAACGTCGGCATTGTAGCACCTATGTTCCTCTTGGGAACACAGGCGCTACAGCGCCCACCTTTCCTTGTTTTCTTTTCTTTCTTTTTTTTTTTTTAAATTTCTTTTTCCAGCGCCTGCGTTCACTTTCTGAACGCCGGATCTAGAGAGCAGGCGTTCTTTTTACGAACAAACGAACGCTGGCGCTCCAGAGCCGGTGTTCTTTATGTGAACGCAGGCGCTGTAGTGCCGGCCCTTTCCTTTTTTAAAATTTTTTTTACCGTTATTTCTACTAATTACTAGTCATATTTACTACAAATTATAATAATGAAAACATTAACTAACATAAATTTAATAAAATCTTACCTTTTAAAAAAAATTAAAAAATTAATAATGAGAGTAATAAATTTTTAAAAACCACTGATAATTAATAATTTTAACGTAAATGGTGGGCCCCGGCGAAGGATTCCGGTGACGTCCTGCGTTTAGAAAATGGAGGAGATGAGTACCAGGGGTGAGGCAGGTAAATTCAGGGAGAAGGGCAAAATAGGTATAAATGGTAAAATACTATTTCTCCGTCCTGCGTTTATCATTTTTTTGTCCTAAGTTTAGCGGGTCCCTTTAATTACTCAACATGTGAGTAGCATGTGACTTTTTGGATGAAAAAATATATGAAAATTTAATAAGAGGCCAACATAGTACACTAACTGAAATGTGAATGACATATTCTCATTATTTGAAATATAAGAGACAAAAAAGAGCATTGAGTAATTTGTAAGGGGCCAAAATGGTAGTTTGCTCTTTCCTGATGCAGATACCATTTAAAAAATTTGAAGGAGTGAAATGACAAAATTACCATTAACTATTATGTTCTAACTTTTTATTTTTATTATTTTTTAGAACACTCTGATTTCCATCTCTGCTCAACTGTGGCAGAGGTGGAAGAGATGAGGTAGAGGTATGAAGATACATCTGCCGCAGGCCGACATTGGTATGTTTATACCTCTGCCACATCTCTTCCACCTCTGTGTGATGTACTTATATTTTTGGCAGAGGTACCTATATTTTTGTGTGATGTACTTGCATTTATTTTGCTATTTTAAGGATAATTTTATCATTTCAAATTTAAATTTTTTTAATTAATAAATGCATTTAGTAGCTGCAAATAACACCACCTGTCTTAAAAATGGGGTTTTTTTTTTTTTTTTTTTTTTTTTTGGGAACTTAAATGGGCTATTTGATATGACCATTATCTATTGACTATAGTCCAGCCCACATAACCTATTTGGCTCTCAGCTCTCGCTCTTCATCTCCGTGCTTTCCCTTTTGGAAGGAAATTTACTCTCGCGTGCACTTGATTCTGTTCTCTTAGTATTATGGATATAAAATTTTTTAATTAGAGAAGAAATTTATTTTAGAGGGAATTTATTTTGGGAATTTATGTCGGAAAGAGAAGAAAAAATATAATGATTATTTTTTTTTGAATTTATATCAGTGAAGATTTAGAGAGAATTTTAAAATTTAAATTATGAATTTAGTAAAAATAATGTTATTTCTTTATATAATATTTTTGAAAAAAAATGATTCTTTTCCTAATTATGTTCGGAAAAGAACGGAGGAGAAGGGATTTTAATATAACCTCAAAACTCCATTAATTTACATACGAAACCATTGGAGCGACCTGCCTCCCATAAGGTAACTGTTTCCCTCCATTTTCATAAATACGAAAGTGTGTGTGTGTGTCTCTCCGGGTTGTGGTTTTTAACTCCAAGGAACTAGGGGTTTGTTCTTTTTATTCTGTTTTAAAAACAATTTTGGTTTTAATAGTAAATTTAATATATTTTAATCATATTTCATCAATACAACTTTTTACTATTCAGCATCTACTTTTTATATTTTTAATACACTTTTTACATTATAAAATTATTTTTCAAAATTTGTTTTCAAAATCGTTTTCAAAACGATGAAAAAGAACAGCCCTAGGTATTGTTGTTGTTCTTCTTTATTTATGTAATTTTGAAGAATTCGAGAGCTGCTTTATCAGGTAATTGCACTTGCTTAACTGATTTCTATTAGGAATTGAATTTCTCCGTACCCAAATTACCAATTACTGCACTTTTATGCTCGGTTGGATGTTCATACGGTTTGCAGTAGTGTTGATTTTGTTATCCGATGGTGTAAATGTTCTGTTCATGAGTGATAATCATCTGGGTTTTTGTTGGTTTTGTGGATAAGTTGGGGGCAATTTCTGGATATTGAGTTTGGGGGGAAATCTTTTGTGCATAATTATACTTAGAGGATGTTCTCTCTGAACAATCAGGGCTTGGTGATGCCCACTGATATCTGTGGCTTTACAGGGTAAAGGCATGACAAGATTGGGAACTTTGTGAGGCGTTTTTATGGTCTAAATATGGCTGAGCTTGTATTACCTGAAAGAATTTCAAGTTCTAGTCTTGCATTGGTAGGCATTGGCCATTGGGCAAGATTTCTTAGATGTTGATACTTGCGGAAGGAACATGACAGAGCAGACTTTGGTGATAACAGGGGACAATTCAGAGATGGTATTGGCAGTCCCGCCTTTAGTTATTGGACAAGAATTTCCAGATGTTGATACTTGCAGGAGAGCCATTAAGGACATAGCTATAGCAATGCATTTTGAGATTCGGATTGTTAAATCAGATAGGAATAGGTTCATAGCTAAGTGTTCCAAAGAGGGCTGTCCATGGCGTGTTCATGTGGCAAAATGCCCTGGTGTTCCTACATTTACTATTCGGACACTTCACTGAGAACACATGTGTGAAGGGGTTCAAAAGCTACACCATCAGCAGGCATCTGTAGGATGGGTTGCAAGGTCTGTGGAAGCACATGTGAGGGATAATCCTCAGTACAATCTAAAGAGATTTTGGAAGATATTAAGGAGAAGCATGGCGTTGCTGTGTCATATATGCAAGCTTGGCGAGGTAAGGAGTGCAGCATGGCTGCTTTACATGGGACTTTTGAGGATGGTTATCGATTTCTTCCAGCATATTGTGAACAGATTAGAAGTTTCAAACGTCCAAAAAGGGTTGTTAAATGTGGTCGTTGCCACATGTTAGGACATTCTCAAAAGAAATGCACATTACCAATTTGATTCTTTAGGATTAGCTTTCTTCTTCTTCTTCCCCTCTCTTGCTCCGTTTTCTTAGATTTCAAGTATCATTTTGTCTTCAAGTTCTATAAGAATGGTAACTTTGTAAGTATTTCCCTATTTCCTTAACAATTTAGTCATTGAGTAGGTATTTGGCCTCCATGATGTAGCTTCACATGTTCCTTGAATATATTATAAGAGCATTTGATTCTCCTTGTACTATGAAATTGTGAAAATAATTGCTCCTTCTGTCCTAATAGAAGAGTCTTCTTTCTTATACTATAAATAATGTCAGAAAATTAGTATTAGAAACATGACACCTTTATTGAGACATATATAGTACCTTTTTGAGATGCATAAAGAGAGTATGCCCTTGCTTGCTATTCTTCTATAGGGACTGATGGCAAAGCTATGGCTTCTCTCTTATATATTCTACCAATAAACAAAACTTGTGTTCTTCACTTTAACCAAAAGGCAAAGCTTTAAGGCTGTTTCTTTTTTCATGGGGTTTTGTTCGAAAAAAAGTAATTTTCTTTTTATTTTTATGTTTCAGGTGCCTCGTGGATTTTGTTGTCTTGAAGGTTTGAAGGTGTGGTTGGCCTAAGGGTTGCTGGCCGTGGTCCAGGGAAGAAGAAAGAGGCCAAAGAGCTATTTCTTAGTTGCTCATAATCTTTTATGAGGTTTAAAAATGTTTGTGGCGTTGGATGGGTCAAATTTTTTGTCTTTTGAAGCATTTCTCAGAATTTTCTGTCAAGAGCATTTATCTACCTCAACTTTGAAATCCATCACAAATAGTTTATATTTCAGAAAATCGACATTGGTTTTTTGTGAATCTAGGCTTGAAGGTTATCAGTGTTGTGTTTAGGGCTGGTATTCCATGGAATGAAAGATTTCTGTGAAACATACTTTCCACTACAGGTTAGTTTCGAATTTAGAAACTTGCCTAGCACAGTTGTGTGAATTCTATTTTTTACTTTACGTTAATGCAGTTTTTGATAATTGGAGCGTCTGTTTAAGTTCAATCTAAAGTTCTTAAGCCATTTATTTTGCCTCTTTCTCCTTTTTCTCTTTTCAGCTATCATTATGTTTTTTTCCCTCCCGAAAGGAAACGTTAGAGTTGCAGTGTGAATTAATTTTATTGACTTACCACGTGGAGAAGAAGTAACTATTACGTGTGTATTTCAGTCTGTTTTGGTCCAGTTGTAGTTTGTCAGCTGATGTTGAGGAGTTCTCAGCATTGTTGGTTAATTTGCTTTGTTTCATCTGGTGAGGCAGCCGGTTAGAGTCAATTTGAAATCTTTGTTCTCTGTCCTTTTAAGATGATCTTTGAGCAATATTTGTTTGAGTATTTGAAGTAGAATACGGTGCTGCATTGCTCAATGTTTTGCGGGGACAAATTTATCATCACTAAAAAAATCATGTATTGAATTAGTGGTGAAATGGGATTTGGAAGAGTGTAGGACAAGTGAAAATCAGAAAACATGGTGGGTTAAATCTATTAATCAATTTCTGCATCTACACGAGGTTTCCTTTGGTACCAAAAAACAAAGCTTGTTGTTTTCATTCGCACTGAAGGCAAAGCTTTCAAGTTTAATTTTTTTTTTTTTTTCTCTTTCTATTTTCCTTTTCCCTTTGGCGCCAAAGCATTAATGCTGTTTTGTTTCACTGGGTTTCGCTTGAAAACAATAAATATCTTTTAATTTTTATGTTTCAACTGATTCATGGATTTTGCCGTCATGAAGGTTTGAGGGGGTGGTTCGCCTAAGGGTTGCTGCCAATGGTCTCTAGGGGAAGAAGGCAGTGGCAAAAGACCAATTTCTTAGTAGCTCATAATCTTTTAGATTTTATATATGTTTGTGGTGTTGCATGCATCAAATTTATTGTCTTTTGAAGCATCTCTCTGAATTTTTTGTCAAGTGCATTTATGTACCGGAACTTTGAAATCCATCACCAGTAGTTCCTATTTTAGAAAATTGATGTCGTGTTTTATGAATCTTGGCTTGAAAGTTATCTGTTTGTGTATAGGGCTGGCATTGGTTATGTGAAACATACTTCCCACGACACTTGCAAAGAATTTAGTAATGAATCTTCTCACCAGGCTGATGAAAATATTGAGACTTATTTGCTTATCATTGCCTTAGGTTGTTGAAACTTTTGTTGCTGCTCATGCTCATGAATCTAATATTTCACCCAACACACTGGTAACTGCTAAGAGCTGCAAGTTATGGCCAAGCCCTTCGGAATATATAGCAAAAGGACTGGTCTGGGAGACCCAAGTCAAAATTTTATCAGAGATTTATCTTTTCAAAGATTCTGATTAAGATGGAATGCATGGATATTCTTGATATGCGTATAGGATTAAATTTCTGTTTAAAAATGTTGAATCGAGAAGTTAGCGTAAAGGCTATGTGTTGTGCCACCTAGGTGCAGAGGCTATCCTTACTGCGTTAAATTGTGTTAAGTTTTGAGATTTTTACTGCAAAAATAAAATCAATTTAAGAAAATTTGAGACTTAGTCTTTTCAGTTAATTGTTTGTTTGTTGAATAAGTCTTTTAGTCTATCTTTTTATCTTCTGAGATATTTAGGAGATTTTTATGATTTCTTGTTACCTGTACTCTATTTAAAGAGATAGTTGCTGCAGAATGAAAAAATCCAAGTTAAAGCTTCTGCACTCTTTTTTGTGTATTTTTCTGCTAAGTTTCCAATAGTGGTATCAGAGCCCTCTTGATCTTAAGGGCCTGTGTCATAAAAAAGAGTGAGGTAGAAGAATATTTTTCATTCCATAAACTATATTTCTAGCATCATGCCTAGCAATTTTCTTGCCAATCCTCTGTCTTTCAATGGCCAAAATTATCAAATCTGGGCTGTAAAAATGAAAACCTTTTTAGAAGCTAGTGACCTTTGGGAGATGGTTGTTACCAATCAAGTACAATTTCCTAAAGATCCCATTATCGCTCAGTTGAGAGAACATAGAACTGAGAAAAAGAAAAGAAGCAAGGCTTTGACTTGCATTCATAGTGCAGCCTCAAATGAAGTATTCACAAGAATCATGACTTGTGAAACTCCAAAAGAGAGTTGGGATACTCTGAAACATGCGTTCCAGGGCAATGACAGAACTCGTCAAATGCAGGTATTGAACTTGAGGCGACAGTTTGAGCTACTGAGGATGAAAGAAAGTGAAAACATTCAAGAGTGTTGGAATAGACTCTTGAATGTAGTCAACAAAATCAGGTTGATTGGCGAAGAACTCTCAGATTAGATGGTGGTGCAAAAGGTTCTTGTTAGTTTACCTGAAAGATTTGAGGCAAAGATATCTTCTCTTAAAGATTCAAAAGATCTTTATCAAATTACCTTGGAGGAGTTGGTGAATACATTGCAAGCACAAGAACAAAGAAGAGCTATCGCAAGGAGGAGATAGCTGAAGGGGCTTTGCAAGCAAAAGAAAAAACCCAAAATGATGATAGGGAGAGTGCTTACAACGGTAAATGAAAAAAATGGCATTTTCTATGTGTCAATATTGTAAGAAAAATAATCATTTGGAAAAATATTGCTGGTTTAGGCCTGATATTCAATGCAGAGCATGCAATCAATTTGGTCATATGGAGAGAGTGTGCAGAAACAAGCAAGATAGACAACAACCTCAGGTGGTGAATCAACAACAAGAAGAAGAATTATTTGTGTCATCTTGTTTTGCAAAAAATTCAACCAATGAAGCTTGGCTAATTGACCGCGGTTGTACCCACCACATGACGAACGATGAGTCATTTTTTAAGGAACTTGACAAGACATATACTTCCAAGGTGAGAATAAAAAATGGAAGGTATATTGAAGTAAAAGGAAAAGGTAAAGTGGCTATTAAATGTAATTTAGGAATAAAGGTTATTCCTGATGTTTTATATGTGCCTGAAATCGATAAAAATCTTTTAAATGTTGGACAGTTACTTGAGAAAAACTATTCTGTAATGTTCAAGAATAAGACATGCTTGATTTATGATCCAAAAGGAGTTCAACTTTTTTCAATTGAAATGAAAAGAAAAAGTTTTTCTCTGGAGTTATTACAAGTTGGTGCAGGAACAAGTTCAGATACCATGATGGATAAGATGGAAAATTTTGAAATCACCCCAACAAGTGGACTAGCAATTGTAAGTACAAATGAAGATATCAAGAACCTTTATGAAAATGTTAAATGTGATGTTGTAGTGCTCGAGTTAACAAGTTATGAGGAAGGCAACAAAGACTTGAAATGGATTGCAAAATCAGAGGAGGTGGATATTTTTATAAATGACAAAATTGAGATGCATATACATGAACACAATCCTAAAAAGTATGCAGGAGTTGAAGGTGATGATGCTTTTTTGAAGGATTATTGCAGTGAAAATCCCAAGGAGGAGTGTTAAGTTTTGAGATTTTTACTGCAAGAATAAAATCAATTTAGGAAATCTGAGAATTAGTCTTTTCAGTTAAATTGTATGTTTGTTAAATAAGTCTTTTAGTCTATCTTTTATCTTCTTAGATATTTATGAGATATTTATGATTTCTTGTTACCTGTACTCTATTTAAAGAGATAGTTGATGCAGAATGAAAAAAAAACCAAGTTAAAGCTTCTGCACTCTTTTTTGTGTATTTTTCTGCTAAGTTTCCAACAAATTGTTTCCTAATATGGCATTAAGAAATAATTTAGTAACAGGAAACTAGGAGTTGTCTGAAACAGATTTATAGTTTCATTCAGTTTTGGTAGTTTCCTAGTTTAATACTGTTTTTGGTAGTTACCTAATCCTAGTTATTTTCTGTTTTTGTTGTTACCTAATCCTAAGTAGTTTCGGTCTGGGTCTAGTCTATTTAAAGAAAGACTTTGTGAATGTATGTCCGAGAGAATTCAATAAAAATAATTCTTCTCTTACCAATTTCTATAATAAAGTATCTTACATTAATGAAGATTAGTACCTAGAGATATCATTTCTCAAATTCAGATAATTGGTTTATTTCATTTTCACGTTGTCCAATATTGTTCCTGCTCCATTAGTTGATACTTCATGGGGGGTTTTACCCCTAATGTACGAATGCTGCTGCCGGGTCCTTTAGTTCACACAGCAGCCTCTCCCAATCATAGCCTTCCTATCTCCAACCTAACTTTCTCGAGTTTAGCTTGACTTTAAATTATATTTATTTATATAGAGTTACTGGGGTTTTAGTTAAGAATTGCTTTCATTTATGAAGTACAAATTATGAAGCCATCATTGTTTATCGAAGTTAGTCTTCATCATTTGCGGATGAAGCAAATTAGTTTTCTTTTTCATCTTGCTTGTATATCCTTTTTTGTTCTGAAGGCAGATAACTTGCACTCTTTGAATAGCAAGCAATCTAATCTGGAGTCCTTTAAGGTTAAATTTCATGCCTTCACTTATGTAAAAATCTTCATTCTGCAACCAAAGAATACCATGTCAAAAGTAATGCTTTCTCTAGTCATTGTAATGAAATTTAGAATTGAAAATATTTCTTTTCAGCCATTAATGGTAGCTGATGCTCTGTTGAAAAGTTTGGATTTTTGCTGTGTATGGAACCAAAAATGGATATAGCTTATGATGGTGTGGTTGGGTAGTGTTTACAAATTTGTTCTTTTCAAGTACAATTACAATCTGTATTTTATTTCTAATTTGCTGAAAATAACTCATGGTGCACTGTTTATGTTGGATGTGTATTTTGCGAGTGATAATTTTAACTCCATCGAAGAGAGGTAAGAAAATTGAAGTGAAAGACTTTCTATTGATAGAGGAACTTATTTGTCAAACCCTGCCTGATAGTTCAATCAGTTCTTTTGTATGGAGACTTTCAAAATTTTCATCTTATGGGAAATAGGTTAAAGATTTTTTCTTTCTTCTTTACGCTTGTGCTCCTTGGGCAATGTTTCATTGGTTTCTTGAATATTTCATGTGGCGCTGTTGATGGTTCAAAATATACTGAGGCTCTCTTCTGCCTTTTTTGGTCTGAAAATGAAAGGGAGATATGTGGAAGGAGACATTCTGCTGGAGAAAATGATGAAGTAAGTTGATTTGTGATTTTATTATTTCAAAATGGGTTTCACTGGTATTTTATCCGAGGAAATGTGAAGTAAGCATTAAAGAGAGCATGGTTTTTCCATCGGCTAACTGCTCAGTGACTAATTTTTTCTTTGATCTTGTCAATTTTCAAAGTATTCTTATTTATCAAGGAAAATAATTAAGACTTAAGACTAACGATCCTATAAGTGCAGGCCGAACCAGGCCTTGTGCAGTTTATTAGCAAGAAATCTACATATGATTGGGGAACTTTTGCAACCAAAGGAAGAAGGAAAGACTTCTGATGTATGATTTTAGCAATTGAATGGTTTTGCAAGGAAGCTCTTAAATTAAGGTAATTGTTATTCAAAGGACACATTTTACTATTTAAAGAAACATTTTGGTGTGAAATTACTCAAATACTCTTCATTAATTGTGAAGGGTTTTTACCATTGGAAATGTTGGTGTCCTGTGACAGTATTTTTAGAAAATCTCACCAGGAGCCAGTGAGATTTTGAGAAAATGCTGATGTCCTGTGGCGGTATTTTTAGAAAATTCCACTAGGAATAAGCGACATTTTCAGAAAATCCTGCTAGGAACAAGTGGGATTTTGAGAAAATGTTGGTGTCCTTTGGCTAGATTTTATAAAAATGTCGCTTACGCTGAGCGGGATTGTATATCAGGCAATAAATTTTAAAAAAATTCCAACTTTAAGCAAAAAAATATGTAAATTGTTTACTTACAGTGAAATATGGATCGTTCACGTGTAGAGTGTGCAAATAGGTAAGTAAAAATTTTATGTTGGTAATTTTTCTCCAAAATATAAGTAAGAATATTTTTAAATTTTCAATACTAAAAATTTTAAAAAATGTCATGTAACATGCTCCTAAATTAACTTTTATCAAATTTTAACTCCTTATCCCCTACCACTTTTCCCTTCCCCTCTTTCTCTCTCCAATAAGTTCATGGTGAGTTTTTTGTTTTGTCATTATGCCTTTCTCTTCCCATTTTCTTAATCAATGTTCTTTTCTGTTCCAAGATGTGATGTCAGGCTTATGCATGGAAGATAAAGAGTTTGTTCTTTTTGTTTTGTTTTGAAAACGGTTTTAGTTTCAACAGTAAATTTAATATATTTTAATAATATTTCATCATTTTCAATACAACTTTTTACTATTCAGCATTTACTTTTTACATTTTCAATACACTTTTTACATTATAAAACTATTTTCCAAAACTTGTTTTCAAAATCGTTTTCAAAACGATGAAAAAGAACAAGCCAAGTGATAGAGTTGGAGAAAACTGGATCATTGTTATTGGAAGCTGCAGACCGGCTTGATGGTCTAGTAAAAAGAAAAGCTTGTGGAACATTTCAGTTTCTCAGTTTAGATGAGAATTGGTTTTGGTTTCATCTCTACCTCTCTTTGAGGTTATATCAGTTACAATGACTTCTCATGCTGTCAAGCAAAGTACTAAGACAACAATTCCATATATACTTAACTAAAGTTGGCATTCTGCAGTTACATTAATTAGATATTCTGACTATTACGCTAATTTATTGGACTATTACACTAATTGCAGAAGCCTTGTTCACACTGCATCTATCTTTCTTCCCATCTATTGTCATGACTTCACAACTAATATCATCTAAACCATATAAATATGAAGGGTTCCCCGAGGCAAACATCTCTGCATTACAATTACAGTTTCACACCGTTGCGGAGACGCAAGGTTCAACATCGCAAAAAAGGAAGAAACAAGTAGAGAAGGAGCAAAGGGAAGTAGAAAAGGAAGTGGAGGAGCTTCAGGCTTGGGTATGTACTATTTTTTGTTATATACTTCTTTTCTTTATTAATCGGTGTGTTTTTAGTTTTGAACATTTGCTGTTGTTGAATGTATATGGCAGACTGATAAGATCGAAAAGATGGACGAGGAAGAATTGAAAAACTATTTGAAGAATAGGCCGAAACACCTGAAGGAAGCAAAAAGAGAGAATCTTGGCAAGCGTAGAAGGGTAAATGATTAATGAATATATGAGCTTATTTTTCACATGTAATATAACACAAACACAAGAGTTTTTTGCCAAAATAACACATTTTACAAAACTAATTGTCAAAATAACACAAATTCAAAACTAATTGCCAAAATAACATCTTTTTTGCCCAGTCAGCTTGCCCAGTCAGCTTCTTCTTCCTTCCTCTCCTTCTTCTTCTCACCCACCGCCGCCCACCACCGCCCACCGCCGCCGCCACCAACAAACTCTCATCTTCTTCTTCTTTCTTCCTCTTCCTTCTTCTCTTCCTTCTTCTCCTTCCTTCTTAAAGTCCGATTAAATGTCTGGGATATCTTCCTATTGACAAAAAAAAAAAAAATTTAAAAATAAAAAAGGGATTAAAGAAGCCCATGTCCCAACCGTTATTCAAATTCTTGCTGCTCCCTGAGCTACCAGCTTCGGATAGAATAAGGTAAAGTAAAACCGAAAACTGTACCTACGTTTACTGTAGTTAAAGTCCTCCGCCGGCCACCAATCTCCTCTCCACTGGCCGCCTTCCCTGCTATCATTTTTCTTTTTTAATTCTCTGTTCTAATTCAGTTTTTTTCATCGGAGGTAATGGTTGACTAACACTGCTCTTCGATTGAACAATTTTTATTCACCGTTTTGTCGATTGAACAATTTTTCTGTGGGAATTGCTATAATTTTGTCGATTGAATCCTACCTCCTCTTCGATCTAACTAACACTGCTCTTGCGGGTTCTGTCGATTTTCAGATCTGAAGACGCCATCGCCTTCAGATCGATTTTCAGATCCGGGTTCCTCCACACAAGTAGCCGCTGGAAAGGTTCAGACGAAGAAGGAGAACTGCGCGGCTTGGCGGTGGGTGAGAAGAAGGAGAGAAAGGAAGAAGAAGCTGACTGGGCAAGCTGACTGGGTATTTAAAAGCTGACTGGGCAAAAAAGATGTTATTTTGGTAATTAGTTTTGAATTTGTGTTATTTTGGCAATTAATTTTGTAAAATGTGTTATTTTGGCAAAAAACTCCAAACACAACATCTCTCTCTCCCTCTCTCTCTCTCTCTCTCTACCTCTCTCTCTCTCTCTCTCTCTCTCTCTCTCTCTGCATCTCTCTCTCTCGTCTCGATCTCTCTCTATCTCTCTCTCTCTCTCTCTCTCTCTCTCTATCCTCTCTCTCGTGTCAAGCTGAACATTTTTGTTTCTTTTCCTCATTGCAGACGGGGGCGGAAAGATGCAAAAGGCGTCGCTGTTCTGAAATTATGGCTGCTGTTTGGAAGTTCCATAAAGAAGAGGAATAAATGGAGATGATGACTCTATTCATTTCTAGTTTTTGTTGTTTCCTTATAAACTTTTATTAGATCTATTCTCGTCTGTTTCTTCTTAATTTCAGAAGATAATTAGTACTTCTTGCTTTTCATTCACTGCTTACCTTTCCTACAAATCCAATGGACATGAAAGTCTTTTGAGTGTTAAAAGGGAAAATTATTCCAAACCTTTATCATGCATTGAATTATCATAAAGGTAGATCTAGGGATGTATTCTTCAAGTTGAAACAATTCTTCTTGATGTGGCATTTTTTTTTGACAATAATGACACTCAATATCGTAATTTATCTTTTGTCACCTTGACTATTATCTTTTTGTTTCTTCCTTTGGTCCACAATCAAAAATTAAGGAGGAGGAGGAGGAGGAGGAGGAGGAGGAGGAGGAGGAGGAGGAGGAGGAGGAGGAGGAGGAGGAGGAGGAGGAGGAGGAGGAGGAGGAGGAGGAGCACGGAGCCAAACCAGATAATAGAAATGGTCTCTTGCAACATGTAAACTTACACTTTTGAGTTCCACCAAACTTTTACTGCACTTTTGGCTCTTGATATAGCAACGTATAGTTGTCCGTCAGATAACTCTGGCTCCTTTAAGTACAACCCAACAAAGTCAAGAGTTTGGCTCCGTGCCTTGTTGATTGTCATTGCAAAACAAGGACGAGTGCGTCCTTTTGAATGCTATAGGAAATTCATTTGAGGATTCCAGTGTTACAAGTGGTTTAACATCATGTACTGAAATTTCTGCTTTAATGATAACCTTTGCAAATTTAATATTTATTGTTGAGAGTCATTATGTGAGATTGATTTTTCTAATCAAAATGACTGGAGTAGTTTCTTTAGGGTCAGTTAACATTGAGGCAGTCCTGCTGATGTTAATGATTGTACAAGATCTTCCATTTTTGTTTGTCTTCAATTATTTGTAACTTAATCATGCTGATGTATATGTAACTTAATTAAGGAAATAGCTAGAGATAAATCATGCCAATATATGTTGGCCTACACACTAAGTTTACATGTAAAACATAACTCTAGCAATTAGTAAAATTACTTCTTGGGCACAATAATGTTGGCCTACACACTAAGCCTCTTAATTGCAGCGATAGAGTAAAAAATTGATAATTGACCCAAGAATGATACTCACAAAGATGAATTCAGAGGGGGGTAAAGAAAAGAAAAAAAAAAAAGAGGAATTTAATTAGAGCGATAAAGTAAAAAATTGATGATAAGCCGTTCAATTAATCGAGGGCATTTTAGACAGAAAGTAAAATATTGCTTTGGATACTATTTTTTGTTCTGGCAATATCATCTACCTTTCCTAAATTATCTATTTGTGTTGTTGAACAGAATTCAAGTTGTCCCGAGCTATAAATCGAATTATTTGAGAATTTTTAATTATTTGCTTGCAAAGTTGACAAAGAAGAAAAATGAGACAAGTAATGTTTTCTCAAATGTTCTTTATCTCTTTATTATAGAATGATTTTAGAAAGTCAATATTACAATTTTAGATATCCTTACAAATTGTTTTTCTTTAAACTTTAATTATTTCTACATATTGAACTCGAAAGTGGTTTAGATATCTATGTAGTATTTAATGCACTTGGTTTCAACAAAATAGAATATAGGGAAGTATATAAGGTTGCTTAATATTTTTGATATAGTAGCCATATTCAATAGATATTTGAGGGTAGTATCGAGTGGCTCAATAGTAGTGCAAAAAGAACTCATGCAGGAAGTTGTAAGACTAAACTCATTCCTTATACTTTGTATCCCAATTATTGTAATAGTGTAATGTAAAAGAATTTTTTTGAAAAAATGAAAGATATTCGAGCATATCAATAGTTAGGCCCTGTTTGGCAAATTTCTCAAAATTATGTTTTGAGAAAAATTTGAATTTTATAATAATTTTTTATCATTTTCAATACACCTTTTTACATTTTTCAATACACTTTTTTACATTTCCAATACAATTTTAATATTATAAAATCAAAATAAATCTAAAACTATGTTTTGAAAATCATACCACACAGGGCCTTAATGTTTTCTATGTTTGGTTTCAATGACTAAACTCTTTTCTTTTTACTTGGAGATCCTTACCTTTCCTAACTCTTACTACCGAATCCCCCCTAAATTGATTTAGGGCCTGTTCTTTTTGAACATTTTAAAAACGGTTTTGAAAACAAGTTTTGAAAAATAGTTTTATAATGTAAAAAGTTGTATTAAAAATGATGGAATATGATTAAAATATATTAAATTTACTGTTGAAACCAAAACCGTTTTCAAAACGAAACAAAAAGAACATGCCCTTAGCACTAGAATTTAAATTTCAAAATTAGGGCATTTTGCCTGACAAATTAGCATGACACAAAACTTAAGGCCCAACCAAGTACGGCCTAATTGAGGCGTATATAATGAGAACTCTCGCGGAAAAGAACGTAAAACAGAGAAAACGGTTACAGGGTTTTAGAGAAAGTGAAAAAGCAGAAAGTTGAAGATGAAAACAACACCGACCATATTTGGCGGAGAACTCGTTCTCTCCATTGAGAAGTTGCAAGAGATCCAGGATGAGCTTGAGAAAGTATTTTTCATTTCCTCTTCTTCTTCGTTGTTTTTTCCCCTAACTTTTTTGGTGTTGGGTTGTATTTCCAGGCAGAGATTCGTTTCTTGAGTTTTCTTGTAATTGTAATGTGTTGCTGATTGATGGAATACAACTGGTTTAATTTTTCTTTATGAATAGTTAAGGAAAGAATTTGATGTAACTTGATATTACTTTTTTCTTAGTCTTTTTGGTGGTTTTTTTTCCAGGTTTTTAGTCTATGGTATGTTGCTTGAGATATCATTTCTTTTGAAATTTCAACATGTTGATGGGGTCTACAGGGATCTCTCTATTGCCGTTAGTGAGAAATTTCAGCAAATTCAGTCCTCTTTTCATCCTTAAAGATCCTAGCAAGTCGAGAAATTTCAGCCTCAAAGATGTTAAAATGATACACGGCCATTTACAGAGGACCGATGTACTTTATTCGGATATATTTGATGCTAATACTTTGCTCAATTGTTATTTCCGATGTGGTAATGTTGAGTATGCATTTAGGTTGTTTGAAAAAATTCCTGAACCGAATATTGTTTCCTGGAATTCAATGCTGTCAGGTTGTAACAAGAACTTCTTGTTCGAGGACTCATGGAGGGTTTTTGGTAGAATGCATAGATGGGATTTGGCTATAGATGAGTACACTTATGGGAGTGTGCTTTCTGCATGTGGAGCTTCGGAATGTTTACTGTGGGGGGAGCAGGTATATGGGCTTTCCATTAAAAATGGGTTCTTTACAAATGCTTATGTTAGGACTGGAATGATAGATCTGTTTTCAGTGAGCTGTAGGTTTAAAGATGCTTTAAAGGTGTTTCGTGATGTTACTGTTGACAATGTTGCTTCTTGGAGTGCTATAATTTCTGCAGCTGTGAAAAACCAGGAACATTGGATTGCTCTTAATATTTTCAAATCAATGTGTAATCAGTTTATGAAACCCAGTAAGTTTACTATTTCGAGTGTTTTAACTGCTTGTGCTGCTGTTAAATATCTCGAGTTCGGTAGAGGAGTTCATTGCTGGATGACTAAGTGTGGCTTGAGAGAAGATGTTCTGTTAGGTACTTCAGTTCTTGATTTCTATGCCAAATCTGGTGATATGAATGGTGCTGTTCGGCAATTCTGGTTGATGCCTTTCCGGAATGTTGTTTCATGGACTGCTATGATATCAGGTTTTGCTCAAAATGGTGATTTTATTTCTGCAGTTGATTTCTTTAACAAAATGAGAAACATGGAGGAGTGCATTAATAACTATACTGTCACCAGTGTGCTCTTGGCTTGTGCAAATCCTGACGCTGTTGAACAGGCAGCCCAAATCCATTGTTGGATACTTAAGACTGGTTTCTACTCTGACCCAGTGGTGAAAGCTTCTCTGATCAATACGTACTCAAAAGTAGGAGCAGTTGACTCATCTGATATTGTGTTTTCAGAGAGCGAAGATGTGAGGCACTTGAGTACATTTGCTACTATGATATCTGCTTTTTCTCAGTCAAAATATTCAGGACGGGCCATTTATTTATTTAAGAAGATGCTTCAGATCGATATCAAACCTGAAAAATTTTGCACGTCTAGTGTTTTAGGTATTACTGACTCTCTAACTCTTGGGAGACAGATTCATGGCTATACTATTAAAACTGGGCTAGTGTTCAATGTTTCTGTAGGCAGTTCACTTTCCGCAATGTATTCTAAGTGTGGCTGCTTAAAGGAGTCTTTTGATGTCTTTAATCTTCTTCAAGGAAAAGATACAGTTTCTTGGGCTTCAATGATTGCAGGTTTTGTTAAAAATGGGAGTCCCATTGAGGCTATACATTGTTTTAGAGAGATGTTGTCTCAGGAAATAAAGCCTGATGAGATCACTTTAAATGCTCTTCTCTCTGCATGTGCAGCTCTTTCTTATATGAGAACTGGTAAAGAAATACACGGGTTTGGTCTTCGGAATGGCTTAGGCGGCCAAGTCTCTGTAGATGGTGCAATGGTGAATATGTACTCAAAATGTGGGATTCTAGGATCTGCCAGGAGGGTGTATGACATGATGGCCTCAAAGGACCACATTACACGTTCTGCATTGCTTTCAGGGTATGCAAGTAGTGGTAGCATTGAAGAGGCACTAAATCTCTTCCACGACATGCTCATTGATGATGTGGAAATTGATGCCTTCACAATGTCATCAATCTTGGGAAGTGTTGCACGTCTAGGTAAATTATGCCTTGGTAACCAATTTCATGCCTGGGTCATTAAAATTGGATTAGAGTCTGAAGTATCTGTTGGAAGTTCACTGCTTATGATGTATTCAAAGATAGGAAGTATTGATGATTGTCGTGAAGCATTTGAACAAATAGAGACACCTGATGTGATTAGCTGGACAACATTAGTTGCAAGTTATGCTCAACATGGAAATGCTAATGAGGCTTTACGAATTTATGAACTTATGAAGAAATCACATTGCAACCCTGATTCAGTAACTTTTATTGCAGTTCTGTCTGCATGTAGCCATGGTGGTATGCTTGAAGATGGATATTTTCATTTCAATTCAATGAAGAAAGACTACGGAATTGAGCCTGGTTACAGACATTATGCCTGTATGGTGGATCTTCTTGGTCGTGCAGGAAGATTGAAGGAAGCTGAGAGGTTTCTTCTTGACATGCCCATAAAACCTGATGCCTTGATGTGGGGAACTCTATTAGCTGCTTGCAAAATGCATGGTGATGTTGATCTTGGAAAACTAGCAGCTGAAAAGGTGATGGAGTTGGAGCCAAATGAAGCTGGAACTTATGTCTCTCTGGCAAACATTTTTGCTGACATGGGATTATGGGAAGAAGTTCTCAAACTTAGAAGTGAAATGATGGGACCTGGAGTTAAAAAGGATGCCGGGTGGAGTTCTGTATGAGGAATGGTTAATATTTCCCACGTGCCATTTCCTGCATCTTATTGGTCAACTGTTCAATGTTTCGTGAACGTGAAGGCATGGTTAGTCTTTCATTAGTTACAGAACTAAGATATGCATATGTTTTCAGACATTAGAGGTTATTTTGATGCTTAAGAAATTGGCCAAAAATGATTAAGCCTTACTCCTCTTACACCCATGTCAAACAAACCTATGCCTACAAATAATTTAGCTATTTATAATTCATTCAGTCAGGGTCAGCTCAACATGTGCCATTTCCTTTGGATGTTGAACTGGCTAAGCCTAAGGGTTCACTCATTAGATTAGGATGATGTTGTATTGATGTTTAAATAAATTTCAAATTATAATAAATACATGGTTTTGTTACATTAGATCATTTTTGTTGTGTTTTTCACTTTTTGTCTTCCTATGTTATTCAAATAGATACTTTGCTTCCTTTGATCATTAGTGAAAGGGAAAAAAATACAAAAATAAAAGAATTTATCATAGCCTTTTAATGATACTAAAAATCCTATACCTACACTACCTATTACTATATATGAGGATTTAATTGGGACAAATTTGTTTTTTATAATTTTATCCTCTTGACTAATGGTTAAAGGGGACAAAGTGTCTAATTTTAATAAAATAAGAGGACAAAGTAAATGACATATAAGTAAATATTAAAATAAAACTGGGGTGAGTCGGGTGTTTTTTCAAGTTCTGGTCCCCCTTTCTCAGTAATGGACCAGTTTTGTTATCATGGCAAAATGTGTATCCCACATGGATAGTATGCGATTTTCATGTGGGATATATATATAGTTTAAATCTTTTAATCCATTTAACCTAGCTTCTAAGGATGCGTTGGACCTCGAGCTTTGACAGTTAGCACTTTTTAATTTTTGTTTATGCTTACAGATCAATGAGGAGGCAAGTGACGAAGTCCTGGAAATCGAACAGAAGTACAATGAAGTTCGAAAGCTTGTATCTAACAAGAGGTCTGATATTATCAAATCTATTCCAGACTTATGGTTAACCGCTATTAGTAATTCTGATTTCATTGTCAAAAATTTCATAACCCTCCGGCGTCCTATGCCTGTAGTTTATGAATTCCTACAGTTTGGGAGTCATCCTGCTTTAGGTGAACTATTCACTGAAGAAGACGACCAAAAGGTTTGAGTTTTTCTTCCTTTTATTCTTGCCTGCAGTTGTGATGTCATTCTCCATCTTATCATTTCATTTGTTTTTTAATGGATTGTTGATTCTGATCGTTAGGTGATTTCTACTGCTCTCTTAAATTTGGCTATTTTACTCCATTTCACATCTTTATCACCCTCATGCTTTGCATCTCAGGCATACCATGCCTTTATATCTTCTTATGGTCGTGGTCAAACAATTTTCAAATCTTTAAGTTTATACTATCATTCTTGTTTTTTAAAATATATGAAATAGATTTGTTCTCATAATTTCTCTTGGGTTTGTAAGTTAATTATTTTATTTCTTTCTTAACTTTGATGTAACAGGCTAAAGTTTTCTCAATATTCGAGGCATTGAGAATGCTGTGAAAAACTACACCATTGAAGCCAAACCAGATAATAGAAATGGTCTCTTGCAACAGATAAACTTATACTTTTGAGTTCCACCAAACTTTTACTGCACTTTTGGCTCTTGACATAGCAACGTATAGTTGTCTGTCAGATGACTCTGGCTCCTTTAAGTACAACCCAACAAAGTCAAGAGTTTGGCTCTGTGCCTTGTTGATTGTCATTGCAAAACAAGGACGAGTGTGTCCTTTTGAAAGCTATAGGGAATTCATTTGAGGAGTCCAGTGTTATAAGTGGTCTAACAACATGTTTACCTGCAAAAGAATTAACTGAAATTTCTGCTTCAATGATAACCTTTGCAAATTTAATGTTTATCGTTCAGAGTCATTATGTGAGATTGATTTTCTAATCAAAATGACTGGAGCAGTTTATTTAGGGTCAATTGACATTGAGGCAGTCCTGCTGATGCTAATGATTGTAAAATATCTTCCATTTTTTATTGTCTTCAATTATCTGTAACTTAATCATGGTTGATGTATCTGTAACTTAGGGTGCGCTTGGTTCGTAGAGGGGAATGGAAATGGGATTGATAGTAGTGGGGAATGATAGTAGAGGTAATCATTGTATTTGTGTTGTTTGGTTTGTAATAGGGAATGACTATAATTACCATTGAAGTTGTTTGGTTCAATTTTTTTTAACACTTGAATATTTAATATATTATAAACTATCTATATTTATATGTATTACAATGATAATTTTTACTAATTAAATTTTTTTAAAATAAAAAACAACACAAAAAATAGTTATACAAGGGAATCATTCCCATTCCTCTCAAAATGGAGGGGAATGGATGATTGAAAGAAAATGGGATATGGGGGTGGGGTCCAGGAAACGAAACCCCCAACCAAACACCCACATTTCATTCCCATTCCCATTCCCCACCCCAAAAACCTCTAAACAAGCACCCCCTTAATTAAGGAAATAGCTAGAGACAAATCAGACCAATAGATGTTGGCCTACACACTAAGTTTACATGTACATGTAAATGGTAAAACATAACTCAAGCAATTACTAAAATTACTTCCTGGGCACTGCACATAGTCCGGTGATCCATAGCTAGTACATTGTAAGAGCATTTGATGTTCCTTGTACTATGAACTGTGTAAATAAACGCTCTTTCTGTCCTAATAGAAAAGTCTTCTTTCTTATCATAGAAATAATGTTAGAAATTAGTATTGGAAACATTGCACTTTTATTGAGACATATATAGTACCTTTTTGAGCTGCATAAAGAGTCTGCCCTTGCTTGCTATTCTTCTATAAGGACTGATAGCAAAGTTTTGGCTTCTCTCTTATATATTCTACCAATAAACAACTTCTGTTCTTCATTTTAACCAAAAGGCAAAGCTTTAAGGCTGTTTCATTTTTTCATGGGGTTTTGTTTGAAAAAAGTAATTTTCTTTTTTTTTTTTTTTTTTTTAATCTTTCAAGCGGCTCATGGTTTTTGTTGTCATGAAGGTTTGAGGGTGTGGCTGGCCTAAGGGTTGCTGTCCGTGGTCAAGGGAAGAAGAAAGAGGCGAAAGAGCAATTTCTTAGTTGCTCATAATCTTTTATGGGGTTTAAAAATGTTTGTGGCATTGGATGGGTCAAATTTATTGTCTTTTGAAGCATCTCTCTGAATTTTCTGTCATGAGCATTTATGTACCTCAACTTTGAATTCCATCACAAATAGTTTATATTTTAGAAAATTGACACTGTTTTTGGTGAATCTAGGCTTGAAGGTTAGCTGTGTTGTGTTTAGGGCTGATATTCCGCGGAACGAAAGATTTCTGTGAAACATACTTTCCACTACAGGTTAGTCCCGTATTTAGAAACTTAGCTAGCACAATTGTGTGAATTCTATTTTTTACTTAACGTTAATGCAGTTTTTGATAATTGGAACATCTGTTTGAGTTCAATCTAAAGTTTTTAAGCCATTTATTCTGCCTCTTTCTCCTTTTTCTCTTTTCCACTATCATTATGTTTTTTCCTTCCCCAAAGGCAACTTTTAGAGGTGCAGTGTGAATTAATTTTCTTGGCTTACGCGTGGAAAAGAAGTAACTATTACGTGTGTATTTCAGTCTGTTTTGGTGCACTTGTAGTTTATCAGATGATGGTGAGGAGTTCTCAGCATTGTTGGTTAATTTGCTTTGTTTCATCTGGTGAGGCAGCTGGTTAGAGTCAATTTGCAATCCTTGTTCTGTGTCCTTTTAAGATGATCTTTGAGCAATATTTGTTTGAGTATTTGAAGTAGAATACGGTGCTGTATTGCTCAATGTTTTGCGGGGACAAATTTATCATCACTAAAAACTCATGTATTGAATTAGTGGTGAAATGCGAATGAAAGAGTATTTAGGACAAGAGAAAACCAACAAACATGGCCAGTGAGAAGTGAAATGGGATATTGACGTATACTTTCTGATGGAGCCCTCCATTCCAATTGGTTTATTTAAGACATGAAATAGGATTTTGAGGTTTTCAGTTTTATGCAGTTTGATAAAGTTTACCTAGGAGTCAAATGTACAATTTTGGAAAACAAGAGTTTTGTAATATACTACTTCAGGAAGGAGGTTGGTTTTATTGAAATTTTTCTTTTTGGTTGAATGTGTAATCAATTTCTGCATCTACACGAGGTTTCCTCCGGTACCAAAAACAAAGCTTCTTGTTTTCGTTCTCACTGAAGGCAAAGCTTTCAAGTTTAATTTTTTTTTTTTTCCCTTCCTATTTTCCTTTTCCCCTTGGTGCCAAAGCATTAAGGCTGTTTTTGTTTCATTGGGATTTGCTTGAAAACAATAAATATCTTTTAATTTTTATGTTTCAACTGATTCATGGATTTTGTCGTCATGAAGGTTTGAGGGGGTGGTTGGCCTAAGGGTTGCTGCCAATGGTCTAGGGGAAGAAGGAAGAGGAGGCGAAAGACCAATTTCTTAGTAGCTCATAATCTTTTATAGAGTTTAAAAATGTTTGTGGTGCTGTATGCGCCAATTTCTTAGTAGCTCATTTATGTACCAGAACTTTGAGATCTATCACCAATAGTTCCTATTTTAGAAAATTGATGTCGTTTTTTATGAATTTTGGCGCGAAGGTTATCTGTTTGTGTTAAGGCTGGTACTCGTTAAATGAAACATACTTCCCACGACACCTGCAAATAATTTAGTTATGAATCTTCTTACCAGCCTGATGAAAATTTTTAGCTCATCATTGGCTTAGGCTGTTGAAGCTTGTGTTGGTGCTGCTGCTCATGAATATAATATTTCACCCAACACACTGCTAACTGCTAAGAGCTGCAAGCTATGGCCAAGTCTTTCGTAATACATGGCGAAAAGACTGATCTTGGAGACCCAAGTCAAAATTTTATCAGAGATTTGTCTTTTCAAAGATTCTGATTAAGATGGAATGCATGGATATTCTTGATATGCATATAGGATTAAATTCTGTTTAAAAATGTTGAATTGAGGAGTTAGCTTGAACGCTAGCTTTGAAAGTTCTGTCAGCCATAGGAAATAATTTAATAACAGGAAACTAGGAGTTGTCTGAAACAGATTCCTAGTTTCATTCAGTTTTGGTAGTTTCCTTGTGTCATACTGTTTTTGGTAGTTAACTGATCCTCGGTATTTACTGTTTTTTGTTTTTTTTTTGGGGGAAAGGTAAATAATTTATTCTTCCAAGGTAGTTAGCCCGAAAGCTGGTAAAGTTTAGAAAAAAGGGAAAATTTTTGATAGGGGCAGTGGAACTTTTAAAATTATTATATAGGGTATAACTTTTATGTAATTTCTTCTAAGGGCAGTAGAATATTAGCTAAAAATATAAAAATAGTAATGTATTTATCTAGACATAAATACCCTCAATCGTTTCTTTTTCTTATCATCAAACATAAACCTAAAACAAAACACTCAATCTATGTTCTTTCAAACTATGTTTCAGTAGGATCGTATTAATTAATCATCACCACGTCTAAGGAATTTCAGAGGCACAACTCCCATTTTTCTGACTTTCGGTACCCCATCCCCCTTTCGCTTGCTCAAACAGGGCTGTCTGCAACTACACATATCACTACAATACCCATTTTGCATCATGATATAAATTCTAGCCAGTTCCGCAATATTCATTCACAGCTAGTGTAGAAAAAATGATTTCTCTGTGAGTTACACCTTGCAACATTCCACAAAGTTTTTATTTGAAAATTGGGATGTGAAAGTAAGTTACAAGTCCAATTCCGTTACAAGTTTTTGTCCAAATACTGCTACATAGAGATATCAAGGTGGCAGGAACATTTGTTATAGTTTTGTTGCAACTTCCTTGGGCAATGATTGATATGTTAGCTTCCAGCCATTAATTATTTCAATAAGCATAATTCCCTTTTAAGAAATATTCATTCACCCACTTAATTCATAGGCTATCCCTTTTTAGGTGAATGTCCCATATAGGGGTGATAACGAGCCGAGCCGAGCCCGAACGCACCTGTGTTCGAGGTCGAGCTCATTTTGCATAGCAGCTGAGCTCGGCTCGGCTCAAGCTCATTTTGCTAAGGAGCTGAGCTCGAAATGGAATAGCTCTTGTTGCCAAGTTTCTCATCAATTTATAAGGGAGGTTTCTTCCCAAATTTCCTCCTATTTCCGATGTGGGATTGGGGGAGATTCAGAAAATAAAAACAAATTTAGCCTTAGGAAAGATTTGAACCCTTGTGCTTACATTTCTCCTTTACTTGCTTTACCACCAAACCAAATTTATTTTTATGTAAATATATACGAATCACAGTTTATATATATATATATTCTTTTTAAAAATTGTTCCATTTATCGAATTGTTCACGAACGTAATCGAGCTTTTAACCCCATTGTTCATTTATTGTTCGTTTATTAATCGAGCCTAAAATTTTGTTCGTGTTCGTTTATTATTAAATAAACGATCTCGAACCGAGCTTTTAACGAGTCGATCCCAAGTTTGTTCATGAACGTTTGTGTTTGTTTTCAGCCATAGTCCCAGAGATTTAGTGCTTTATTCCATGAATATGAATGTCTAATGCCCCTGCCCCCTCTGGTTTGGGTAAACATAAAGTCTCCCATGCAATTAATGACCTACCTCCCCCCCCCCCCCTCCCCCCTTCCCTAAAGAATTTCCTGCATAATTGAGTAAACCTATCAATAACTGAATGGGGAAGGGGAAGATTCTGTAACCTAAAACACTTAACTACCTGGATAACCGATTTTATCAATTCAAGCCTTCTCGCATATAACAAGGTCACAGCTTTCCAGGCATTGAAGAAGATTAAAACCTTATCCATGAAAGCATCATAGTACACATCATCCAGTTTCTGTGCAGCAAGTGGTAGTCCAAGGTACCTCACTGGTAGGCTACCTAAGGGGACGTTAACCACTTGAACACATCGCTGAACTTTTACATTGAAAATTGGGGCATATCCCAAGTTAGCCCAAGGCATCATATATCAATCAATTACTCATAAAAACATCATTTCTATCTGTTACAATTCAGAGGCGAAATATACAGCATAACCCTAGTTCACTCCTAGTCATCTACACTGACATAGAGTTTCCTAAGATTACAACCCAATCGCATTCAAGTACATTCAAAACCCGTTATCATAATGTAGAGCCTTCAATCATCATATGCTATCCTCATCATGCTAAGTAGGCCATCTCCCATCGCCATCCCCACATCAGCCAAGGATCGACAGAAGAACACCAAGGACAGGCAAGTAGACCACCGAAGAAGAGGCGACAACAGCTCCCAACTACTTTTGGTAAGTAGTCAACCATCACCGGATTTGATTTGCCTTTACCGGACACCAGTCAGCAGGGCTAGGATGAATTTACCGTAGCCATCTAAGTAGTGGTCTGTACCACCATTCCCTTTTTGAGCAAAATGGCAGCTTTTCGGATGTAGCCAAGGCACACCCGGATGGGATTTGTGTCTTTACCGTAGACACTCACGTGGTGGTCTGTACCACTATTCCCTTTTTTAGCAAAATGGCAGCTATCAACGAAATTGGCATGCCTTTACCACCTACCGATTTAGGTGGGCTAGGTAGTTGCTTGACCGTCAACTACTACGTTGCTCCGTGTACTCCGTTGATTAGGGTACATGTCATTCATAATTTCGTAGGTATTAGTCTTAACAATTACCAGAGTCAAAAGTTAGACAATTCCTGCACCTCTAGACATGATAAACGGTTAATGCAAATGCAGACAAAGAAGCTATAAATCGTTTCTTATCTTTTTTAACCTTCTTACTCACCCATTTGATGGTGCTGCGGATGGTAGTCATTGTTCTCGGAATACTCAACCACTGCTTAATCCTGTGCCAAACACGGTTAGTGAAATCACAAGAAAAGAAGAGGTGTTGAATACTTTTTCTTTCCTTACCACACAGTGAGCATGTAGCATCTATATCCAAAAAGGATAGATTATCTTTGGTAGACAACCTACCTTTAAAGCATAACCATAGGATAATCGAGCACTTAGGGGGTATAAAATTTTTCTAAATAGTCCCCGCCCAAAATGAACAATTACCCTTATTCCTCAACAAATCATAAATTTGGCTAGTTAGAGATCTACCATTTATAGACCACTGGGTTAAGGTATTAATGCATGCATCTTTACCGCCCAGTTTTTGAACGATTAGATCTGGACATTTGCCAGATTCTTAAAGATAGGGGAATCATTTTTATGATGAGTCCACTCCCAAATCGATTTTCCATTGAGATACACCTCATGCACCCATTTAATCCACAAACTACCCCTATTCAAATGGATATCCCATAGATTTTTAAAAATGAGAGCTTTATTCCAAAAAGTGGGATTCCGAAGTCCCAACCCCTCCTCACTTTGTGGTAGACAAACATTGACCCAAGCTACTTGTGCCCGACCTCCTCCCCAAAAGAATTTCATGTATAAGCTATTAACTTTATCTATGATGCTTGCAGGAAGTGGTAAGTTCTGAAGCCAAAAATATTCTACTCCTTAGATAACGGATCTAATTAATTCAAGCCTACCCGTGTACGATAACGTCATGGTTTTCCAGGCATTGAAAAACTTAGAAACTTTATCCAATAAAGCATCATAATGTACAACATTCAATTTGTGGGCTGCCAATTCCTTCTGGTTGAAGCACAGTTGGGCAACGTCCAGGAGCTTCACCCATTCCTTCTGGTTGGCTAAGACAAAGTGTCGAAGGTATTCCTCCAACATGCCGTTGAACCGCTCCGTTTGGCCATCAGATTCTGGATGAGCTGTGCTACTCATGTTCAGTTTGGAGCCGAGGATCTTAAAGAGTTCGGTCCAAAAATGTCTAGTGAAGCGAGAATCCCGATCACTGACAATATCTCGCGGCAGCCCCCAATATTTGTCAATGTACTTGAAGAAGAGTTGAGCAGTCTCCTCTGCTGTGACGTATTGAGGTGCAGGGATAAAAGTTGCATACTTGGAAAAACGGTCGACCACCACCAGGATTGAAGCAAGGTCTCCAACTTTTGGCAGCCCACTGATGAAGTCGAGCGATACACTTTCCCAAGGTCGGCTTGGAACTGGAAGTGGCTCCAAGAGCCCACCCTTCTTTTGATGATCTGGTTTGTCTTGCTGGCAAATAAGGCACGTCCGTACGAAGTCATCAACATCGTCTTGCATGTACGGCCAGTAGTAGCCCCTCTTCACCAGCACCAGCGTCCTTTCCATTCCTGGGTGTCCAGCCCAAAGCGTGTCATGGCACTCCTTTATGATGTCCTTTCTTAACTCCCCACCTTTAGGGACATAAAGGCGGCTTCATCGAGTATAAAGGAGTCCATCGTCGAGCCAAAACTGTCGTGCATTTCCTTCCTCTACCAGCTTGACCAAATGTGCCGCATTGGGATCTGTCAGCAGTAGGTTCCGTATCTGGTCCTTCAGGTTGGTAGAGACTTGACTCCCAGTAAGAGCACATATATGAGAAAATGCTGCTAACTGCCTCTGGCGGCTCAGGGCATCAGCAACATTGTTCGTCTTTCCAGTTCGGTACTCCAGAGTGAAGTTGAATTTCGCTAGCAATTCCTGCCATCTCGCTTGTCGGCTGTTTAACTTGGGTTGCGTCAGAAAGTGGCTAACAGCAGCGTTGTCTGTCTTCACCACGAATGAGGCTCCCAACAAGTAATGCCTCCAAAGACGCAGGCAATGGACAACTGCTAAAAACTCCTCGTGGGCAGAGTAGCGTTTTTCGGCACCATTCAGTTTACGACTCTCATAGGCCACGGGGTGGCCCTCTTGCATCAGCACTCCACCAAGGGCGAAGTCTGAGGCATCAGTGTGCTCTTCAAAGGGTTTCAACATGTCGGGAAGTGCGAGCACAGGATCCGTAGACATGCTCCTCTTAAATCTTTCAAAAGCTTGTTGGCAGGAGTCATCCCACTTCCATGCCGTCTCCTTCTTGAGCAAGTCCGTCAGGGGTAGGGCTATTTTGGAGTAATCCTTCACAAATTTTCGATAGTAGTTAGTTAGACCAAGGAACGATTGAATTTCTGTGACGCTGCTGGGTTGTCTCCACTCCGTAATAGCCTGAACTTTCTTGGGGTCCATGCGGATTCTGCCAGGCTCAATGATGTGCCCCAAGAAATCGATCTTCTGTTGTGCGAATAAACACTTCGAGGGTTTTGCGTAGAGTTCGTGCTCCCTTAGTCTTGTGAGCACCTGCCTCAAGTGTCTGAGGTGATCCTCCAGCATGTTGCTGTAGAGCACGATGTCGTCCAGGTACACCACCACAAATTGGTCAAGGAAGTCCCGGAGTACCTGGTTCATGAGGGTGCAGAAGGTGGCTGGGCCATTAGTTAGCCCGAAGGGCATGACTTTGAACTCGAAGGCCCCATAACGTGCCACGCAGGTTGTCTTGTGCTCATCCCCCTCCTTGATGTGAACCTGCCAATATCCAGAGCGCAGGTCGATCTTGGTGTAAAACTTTGCGCGACACAGTTGATCAAAGCAATCAGCGATGAGTGGAATCGGATATTTATTTTTGATGGTGAGCTTGTTCAGTGCCCGATAATCCACACAAAACCGCAAGAAACCATCATGCTTCTTTTGGAATAGCACAGGAGCTCCAAACGGTGATTTCGCTGGTACGATGATGCCACACTCCAACATCTCTGTAAGCTGCTTACGCAGCTCTGCAAGCTCAGGTTGTGTCATCCTGTAGGGGGCACGAGCTGGAGGCTTCACTCTCGGGATCAACTCAATCTCATAGTCCACCTCGCGCCTTGGGGGTAGTCGTCTCGGCAACTCATCCGGTATTACGTCCTGGAACTCTTCCAAGAGTGACTTCACCGACGGGTCCACCGGTCCAGACTGTTCAATTTCCTCCCAGCAGAGATAAGCTAGATAGCTCACCTTATCATGTTTTAACCCCCTGTTGAACTGTAAAGCTGAAAGTCGTTTCTCAGTTGACTGACCAGCCACAGCACGAATCAGGCACGGACTGTCACCCAAAACAACCAGGGTATTCCCGTGTGGGTAGATTGCAATCCTCATGTCTCGCAAGAAGTCCATCCCGATTATCAGCTTGAAATCATCCATCTTCACAGCATGGAAACTCGCCTTGGCCACAAACGAACCAGCTTTCACAGTACATCCCCGAGCAATGCCTATAATTGGTTGTGCGGCAGAGTTGACAGCCTTGACTCTACCCGTAGATTTCTCTAACACAAGGCCCAGCCTTTCCACCTCAGAACTCGCAAGGTAGTTGTGCGAGGCCCCCGTGTCTATCAGTGCCCGAATGGGCTTCCCATTCACTTGTATATCCACATGCATCAAATCGTTGTGCTTGCTTCGTAACGGTTTCACATGCTCAATGTCATCATCACTCATAGTGGACGTTAGCTTGTCCACAGGTGCGTCTCCCACCTTTTTGGAGATGGAAAACTTCTCCTTTTCAGCCTGAAGCTTTGCGATTAGAAAGTCAACTTGGTCTCGCAGAGGGGGTTCAGTTTTCCCCCTTCTTGAGGTTTCCTTCAATGCATTGCAATAGAATGTGAATGCCCCCAGGGCATTTGGCTCATCATGCTCTTGATCCTCTTGATCCTCTCCGTGAACGGAAGGTTCTCCTGAAGACTCCGGCTGTTCTTCCGCGAGGAGGGCATTTAACAACTTCTTTCTTGGACAGTCAAAAGCTTTGTGCGGGCCTTGACAGACGAAACATTCCATCTTCGTCATCGAACCCTGACTGTTGGTAGATCTCCATCCTCTGGACTGACCCACACTATTGTTGCTGCTGGCTGAGGAAGCTCGATCTCCCCCGCCTTTCCAACCATTCGGGTTAGGTTTCCCGAATCTACTCTCTCCACTCCTCTGAGTGTTATTGCTGTTGGCCGATCTGCCCTCTCGTCGGGGCTCAATTTGGTAGTCCACCAGACTCTCTGCGTGGGCTATCGCTTCTTCAAGGGTCTGCACCCGGGCTCATTGCACTTCCTGCCTGACCCATGGTTTTAATCCCTCTTTGAAGAAGAAAAGTTGGTCCGTCGCAGACATGTCCGTGATATTCAGACGACATGCCTGGAACTTCTGAACGTACTCGCGGATCGACGCTGTCTGCCTCAATGCAACTAGCGCTCGCCGAGCCTGTTCCTCTACATTGTGGGGGAAGAACTGTTTCTTTAACCGCAACTTGAGCTCCTCCCAAGTATCGATTGACAACCTCCCTGCTTGGATCTCCATCTTTTGTTGAGCGCCACCAGACTTTTGGAGTCAACCGACAAATACATTGTTGCAGTGGCGACCTGTTGAGTCTCATCTCTCAAGTTGGTCGCCTCAAAACATTGCTCAATATCAAAGAAGAAATTCTCTATCTCCTTTGCATCGCGCGCACCTCCATATTCCTTCGGATCCGGAACTTTGTGTCTCAAAAAATTCCTGCCCAACAGGCCATTTCCGACAGCGTTCTGGTTACCGAAAGCTAACTGTACCATGTTCATTTGCCCTTGAAGCATGTCAACAACTTCCTTTAGCTCGAGGATCAAGTCGTCTTTCGCTCGAAGGGCATCTAGAAAATCGTCTTGTCTGGCTTCCATCTCAGCCAATTTGGCCTTCACAGTCTTCTCAATGTCTTCACTGATATGGCCGATATCATCCTCCACTTGATTCACCCTCGAATCGATGAGGACATGTCCAACTTTTTCAATGGAGCACACATCGAAGACCACCCCCATTGCCTCCTCTAGCGAGGCAAACCGTTCTTGGTTCGACATCTTCCTCTTTACTTGTGAAAACTAGCAAAAGCAACTGCCCCGGTTTCGCAACTGGAGCTCTGATACCAACTGTCATGGGACGCTCTTTGAGGTTAGTAAAAAGCGTGCCGTGTGGCAAGCAATCCGTTGGAGATTGCTTCTGCCAAGCCCTAGCCGCCAGACGCAATCAGCACCGCAGTACCATTAGTGGGACGGCAAGGACGAAGTGTAACTTGTAGGGACTCAGACGTTCACGATGGCAATTCAAAATGGGCAAGAGAATGTAGATTAAGAATGTTTTAATCAACTAGCAAATGCTTAACTTACATCAAATTTGGGTACGGTAGCAAAGCATGCGTCGTATACTACCGTAGTAGGAAAACTAGTGAAAAGTTATAAGTTCCCGGAGGAGCGTGCAGGGTGTGAAAGATGTAGATCTTTCAACACTTACAAAAATAATGATATTCCTACCAAAATACTACTCTAAATATCCCCCTACTTACTAAAGATGGGGCATATTGTACATAAAAAGTCTTAGCTAAGAAAAACAAGTAAAAACCATCGTGTCGAATCGAGCATCGCAGTCAAGACACGATGGGCAGCAAAATAGCACAGTGATGAGCATGCGAGGATTGTGGAGCACCATTGAGAGTACGTCATCGTGTCGAGTTGAGCGTTGGTGTCGAGACACGATGAGCGGCAAAATAGCGCAATGGCGGGTGCGCAAGGGTTGCGGGGCAACGTTGAGGAGTGGGCCTGTAACACAATGGCAACCCCAAGTATCGCACTGGAAGTGTGGCCATCAAAAATCCCACAATATCAAGACAACTTTGAAGTTCCATACCTGCCAATCCCGCAATGAAGATCTCAGATTTTTCCAGATTGAATGCTAAGCCCGAAAGAAGTTGGAATTGTTCCTAGCACTCCTTGAGGATAGATACTGATCGGTCATCCCCCCCCCCCCCCCCCCCCGAGAAGGGGAGCAAGTCATTCGGAAAGGCCAGATGTGTAATATGCAATCTCTCACACTTAGGATGGAAGTTATAATTCTCTATAATGCTCTTCTTCAATAGCCTTGAGAGATATTCCATGGCTATCGTGAAAAGATCCGGTGACATCGGGTCACCCTGTCTTAAACCCCTTTTTCCCTTGAAATAACCATATAGGTTGCCATTAACTGAGAGCGAGAAAGAGGTAGTCGTCACACACTGAGAGACCCACTGTACAAACGCTGTTGGAAATTTGAGATCCCTCATCATTGAGAATAAGAAGTCCCAAGGCACCGTATCATAAGCTTTTCTAATATCAACCTTCAACATATATCTAGGAGATATCCTTTTCCTTGTATAGCCTCTGATAATCTCCTACGCGAGGAAAAAATTGTCCGTCATATGCCTATCTCCAACAAACGCTGCCTGGGCTACATCTATTAGCTGAGGTAGTACCATCTTCATCCTACTTGCTAGTATCTTAGTGATGACCTTGTACATTGTGTTGCAACATGAAATTGGTCTATAATCAGAAACTTTTGGTGCTTGACTCTTTTTGGGGATAAGAGCAACCAAAGTATAGTTGAGTTGTTTAAGCAACCTACCACTCTGGAAAAATTCTTTCACTGCCTCTTACACTTTTGCCCAATCACATCCCAATTTTTCTTGAAAAAGCCAGCTGGATATCCATCAGGTCTTGGCGCTTTATCATTATTCATGGACAATACAGTTGCCTTTATTTCCTTAAAGGTCACCGGACCTATCGTTAGCTTTTTCCTTCTCCGTAACACAAGTCCCTATCCGAATCATCTCCACATCAATACTTTGTACCACATCCGCCTGACCTAGCAAGTTACTGAAAAGTGTACAAATTCCTCACCCACTTCTTGTGGGGAAGTAGTAATTTCACCATTCTCTTTTTCAATAGACACAATAGTATTCCTTTGGTTTTTTCTCTTGACCAAACCATGGAAATACTTATTACATCTGTCTGAGAGTCGTAGGTGGTTCACCTTAGCTTTTTGTGCTAAGAATGATCTCTCCGATTCCATTAGAAATTTACCCTTTTTATGGAGTTTGGCCACCCTCTCAATACCTTGGTCATCATTCAGATTAGTAGCCAAAGCTTTCCTCTCCACCTTTAAGTCCTTCTCCGCCCTCTTCGCCTTCTCCGAAATATGGTGGAAGTGCAACTTGTTAAGGTTTTTGAGTGGCCGCTTCAGGCCCTGGAGTTTCTCACAGACGATAAACTGTTTAGTTCCTCTCAACTTACCTTGCCAAACCTCTTGCATTATAGGCTTGAAATCCGGATGGTTCATCCACATGTAGTAGAATTTAAAGGCTTTCCTACCCCTAAAATCTTGTTGTAATATGGATGCAATAATCAGTGAGTGATTTGATAGTGGCCCCTAAGGTTTAAAGTCTGCCTGGCAAAATAAACCCTGATCATGCCATGCCTGATTTATAAGTGGCCGATCCAGTTTGCTGAAGATTCCTCTCTTTACCCAAGTGAAGAATTTTCCAATAGAATCTGCATCTCTCAACCCAAGCCTCTGACATACCTCTCTGAAATCCTTGATGAAATAATCTGTGAGGACCATTTCCCCTTTCTTCTTCAACACATCCTTTTAAAAATTAAAGTCTCCTAAAACCATACACGGACTGTTTAGGTTACGTCCAAACTGCTCCAAGTCTTTCCACAAGAGTCTTCTTTCAACAACGGTATAGAACCCATAAACAAAGGTACAAAAAAATTCTAATATAGAGGATTTACAAAAAGCCTTGCAGTGTATGACCTGTGTAGAATTATGGAGTGTGACACAGTCAACCATTTTTGGGTCCCAAAAAACTGTAATGCGACCCCCAATGATAGTATTAAAATTATTAATAACCCTCCACTCAGGGTGATAAGTAGATGCAAAAAAGCTAAGCCTATCCTTGGACAATTTGGTCTCCAAAATAGCAAAAAAGGAGACCTGATTAACTTCAACAAGGCTAGCTACCTCCTTCATTTTAAGGGATCTATTCAATCCCCTTATATTCCAAAAACCTACCTTCATTTATGTGGACAATGAGGCAGAAGAATCTGCCTCACGCCTTTCACTATCTACCTTGCTTCTGAGGTTGCGGCTCCTACTCCTACTCCTACTCTTCTTCCTAGGTTTGCAACCATTGTGGGTCACATCACCTTCCTCATCCTTGTCCTCGTCTACAGACCCATGCTCAGGCGAGTGCACCGACTTCTGAAGCTGGTCTGCTTCCTTTGGCTCCTAATCAAAAACCACAATTTCTTGTTTCCCTTCCCCAGTTACACTCTTTATTAATGGTTCCTCTTGCCCAATACTTTTGGAGACTTTGTCCTTATCAGCACCTTGCTTACCCACTTCTTTCACTTTCGTATCCTTTTCTCCCAACAATTTGGAAAAAGGCTTCAATCCCCTAGCAGGAGGCTTAATGAATGCTTTGGAATCACCCTCAAAGATGATGGCCACATTAGAGTGTAGGGGTGGCTTTTGGGAGCCACTCTTCCTCGTTTCAGCCCCTCTAGGCCAAAGAGATAGTTATGCTCCTGTCTCAGTACTGTTCACAACATTTTCAGTAGCTGGTTGCTTATCTTTGGAAGCTTTCAGTGCTGGCCATTCGTCATCCTCAATCCTCACTATATTGTTTTGTACAGGATTTGACACTTCCTCCCCTCAGACAACGATAGTCGATTGGAGAGTAGCCATTTCTTTTCTCATTTCCTCTACAGCCGTAGAGTTTTCAACACCCTTCAATCTCATTAGACATGTAGCTTCATAGTGCCTAAACTTCTTGCAACAGACACAATATTTTGAAAGTTCCTCGTGAATAGTGACCGGGGTTCCTTTAGGTAAGGTACCTTGTATGCACTCTGGTGGTGGTTTGACGACATTCATCTCTATGAGGACACGAGCGTACTCCAACCTTTGATGATTGGGAGTAACCTGATCAGTGCATATAGGTCTCCCTAACCTTGAAGCTAGTTTCCCCCAAAGCACTAGGCATCCAACAGTCCAATGGGAGCTTGTGAAATTGCACCCAAATGGGGACAGAGGTAAACACATACGTATTGAACAAGAACTCCTCCAAAACGTCCTGTAAGTGCAGTCTTCTCCTATAGACAGAATACGGCCCCTCCAAAAGTACCTTGCTCCTATCCTCTAAAGAGTTAAACTTAAACATAGTCTATCCATTTTGGCATGGAAGGACTTGGCATTGCACATCCCATCTTCTTTTAAGCTCTTGGATTGCCTTCACTACAGGGAATCTTCCTGTAAAGCACCCAAGCAATGACGTGCTCCACACGGACTTAGACATCCGCAAAATCTTTAGCTAAAAACTGTAAAGGCCCCTCCTTCGGAGGAAAATAATCAATCTTCACATCCTCAATAAATCTTCAGTTGTCCTTAAACATATTAGGCCATGGAATGTTGTTTCCTCCATCTTTACCAGTTTCCTTGTTGATCTCTAACTATTGTGGGGCCTTATCCCTTATTCATGGCCCTGAAGTTGAGGCCATACCTGCCTTGAGATACCAATTATCCAAAGCTAGCAAACTAGAGAACTGTTTTAGGTCCAGATCCAGAGAAATTTTGGCAGATAATTGTAGCAGCTTAACCTAGGAGACCAAGCTTCCCAGCTAGCAGCAACTGTATCACAGGTAGTTGCCCACCTCCCCTTAAATATATTGTACTGTCTAAGTTTCTATTCAATTTGGCCAAGATTCTGTCAGAAATCCGAGATGAAGCTTCACCCAATAGAATACCCCTTACTGCTGTACCATCTATTCGAACTGAGCACACAAACTTCTCACCCCTCTACCACAGGCTCTTTGCAACCCCGAGCAGCCAAGGGATGCAAAAAGATTATATAAAGAGTAGCGAAATTCCAGTGAAGAACAGTCCAATCAAAACAGTCCAGTATAAGAACTTCTAGAACTGAAATTCAGCAAATTGAATGCCTTTCCAACAACAGTAAAATGCAAACGAACTAATTTCAGCAAATTCAAAGAATACCCAGAATTAAAGCCGAGATGTTCCGCAATCACAGTCCCGAAAATAAGCAAATTTGAACACCGAATTCCAGAATTTTTTTACCAGTAAATATAGCTTAGAACTGCAAGCACCGAATTCAAATTCTAGGAAATTAAAGAATTTCAAACCGAATCACAGCACCAAGCAACCTAGCAATCAAAAAAACCAAAGAGGGGAGGCACTACACTAGCGGCCTGAAATTTCTGAGTTAGCAAACTTACCTCTTGCAACAATTAAGAAAGCTCAGAAATCCATAAGCAATGGGTACTCTAAAATTGAAAAATTCTCCAAATCCCACCCTTCCAGCTTCAAGTAAGGTGCAGCAAATTGAAAATTTGAAATGTAGACTTATTCCAGCAGCTGAGAAGGCCTAGAAGCAAGGACAAGGAAACTTGTCGGCATTGAGCAGCACCACCATGGTCACCGCCGGCCAACCTGAGAGGTACCTCACCAAATCGGCTACCTTATTCCTGAATTTTGGCAACCTAGCAGCATGGGAAGTACGTATTTCCCTAGCCCATTGAACCCCCAATGTCGTTGTTGAGCAATTTCAGTTCAGCCGTGACCTTCTTCCAAATTTCAAAATTGGTGAACAGTAACACCGAACCTAGAAATAAAGAAAGGAGACCTCTCGATCCGAACAGCTGGTCCCTCAAGGCTAGTAACTCTTCAAATGTCTTGGAGGAAGTTGAACTTCTGCAGAAACCACAGCAAATCGGAGTGGGTAAGGCTGAATTCCGGCCAAAGCCGTTACCCACCGGAAATCTCGAACCACACTGCTCTCTCAGCAAAAGCAAAAATTTGGTTGAAAAAAAATTCTTACTTTGGTTAATTTACCAGTCAATTAATCCAGAAAATCTTGAAATTTAGTGGGGTATCATCAGATTTCATGTAGAAATCCGTTTGGGAGCTATAGATTTGGGCACTAGAAATTTTCCTTGAGAGAAAAATTTCTAGGAGAAATTTCTAGGAGAGACTTTCTCAAAACCCTATTTTTTTTTTTTTTTTTTTCCTTCTAGAGAATAAGTTTATTTGGAGCTGTCAACCACTTGAATCAGCTATATATAGCTGCGTAGAGCTAGGGGCCAGGGGAGAAGCTTGTGGGACAGAAATCCATAGCTTGGGAGTTGCCTTTGCGAGTGTAGACTAAGTAATTAGTTGATGTAGGATAGTTTTGGGAAATTAGCCTAGGTGTTGTGCTTAGTGCACGAGCCTTCCTGAGAGTTGGTGTGGCGTTAGTGTAGGCGTGAATCCTTTGTATATTTGTTCATAGTTGTAGCAATAAATTACTTAGGATTGGGGCGGATTGCCCAAATTTGTGTTTCTGTGCTGCGGGGCAAAATCTCAGCGTGTTTGTGCGTGATCGCGAAGTGGGTTACTAGATCGTGCGTGGGTGCAAAGTAATTGCGCAACTTTGTACTATGTTTGGGTTGGTTAGGTAAGAGGCCTAACGTCATCACAGTCTTTTTTTATAGAGAATGAAAAAAGGTGTGGCAATTTGGTATCAAAACCAGGTTCATCTTCTTTGTGCTGATCAAGGAGATGGCGGGTGCCGGTACTTTCACGAAGCGGGTGGTGAAGCTTGAGGAGTTGATCTCGGAGATCTTGGTGAGGCTTGATGGTCTGGCCGGTTCCAGTTCGGGTGGTGGTAGCGCTGCGGGAACTAAAAACTTCGGTATTGAGCGTTGGGGCGAGGATGATGATGTGCAAAATCAGCTATCATCCATGGCCGGTAATTGATCGTCGGGGGACTTAGCCTTAAAGGTGAAGGAGGTAGCCGTTGATGTTACGTTGTTGAAGTTGGCCAGAACTGAAGGTGCGATAGCGGCAAGGAAGTAAGAGTTCCAGAACCTAAGCCATTTAGTGGGCAAAGAAACGTGAAGGAACTTGAAAACTTTGTGTGGGACATGGAGCTGTATCCTGGCCCTGTTCATGTGCCGAAAACGGAGCAAGTGATGATCACTAGCATGTACCTTGATGGCGATGCGAAACTTTGGTGGCGATCAAGGTCCAAGGATCAAAGTCGCCCCTTGATCTCGACTTGGGAGTTCCTGAAAAAGGAGTTGCGAAACCAGTTCCCTTCTATGAACTCAGGTTTGGTTGTGAGGGAAGCCATGCGAAGGTTGAAGCAAGTGGTTCTGTCCGTGATTATGTCAAGGAGTTCAACTCTTTAATGTTGGACATTTCAGGGATGTCTAAGGATGATAAGGTTTTCAACTTCGTGGTGGGGTTGAAGCCTTGGGCGCAGTTAGAATTGCATCGGAATGGTGTAAAAGACTTAGCCGCAGCCATGTAGGTGGCCGATGGGTTAGCCGAGTTGCACATGTCGGTGGGCGAAGTTCCTAGTGACCTGAAGAAAAAGAAGGGTGGTGGAACGGAGAAGGCAGCGGCGGCTGGTGGAGAACATGCAGGCAAAGGTAATGGTGGCACTGAAAGGCCTAAGTCTAGGGGCTATTTCAGATGTGGCAGCGAGGGTCATATGATCCGTGACTGTCCTTCGAAGGCAAAGGGCAGTGTGAACAACGTTCGTGTGAAGGAGCCGAGTGGGGAAGCTTTTTCGCAGGTGAGCATTCTGAGGATACTGGATTAGGGCCGTGGTGGCCGGAGCTATGCCAGTGGGTCAAAGTTGGTGCATCCGATTTTTTTTCGCAAGTGGGGAGTAAACGTGTGATTTGGCTAAGTGCTGAATGGTGGATTGGTGACGGACTGCTGATCGAAGCTTGGTGGATTTACCAAGTTCGTGGTGGTGTTTGATGAGGGCATCAAAGAAAGCAAGTGGGGGAGGTTTGTTAGAACCTTTTTAGTGGACTAAGAATATTTCCTCGTTGTATGATGTATTTTCGTTTATTGAGGTTCGTTGTGTAATATTTAGATTTTCTTTTGGGTAGAACATTAGACTGTTAGGGAAAATTGTAGACTTTAGACATGTTTGCAGATTTTTCCCATGTTGTAGTCCTGGTCGGGCACTTTTAGTTTTACTGCTTTGGCTCTATGAAGGATATGACATGGTTTAGCCTCGATGACAGAAATGCATGGGTTTGGATCGAACCTTGGCTGAAGAACTAGCTTTTGGGCGAGCTAAATGGCCGCTAAGTGTAAGTGGGTTACATTTGGTGAGAGATGGCTCAAGTGGTGCGAGTCATGGTGTGGTGATTGGACGCCGTGCCGGGAAACTCGGTGGACCTATGTTGCGCAGCTAAGGCTATGGGTTCGCGACGACGGTTGTGGGCACAAGAACTGGTGCGTGGCTATGGCAGTTTGCTACGATTGTGGCCCCAAAAAGATGTGGTCGCGCTGGTCGTGGGGGATTGTGAGAGCAGCTGCGCACGGAGGTTACTTCCTCACGATTGTAAGGAGTTACGAGCCTAGGTGGTTGTCAACCACTTGAATCAGCTATAAATAGTTGCGTAGAGCTTGGGCTCAAGGGAGAAGCTTGTGGGATATAAATCCGTAGCTTGGGAATTGCCTTTGCGAGTGTAGACTAAGTAATTAGTTGAGGTAGGCTAGTTTTGGGAAATTAGCCTAGATGTTGTGCTTGGTGCATGAGCCTTCCTGCGAGTTGGGGTGGCTTTAGAGTAGGCGTGAATCCTTCGTATATTTGTTCATAGTTGTGGAAATAAATTACTTAGGATTGGGACGGATTACCCAAATTTGTGTTGCTGTGCTGCGGGGTGAAAACTTCGGCGTGTTTGTGCGTGATTGCGGAGTGGGCCACGAGATTGCACGTGGGTGCAAAGTAATTCCACAACTTTGTACTGTGTTTGGGCTGGCCATCACAGTTTTTTTCATAGAGAGTGAAAAATGGTGTGACAGACGGCGGCTCTCTGTCTTCGAGGTTGTGAGATGTTGGGTTATTGATGTAATAGGTTTATAGGTAAAGACTTTCGGCTTGCCCCACCTTTGATTGGTTTAGTAATTTTGTGGATGTAGATCTAAAGATCGAATCACGTTAAATTTTGTGTTGTTTCGTTGTTTGTTTTGATTATTCCGCTGCGCGTTAATCTTTTTGGACGATAAGGATATTTTTTATCCTAAATATGATGGTGCGGTTGGGTAGTGTTTACAAATTTGTTCTTTTGCCTTACTAACATAAGTTCCTACTTCACGCACAATAAGAATATGTATTTTATTTTTGATTTGCGGAAAATAACTGATGGTGCAGGTTTATGTTGGATGTGTATTTGCGAGTGATAATTTTGACTCCATCGAAGAGAGGTAAGAAAATTGAAGTGAAAGCCTCTTTCTTGATAGAGGAACTTATTTGTCAAACCCTGCCTAATAGTTCAATCAGTTCTTTTGTATAGAGACTTTCAAAATTTTCATCTTATGGGGAATAGGTTAAAGATTTTTTCTTTCTGCTTTACGGTTGTGCTCCTTGGGCAATGTTTCATTGGTTCCTTGAATATTTCATGTGAAGGCTTAATATGTTGAATGGTTAGAAATATACTGAGACTGTACGAATTCATTTACGACATTTATTCATGCAAAATTGTTGCCTTATAACAAATTCCCCCAACTGCCCGTCCTCTGTATATATTCATAGATATTTTCAAGCATTTTTCAATCATCCTCTTCTGCCTTTTTGGTCTAAAGATGAAAGGGAGATGTATGCAATGAGACATTTTGCAAGAGAAAATGATGAAGTAAGTTTATTTGTGATTTTCTTATTTCAAAATGGGTTTCACTAGTATTTTGTCAGAGGAACTGTGAAGTAAGTATTAAAGAGAGCATGGTTTTTCCACTGGTTAACTGCTCAATGACTAATTTGTTCTTTGTTCTTGTCAATTTTCAAAGTATTCTTATTTATCAAGGAAAATAATAGAGACTTAAGACTAACGATCCTGAAAATGCTGGCCGAACCACGCCTTGTGCAATTTATTGGCAAGAAATCTACATATGATTGGAGAACTTTTGCAACCAAAGGAAGAAGGAAAGACTTCGAATGTATGATTTCAGCAATTGAATGGTTTTGCATGGAAGCTCTTAAATCAACTTTTATTAAATTTTAACTCCTCATACCCTACCACTTTTTCCCTTCCCTTCCTTCCCCCCCCCCCCCCCCCCCCCCCTTTCTCTCCAATAAGTTCATGGTGATTCGAGCTTGTACTATGGTACTAAATACCTTTCAGTCACTTCTAACATTAATCTAATCCTTAACAGATGCTGTACAACATTCACACTTTCTGAGATTTTATTCTCAATTTCTAACAAACCATAGTGAGATTATATGATATCAAATTTCAGCACTTTGCAAAGTCAAACAGCTTGGACAAATGTCAAACTATTGACTGCATTGCAACTTGCATGTTTGTTGAGTATATTCAGAGTGGAGAAAGAAAGAAATGGTAACAAAACAATAAAGTGGCTTCAAATCGTGTACAAGACACTTTCCTTTAGGTTTATTTCTCCCACTACAAAGTACAATAAACTAGGAAGAAATTCTTGCAAGATAAGATGAAGAAAAGTTCAAGAAGTTCTGCACTAAACTCTTAAACTACAGAAAACAAGAGAGGGAGAGCAATGCTTTTACAAGTCTTGTAAACCTAATATCTGCAGTCTCTAGATTCCAAGTAGACCCTATTTATAGAGCTTCGTGTCCCTTAATGAGCAGACACCACAATGGAGTTGCATCCCTTCACGAGTTTCTTCGTACCACTTCAGAGAAAAATGCCCCTTCGTTAATGATTTCAACTAAGGGACATGTTGGTTCATTAAATCCAACATGGCAGTTCTGAAAATTTATCTATGATTTTGCTCTGGAGTTGAGTTGCACCGTTGCAGCTATCTGTGAGCTAAGGATTGAAAAATCCATTTTTCCTCACAATGCCCCGCCAATTTTCAATTCTTTGCTTTATAGGCTGAGTCACTAAAAAACACTGATAAACTGTGAGTAAACAATGGTGTCTTTCGATTGAACCACTATCTTAGTAGAGATTATTTATAACTTACCGATATTAATTTGGTAGACAAGCTTTGAACCAAATGGCCATTTGACAAGCCACGTAAACCTCCACACACAATTCGCTCCTAACTCATTGCTGTGTAAATGATACATTGGTCTTGTATCCATATCCTTTCAGAAGTGTTTGAAAGCTAAGTCCAAAGCTTTGTGGATGCCAAAATCCATAACTTATTTAGGCAAGATCTCAAATGCCCCCGCCATTTGTGACATTTTCTAAGACTTGTTAAGAACTTCATAGTTCAACCTTTTTTTCACTAAAAATAACAGACTACAACCCTTGGGATTATTTGGTAGTTTACAAACCACTGATGACAACGTACTTTCACTCATTGAATCCAAGCTAGTCATCAAGACTAGAATTGGATTGAGGTTCCATTGTTAGTGTTTTAAAATTGGACTTCAACCCCATATTTATTGATATTTTTAACATCATGTCTCTAGTTAATCCTTTTGTGCAAGGATCTGCTAGGTTTTCCTTTGACCTTACAAAGTCAAGTGTGATCACTCCATTGGTGATCAAGTCTCTTACAATGCTATGCCTTAGTCCAATGTGTCTTGATTTTTCATTGTAAGATTGACTATAGGCTTTAGCAATCATAGATGCACTATCACAATGAATAGATATTGGAGAAACCGGTTTAGGCCACATTGGTATTTCATGTAACAGGTTTCTCAACCATTCAACTTTTTTACTAGCTGAGGCTAGTGGTACAAACTCAGATGTCATTGTTGAATCTGTGATTCATGTTTGCTTCTTTGAAGCCCAAGAAACAGCACCTCCACCTAACATATAGATCCAACCACTCGTTGATGAGTGATCATCTTTATTGGTCATCCAACTTGCATCTGAGTACCCTTGAAGTACTGAGGGAGTTCCACTATAGCAAATTCCAAAGTCTTTTGTTTATTTCAGGTACTTAAAGACCCTTGTGACTCCCACTACTACAAAATAGAGCTTTAACGACTACGGTTTAACGGCAGAAAAGAGAAAACCACCGTTATAAAAGAAATACGGACTTTCTACGGCGGTTTTAAAATAAACCGCAGTAGAAAGGGACTTTCTACTACGGTTATAATCAAACCGCCGTAGAAAGTCCCTTTCTACGGCGGTTATAATCAAACAGCCGTAGAAAGGTTATAAGCAACCTGCCATAGAAAGTCCATACTTTCTATGGCGGTTTGTCCCAATCGCCGTAGAAAGTCCCTTTCTACGGCGGATTTTTTATTAACCGCCGTAGAAGGTCTCTTTCTACGGCGGTTTATATGAAAACCGCCATTGTATTGACGTATTTAACCCTAAATAACAACGTGTATCTCCATATCGCGGCTGAAAGTCTTCTTCTCCAAATTTCTACTACGGTTTTATACGTTTGATGTAAAGAATCGTCATTTGAAGCTAAAATTTACCACCTTAAGGTTAGAAACTTCTAAAATTTCTCAGTAATTGCTTATTCTTGTACTTTAGGTATGTGTATATTAAATTTATTTTTATTTATGGTAGAGTGAAAATTAAAGTTACAATTCATATATATGGTGAACCTTAGTATTGTGGAACCCTATTCAGTTATACTATGTAGTTTGTTGGTGATGTGATTTGATTTATAGTGTTTGATTTTTATTGGATGATGTTCATATAATTAGCACTACTTAGAGTGTGTATTATTTTTATTATGCATTGCATGTGTTTGATAAAATGCATAAATGAAAAACTTATGGGTTCTTCTTCATTTGATTATGTCTATTGTGCATGTGTTGGTTATGCATTATTTTTTTCATTGAGGTATTATATTAGTTTTGATTATATGAGTAATATTAGTATAACATGTGCTAAGACAAGCATGCAACTTGATACTTTCTACATTGTTTGTTGAATTATTATTTGGTTTTTTTAATTATTTCAAGGTGTTAGTTACGCATGGATCCAAATATCTTGTTGTATGGTGATCGAACCTCCGATTTTTATGCGAAAGAAGTTGAGAATTTCATTGAATTGGCTTATAAGAATACAAAGTACGTCCATTGTCCGTGTAAAGCTTGTAAAAATGGTGCGCAGTTTGATAACTCAGATACAATAAGATTCCATTTATATCGGAACGGATTTGATCCTTCTTATAAATTGTGGGTTTGGCATGGTGAAAGTATTGATAGTTTACCTAAGCAAAGAAAATCTCATGCAAAAGGAGATTATGGGATTACTAGAGATCGATTAGATGACATGATTGAGGATGTGGCCGAGGATTTTGCTGATAAACCGAAAGTTCTTGCTTCCATTTTGGGTGACAATGAGAAGCCTCTATACAACGGTTGCACTAGATATACACGCTTATCTAGTGTTTTGAAGTTGTTTAATTTGAAAGCGACAAATGGGTGGTCAGATACTAGTTTTACAGCCTTATTGAGGGTATTGAAAGATATGCTTCCAGAAGATAATGAACTTCCAGATCGAATTTATGAGGCGAAAAAAAGTCCAATGGGTATGGAGTATAAGAAGATCCACGCTTGCCCAACGATTGCGTCCTCTACAGAAATGAGTATAAGGATTTATTACTTTGTCCTAAGTGTAAAACTTCACGATACAAAAACAAGCAGCTATGTGATGAGGTTGAAGACAGTTCTGATGCGCAAAAGAAGGGGTCACCGGCTAAGGTTCTGTGATATCTTCCTATAATACCAAGATTTAAACGGTTGTTCCCTAATGCAAAAGATGCAAAACTTATGGCATGGCATTCAGATCGGTGTATTCCCAGTGATGATGACAATGTGATAATGCATACATCAGACTCAGATCAATGGAAAAAAATTGATTCAATGTATCCTTCATTTGGGGGAGAAGCTAGAAATTTGAGGCTTGGTTTATGTACTGATGGAATGAACCCGTTTGGCAGTCTGAGTAGCACACATAGCTCATGCCCGGTGATGTTGGTTATTTACAATTTGCTGCCTTACTTGTGTATGAAGTGCAAGTATATACTTATGTCTCTAATGATTTCAGGCCCGCGACAACCAGGAAATGACATCGATGTGTATCTTGCTCCTCTTATTGAAGATTTGAAAAAGTTATGGGATGAAGGCGCACTTGTGTTTGATGCATACCGTGAAGAAATGTTCACATTACATGCTATGTTGTTCTGTACCATTAATGATTTTCCTTCATATGGAAACTTGTCTGGGTACTCTGTTAAAGGGCATAAAGCATGCCCTATTTGTGAGCAGAGTACAGAATTTTGTCAGCTTGCACATGGGAGAAAGACAGTATACCTTGGGCATCGTAGATTTCTTCCCAAGACTCATCCGTATCACCGTATGAAAAGAGCATTCAATGGATTTCAAGAGTTTAGAAAAGCTCCAGAACCCTTGAGCGGGCCAGAGGTGAAAGCTCGTGTAACGGACATTAATGTGGAGTTTGGAAAACCTTCGGAGTCCAGCAATAATGATATATGTTATTGGAAGAAAAAATCCATCTTTTTTAAACTTTCATATTGGGAGAACTTAGATGTCAGACATTGTCTCAACGTTATGCATATTGAGAAAAATATTTGTGAACGCCTATTAGGTACGCTTTTGAACATACCTGGTAAAACTAAAGATGGTTATAACGCGAGACTTGATAGTTGATATGAACATAAGATCAAATTTAGCACCTGTAGCTCGAGGACAACGCACATATCTACCCCTACCTGTCACACTTTGTCCAGAAAAGAGAAAAAACAACTGTGTTCAAGTTTGCGTAGCATCAAAGTTCCATCCGGATATTCTTCAAATGTAAGTAGACTTGTTTCCCTAAAAGATTTGAAACTGGTTGGTTTGAAGTCTCATGATTATTATGCCTTAATGCAACAATTATTGCCTGTAGCTATTCGCTCGATATTGCCCAAGCATGTTAAGTCCAGTATAACAAGACTTTGTTTCTTCTTCAACACTATATGTAGCAAGGTTATCAAGCGCGAAAGACTTGATCAGTTACAAGATGAAATAATTGTTGTCCTTTGTCAATTAGAAATGTATTTTCCACCCGCCTTTTTTGATATTATGGTACATTTGGTGAATCATTTGGTTAGAGAGATAAAAATCTGCGGGCCTGTTCATTTGCGATGGATGTACCTATTCAAGCGATATATGAAAGTATTTAAGGGGTATGTTAAGAATCGTTATCGTCCTGATACTAGTATTGTTGAAGGTTATATACCTAAGGAGGTAATTGAGTTTTGCACTGAGTACTTGCCTTATACAGCATCAATTGAAATATCTAAAAATCGGCACGATGAGAGGATTACAGGTATGGGCACAAGGGGAGGAAAAATGTTTACGCCTTCTAATGTTGAATTGATGAAGGCGCATCCCTACATACTGCGCAATTCTTAAGAAGTTGAGCCCTATGTGAGAGACCATATGCGTTCAATAAGAACGTCTTATCTTGCTTGGACTGATCAAAATGTGCTTAATGAACATATTCGGACATTTGTCTATTGGTTTGGTAATGCTGTCATGGGCAAAGACGTTTCGGAGACATTCAAATGGCTGGCGTTTAAGCCCAGCCATGTGGTACGAGCATTTTCATGCTATGACATAAATGGATATTCATTTGCTACTAAGAGACAAGATGAGAAGAGCACGGCACAAAACAGTGGTGTTACATTAATCTCGGAGGCTTTACATGTTTCTAGCAGGAAGGATAAAAATCCAATGTATGCAAGCATGACATATTACGGGGTGATCGAAGATATTTGGGAGCTTGACTATGTTTGTTTCAAAGTAGATGTATTTCGATGCAAATGGGTTGATAACAATAATGGGGTTCGAACTGATGATCCATTGGGTTTTACCGTGGTTGACCTTAATCGAGAAGGTTTCAAGGGGGAACCATTTATACTTGCATCGCAGGCGAAACAGGTTTTTTATATCACCGATCCTTGTGACGAACATTGGTCTGTTGTTCTTCATGGTAAACAACATCACAGAGTGGAAGGGATTGATACAGAATAAGGGCTTTATGAGGCGGGCCCTTTCTCTTGTGGGTTACCTGAATCGAGATCAGTTGAAGAAGATAGGGAACTTGATAAATACATACTTCGTGATGACCACAGTGAAGGATTATGGTTCAAGAATCAAGTGTCCCATAAGAGAAAGAGAATAAGTTAAGAATCATTTTCAGGTATATTGTTTGTTTTTTTTTTTTTTGTTTTGTTTCTGTGGGTGGGTGTGTGGGTATGTGTATGTGTGTGTGTGGGTGTGTGTGTGGTGTGTGTGTGTGTGTGGGGGGGGGGGGGGGTGTGTGTGTGTATTTATATATGTATATTTGATTTTAATGAAACGAGGTGGACATAATTTTATAACAACATTTATTTTTATCCTTTTACAGTCTGATTGAAACATGTCACAACTTGGATGAAGCCGCGCAATCAAGGGATAAAATTTCCAGGGAACTTCATATAGCGAAATGTTTATAAATGAATTTGTTATTGTTGGAAATTGTGTGAAGCTTTTGTGTGAATGTTAGGATGACAGAGTGTTTTGGTTAAATTTACAGGGGAGATTATGTCGGAATTGATTTTAAACTGAATTCCGTATTATTTGAAGTAGTTGGAATCTTAATGAAATATTTAATTATGTGCATATCCTTGACAGGGAGTATGTTACATTTATAGGGGAGACTCTGTCGAATTTTTTGGCAAATTGATTTCCTTGTTTTTCATTTATGAATAAATGTCTCATGTTTTTTTTTTGGCAATGAGTAGTACTTTTGGTAAAATTTACAGGGGAAGCTCTACAATGATTTTTGTTTTGATTTTATATTTAACTCTTGATAAATTACTTTGATGTGCATCGAAAAAAAGATATTCATTTAGTGAGGTTAGTTATTGACCGCTAAATGAATTAATTATTCGTTTATCGATTAATAAATCTTTATTATTTTAGAGAGATTCTTCAATATATTTTATATTGAGGCACGCTTCATACAGGCGGCAACATATTTCTATTTTTTGCATCTTAACTAGCATGCATGATTACGAGATATACAGAAGTGCTAGAAAATTATTAAGACTATAGATGGATACGACATTGAGTACTTGTATCCAATTGTAAAGAGTATTAATTCTTTCAAGCTATTTTTGTTTTATCTTAACATAATTGCAATTATTGATTGCCTTTAATTATTAACATAGAGATAATTATTTAAGAACACATAAACTGAATTTTGTGCTTTTACCTAAAATTATTGTGTAATAGTACATGAAATTTTTCGGTGGAATTGTGCACGGGAAAATTTGAAATTTAATTATTAAATGTTTCATACAAGGCTTGCTTCTGTACATAATTAATAAATATAATGTAAATTGGGTATGTAATATTATATTTACAAAGTTTTGGGGTTAATTTATGAAAATGAAAAAAAAATAGAAATTAATAGGGTTCATAAAATGAAATAAAAATAGAAATTTATGCGCGAGCGGGAATTGGCTCCAACTGTTTCCACTTTTCTACGGCGGGTCAAAAAAACCGCCGTAGAATAAACCGCCGGTCTAAATTCAAATAAGTTGGTCTAATATCTCTATTTTCCCCATAGTTCCCCTGCTTCTCCCCTACATTCCCCTGTAATATTAGATATGCAATTTAATAATGATCAACCGGTGCAAGTAAATAAAATACATTATATTTTGCAACATACTAAATTTAATATATTTCACTAAACATATTTGATTAATATTATCATCCTTAATTGCAAATATATATATAAGCTAATGAAATCCAGTAAGGATTTCTTTTTTTTTTTAATTGGGCCCTTAAGCATTAATTTTTCTTATACTACGTACTTAATGCATTTATCGATTTGATTATTTTATTCTGTTCGCCCAAGTCGAGAATGCAGAAAATTTAGGGAAGATAATGAAGCTTATTACTTTATTGCAGCTTACATGTAATTTTACGAAATTTATTAATTTTGAACTTTTACCTAAAATTATTGTGTAACATTACGTGAAATTTTTTGGTGGAATGGTGCACGGGAAAATTTGAAATTTAGTTATTAAATATTTCATAAAAGGCGAGCTTCTGTAATTAATAAATATAATGTAAATTGGGTATGTATTATTATATTTACAAAATTTTGAGGTTAATTTATGAAAATGAAAAAAAAATTAATAGGGATTAGGGTTTAGGGTTTAGGGTTCAAAAAATAAAATAAAAATAGAAATTTATGTGCGCGCGGGAATTGGCTCCAATTGAAAATACTTTTCTACGGCGGGTCTAAGAAAACCGCCGTAGAAAATACTTTCTACCTTTCTACGGCGGTTTCGGTTTGAACCGCTGTAGAAAGTATTTTCTACCGTGGTTCTTCCTTGAACCGCCGTAGAATAAACCGCCGGTCTAAATTCAAATTTGTTGGTTTAGGGTTTTAGAGTTTAGGGTTTAGGGTCTAGGGTTTTGGTCTAATATCTCTAATTTCCCCACAGTTTCCCTGCTTCTCCCCTGTATTCCCCTGTAATATTGGACATGCAATTTAATAATGATCAACCGGTGCAAGTAAATAAAATACATTATATTTTGCAACATACCAAATTTAATTTATTTCACTAAACATATTTGATTAATATTATCATCCTTAATTGCAAATATACATATATATATAAGCAAATGAAATCCAGTAATTATTTCTTTTTTTTTATTTTGGCCTTAAGCATTAATTTTTCTTATACTACGTACTTAATGCATTTATCGATTTGATTCTTTTATCCCGTTCGCCTAAGTCAAAAACGTAGAAAATTTAAGGAAGATAATGAAGCTTATTACTTTATCGAAACTTACATGTAAATTTACGAAATTTATTAATTTTGATCTTTTACCTATAATTATTGTGTAATAGCACGTGAAATTTAAATGCAAATGGTTCAAGGGAAAATTTGAAATTTTATTATTAAATGGTTCATAAAAGTCGAGCTTCTGTACATAATTAATAAATATAATGTAAATTGGGTATGTAATAATATATTTACAAAATTGTGGGGTTAATTTATGAAAATGAAAAAAAAAAATTATTAGCAAAATATGCCCGCGCGGGAATTGGCTCCAATTTTTTTCCCCTCTTCTACGCCGGTTCACAAAAAACCACCTTAGAAGAGAACATTCTACGGCGGTTCAACCGACAACCGCCGTAGAACCAACCTGCCGGTCTAAGTTCAAAATATTTGAACTTAGACCTCTCTTTTCCTTATTCTTTTCCCCTTCTTCTCCCCTGCTTCTCCCCTGCTTCTCCCCTGTTTCCCTCTCCCTTCTCTAGCCCCGGTTCGGTTTCGTCGCGCCCTGGACCCGTCGCCGGTGTAACCCGGCAAACTCCGCCCCTTTCCCCCACTTCCCGCGCGGCTGCTTGGCATGCTGATCAGTCCTCGAGGACTAGGGTCCGATCTTTGTGTGTCGCTTCACTCCGGCCACCATTTCTTCCATTTTCCCACTCCAATATTTTCGGCCTTGGATGTAGGAGTGCAAACATAAGGTTTAGCCAACTTCTATGCTTGCATTTTAAAGCTTTTGCAATGTTACCTTCCATTTTGTAATTACTTCCGATTGGACTAGGGTTTTTATGCACAATATAATGTTGATTTTGGGTTTGATGCTAGTGATGAATGATTGGATTGCTTTGGGATTTATCGATTGTTGGTTGAATTGGTTTGGTTGTTGAATTTCGTGTTTTGTCCTACATAAGTTGAGAACCTAGGTGTTTGATTGGTTTGGTTCTTAGTCGATTTAGTGTTCCTCCTTTAGTGATAATGAGGAAAATGCTTGGTTGTTGAGTCCACTATGTGGAATTTAAGCTTTGTAGGGTTCCTTCTTTGGGGCTCCCTTGTTTTAATGTCTTGAATGCCCCTTATATATTGAAAGTAAAGCTATCTTTGCATCAATGTAAAGCATCTTTATTGCACAAGCACAAAGTACCTTTTGAGTGTAGCTTCTCTTATTTTAGGGAAGAAGAGTACTTTTTAGGAGTGAAGTACACCTTCTTTACGCTTTTACCTTTCTCCCTATATTTTGGTTTTTCCCTTTAGTAGACATGATTTTTCTCATTAGTTGTTGGTTGTGAAATGTGAAGTACTTTATCAATGGTACCCTTTATAAGTCCACTTTTTTGGGGCTCCTTCGGTTTAAGTTGGATAATGGCACTTGTGTATTGCAAATATAGCTATCTCCTCTTCGCTTTCCCTTATCTTTGTTTGAAATGCGTGAAATATGCTTTGTGAGTCGTTCTCCTTGATGAGGGGATTTTTTTCATAAATGTAGAGTTTGAAATATCACTTCTCCTTAAATCTTTTACCTTTTGCGATTTAGTGTTTCTCCTTTAGTGCTAAGGAGGATAAGGCTTTGTGGTTGAGGTGAAGGTGTGTTCCTCCCTTGGTTTAATGTCATGAATGCCCCTAATCTATTGAAAGTGAGGCTATCTTTGCATCAGTGTAAAGCTTCTTTATTGCAAAAGCACAAAGTACTTCTCTTGTTTTAGGGAAGAAGAGTATTTTTTAGGAATGAAGTACTCCTCCTTTAAGCTTTTACCTTTCTCACTAAATTTTGATTTTTTCCTTTAGTAGAAATGATTGTTCTCATAAGTTGTTGGTTGTGGAATGTGAAGTACTTTATCAATGGTACCCTTTATAAGTTCACTTTTTTGGGGCTCTTTTGGTTTAAGTTGGATAATGGCACTTGTGTATTGCAAATATCACTATCTCCTCTTCGCTTTCCCTTATCTTTATTTGAAATGCGAGAAATATGCTTTGTGAGTCGTTCTCCGTGATGAGGGGGATTTTTTTTTATAAATGTAGAGTTTCAAATATCACTTCTCCTTAAATCTTTTACATTATGCGATTTAGTGTTTCTCCTTTAGTGGCAATGAGGGTAATGCTTTGTGGTTGAGTTGAAGGTGTGTTCCTCCCTTGGTTTAATGTCATGAATGCCCCTAATCTATTGAAAGTGAGGCTATCTTTGCATCAATGTAAAGCTTCTTTATTGCAAAAGCACAAAGTACTTCTCTTGTTTTAGGGAAGGAGAGTATTTTTTAGGAGTGAAGTACTCCTCCTTTAAGCTTTTACCTTTCTCACTATATTTTGGTTTTTTCCTTTATTAGAAACGAGTGAAATGCTAGTTGTCAATAGTTGACGTTGCGAAATGTACATTGCCTTGTAAATTTAAACATTACAAGCATTCTTGTTTTTTTGTCTCCTTTGGTTTAAAGTGTTCAATGGCGCGTGGGTTTTGAAATTAAAGATTTTATTTAAATGCAAATATGTTATCTTGTTTTCTCTTTGTCTTTACATGAAGTTTAAGGTAAGCTAATTGCCCGAAAAAGAACAACGAGGAGGATAGTGATGAGGGAAAGAGCAACGGAGATGGGTCCTATACTAGAGCTAAAAGAGGTAGATGGCCTACAAATTGCAACGATCTTTTGGAAATGCGTATGAAGGGAAAAACTCTTGAGATTTCGTTTGATTCAAACAATGAGCCTAAAAATTATCATACGAAGTGGATTACATTCGTAGCATTCACGGCCCGGAGCAAAGTGGACATTATGGAATATGCATCATGGCCCAAAGTTCCCGACGAGATCAAGAAGAGAGTGTGGATGGAAATATAGGTATTCTACAAAATTATAATGCATTGTTTGTTTACCCATTCATACAAATGAGCCCAAATTTATGAAAATTTGTATTTCTATTGTTTAATGTAGGCATTATTTGTTTTTGAATCAACCGAAGAACTCGAAACCAAGTGGATTTCTTATGCCGGTAAACGTTGGAAAGATTGGAAATCCTTTTTAGGTAGATATATAAATGGTGACTTGCAGGGTGAGGACCCATGCCTTGAATATAAATATCTCCCTAGGGAGACATGGCTTAAGTTTAAGGCTAGCCGCGAAACAGAAGAATGGAAGGTGGGTTTTTGAAATTCATTTCCTTCTTGTTTTTGGATATTTGAAATTGCTCAGTTTATGGATAATCGCTTTTCATTGTATTTTTCTCTAGGCAATTCATGAAAAAGCGCAAAAGAATGCCACTTTAAATTCTTTTTACCATTTATCTCGTGGTGGATATCGACTGCTAAAGAAGAATTTGCATGAAGAGGCTTTGATTTCAACTGGGAAGAAGCCTTTAGAGGACGGACCGTCCGAAGAAGAAGGGGAAGAACCTTATGTAGGGCCAGGCCGGCATCTACTTTGGAGACAGGCTCACACAAACAAAAAAGGCGAATACTTTACCCCAGAGGCTGGTCGTGTTGGAAGTGAAATTGTAAGTTTACACCATACATTTTCTTATGTTTCAGTTCTTTAAGCTACGTATATAATTAAAACTATATATAATTGATCTATTTACATTTCATATTTTTGGCAAAACGTTTAGGAAAATCTATGTTTGCACAAGTCCCAAGGGGAGAAAGTTGCAGATGGTAGGAATGACATTCTTGACAAGGCAACGGGAAAGACCGATCACCCTAGTCGTGTTCACAGCCATTCTACCAGGGCACGTATCACAGAGGTTTTCCCGAAAACAAGCCCGTCGCTTAAAGATGAACTAGATTTAACTAAAAGAAAGCTTCAGAAAACCACTGCCCAGCTCGATGAATGTCAAACACATCTTAAAATGATGGTTGGGTTTATATGTGGTAAGATGGGGACTGACTATGATACAGTAAGAGCCACTATCCTCAATAGTGCCAAAGCTCAGAGCTTGAACCCAGAAACCTCCGGAATGGCCCCAGAGATGTTTGAGGTCCATGGTAGCAATGTTTCCCCTGTGAGTCTGACGCTACACCCTAAAGAAACTCGTAGGCAAGATTTTTCTCCTCTTATCCCTACAAGTTTGCCTGAGTTACATATGATACCTGTTTCATCTACGGACCCGATCAAAGCCTCTGAGGTTCAGAATAGCCCTATTGCAACAAACTTGGAAGATGTGAGTTCTTTAGGTGAATACAAGGTACTTAAAGTACATTTATATCTGTCATATTTGTTTGTATAATTTCTTTCATATTGTCACTTCTAAAGAAGCTTGATATTGCTTTTCATGATTACACTTGGTTTTTGAAGTTAGTGGAAATAGTTGAGTAATGTTCATTCGCTTGCTTATTATCTCAGGACGGGTGTGAATGTCATCTGTTCATCTCTGAGGATACATGTAAGAGACGTAAGCTTGTGGCCAAAGGAAATGTTTATAAGCAGAGAAAGCACCATGGCCGCGAGGTAAGGAAAGGTTGCGCGAGGGTTACAATTAAAATTTCATATGATGACTTTGCCCCGCTACCATTTCCTGAGGAAGAGTCTTCAACTGTGGGAATGTCCCAATCCTTTTTCGTGGAATGGCCTATACATTTGATTGAGCTTATTCCGGATCCAGTAACACAGGTATATTCTTACATTTATTTGTGAATTACTTAATACCGTTTTGTATATTTAATGTTATTTCAAATGTTGTTAGGTGGATAAATGTTTAAAAAGGAAAAAAGGTCGTTTGAATTCTATGGATGATATAAAATCTTCTTCGACCACTCCAAATGAAATGGCATCCTCTTCGACATCTGATCCACTGCACGAGTTACAACTCCGAATAGAGAAAGATTCGAACTTCACTTGCTTCTTGTTTCAAATGATAAGAGATATCATAGGTGTGGATTATCCTATTGCGATGGATCGAATGGATATCGGTGAATTATTGTCAAGAGAAAGCATGGTCACAAACTGTATGATGCAATTGTTCACCAAGTGAGTTTTCACTTAATTTTATAACCTATTTCAGATTATTGTTATATATAGTATGTATTCCATGTGCCTAGACTAACCAATGATGCATGATAATATAAATTCTCTAGAGTTTTACATGATTTGGTTGAAAGGAATGATAGGAAGGGGATAGGGTTTCTCTCAGCTGATCATGTCATGGCACTAGGAAACACATATGAAGATAGGGTACACTACATTGCACGAAACTTGAAGGATCGGAATAAAGAAATTTATCTGGTACCGTATCTTCAGAGGTAAACACTATAAGCATTTCTCTAATTTTTAAGAAACACTGATTTAAAGATCTGAGGTCATTGAATTTTTGATTTGCAGTGGATATTGGATGCTTATAGCCATTAGACCGATTGAAAAGGTTGTGTACTGGTTTGATTCTTTACAAAACCCACAAAAAAAGGAGGCAGTAATACTTATAGACGAGTGAGTTATATATATTAACTAATGTTAGAATGCATATATAATTTCTAATGCCAATCATATATACATATGTTGCTAATTATTTTCATTCTGTTTTCATTTTTATCGGGTGATGTTTAATTATCAAGCTTTCTTAGATTGCCCAGAAATGTGCATATGCAACCTGAATGGATAGTAGTTAAGGTAAAATTGATTCTTATTGAATTTTTTATTCAACGATGTGTTGTATACAATTGTATGATCTTCTAACTCGTATACTAATATTCATTAGCATAAAAAGAAAACGTCTAACTGGGAGTGTGGCTATTATGTCATGCACTACATGTACCAAATCGCAATGAAATCCGACACATTGGCACTCGAAAGGGTATTTGATTTCCTATAAACTTACTTGACTGTATTTCATTTTGCTACTCAATTACTTTTAAATTTATACTATGTTGCAGTACTTCAAGCTCGACCGCAATCCATTAAGCAATGTGGATATAGATGCTATGAGAAAAATATGCGCTAGTTATATTGTGGAGCATTAGCCGTAGTTGATGGATTGTAATGAAAATTGTTGATATTATAGTTGTACAAATATTTTTGGCTATGCCCCTGTAATATAATAGCGATTTTAACTTGTATCTTGGTGATATTTGTATTAATTTTAAACTTTTAGCAACAGATTTTACTTTAAACTAGAGAAATTTCTCATTTTCTATCGCGGTTTGGGTCTGAATCTCAGACTTTCTACGGCAGTTTAGTTACCAACCGCCGTAGAAAGTGGTAACTTTCTAAGGCGGTACGGAAGAACCGCCGTAGAAAGTGACCACTTTCTAAGGTGGTAAGGAAGAACCGCCGTAGAAAGTGGTGACTTTCTACGGTGGTTTAGTTATAAACCGCCGTAGAAAGGGACCACTTTTCTACGGCGGTTAGGAAGAACCGCCGTAGAAAGTGGTTCCTTTCTACGGCGGTTTATAACTAAACTGCCGTAGAAAGTCCGCTAACTTTCTACGGCTGCCAGATAGATGGCGGTTGAAAAGGGCCAAAAACCGCCGTTAAAAGCCCTTAAAAACCGCCATTGAAAGCCCTTTTTGTAGTAGTGTCCCAACCAATGTTGTTTTCCCAGATTGCTTGTGTACCTACTTAACACTCCTACAGCATAGGCTATATCCGGTCGAGTACATGTCATTGTGTACATCAAGCATCCTATGACCCCAGTATACTCCAATTCTGAAATTGGAGAGCCATCATTTTTTACATATTCCACTTTAGGGTCAACTGGTGTTGAGGCTGGTTTGCAATCTTCATTATTGAAGCGCTTAAGAATTTTTTCAATGTAATGAGATTGTGTGAGCATTATTTGATCATGCTCTCTCCTAATTCTTATACCAAGGATGACATCAGCATCTCCCATATCTTTCATTTCAAATTTGCTAGATAGCAACTTTTTGGCATTAAGGACTTGTTCCAAATCCGTGCCAAAGATTAACATGTCATCCACATACAGGCATATTATAACACCTTTACCATTTGAATACTTACTACATATGCATTTGTCTGATTCATTGATTTTGAATCCACTAGCAAGTATTACCTCATCAAATTTTTGATGCCACTACTTCGGAGCTTGCTTTAGCTCATACAGAGATTTTACAAGTTTGCATACCTTTTTCTCTTGCCCCTTTACAACAAATCTTTTGGATTGATTCATGTAAATCTCTTCATTCAATTCACCAATGTTGTTTTAACATCCATTTGGTGAATCACCCATTTTTGGATTGAGGCTATCTCAAGTAGAACTCTTATCGTAGCTATTCTTGCTATTGGTGAGTAGGTATCAAAGTAGTCTATCCCATGGTTTTGTGTAAAACCTTTGGCGACTAACCTGGCCTTAAACTTGTCAATTGTTCCATCTACCTTCATCTTCTTTTTGAAGATTCACTTGCAACCTATAGGTTTGGAACCTGGTGGTAGATTGGCTAACACCTAAGTTTTGTTTGCCATTATTGAGTCCATCTCATCATTGATGGCTTCTTTTCAAAATGAAGCATCTCTTGATTTCATTGCTTCCTCAAATGTTTTAGGATATGCCTCAATATTAAAGCAATAAGCAATTTTATTGCTTATATCATTTCTTGATCCTTCAACAAGGTAAGTGACAAAATCAGGACCAAAAGACTTAAGATTTCTAGGCCTTTTGTTTCTTCTAGGCTCAATGACTTCTTTGTCATTTGCACTCATTGTCTTAACCTGTTTTGAACTATTGTCTATATTCTTAGGAACCGAGGTGAATCGTTCTTCATAAAAAATAGCATCCCTTGACTCTATGATCGTGTTTATTGACATAGAATCATTAGGCTCTATGATTAAAAATCTATAGGCGTTGCTATTTTGTGCATAACCAATAAAAATGCACTCAACACCTATTTCTCCCAATTTTCTCTTCTTGGGTTCAGGTACCCTGACAATAGCTCTGCAACCCCAAACTCTTAAATGATAAAGGTTTGGTTTCCTTTTGTGCCATAATTCATAGGGTGTAATAGAGTTCTTTTTTTTTGGAACTCTATTTAGAATGTAGCAAGCTGTCAAAACAGCTTCACCCCAAAATCCTTGGCTTAGTCCTGAATTGGACAACAAGGAATTGACCATTTCGGTTACGACCCGATTTTTTCTCTCAGCCACGCCATTTTGTTGTGGTGTGTATGGAGCCGTCACTTCATGCTTTATACCACTGAACTCAAAAAATTCTTTATTGTAGTACTCACCATCTCTATTAGTTCTCAAGCACTTAATCAACATATTGCATGCAAGTTCAACTTCATTTTTGTACACCTTAAATATATGCAATGCTTGATCCTTAGAATGTAACAAATAAACATGACACATTCTTCTACAATCATCAATAAAAGTAATGAAATATTTATTTCCTCCCAATGATGGTGTAGAATGAAAATCACATACATCACTATGTATTAAATCTAACTTGTTTGATTGCCTTTCAATTCTTGGAAATGGTTGCTTTGTTATTTTGGTTAACATGCATATCCTACATTTCTCATCATTCTTTTGGCTGCACTTAATCAATAACTCAAGTTTGATCATTTCATTTATTCTTCCATAATTCACATGCCCAAGCCTATTATGCCACAAAATAGGTGAAGACTCAAGCACATAAGCAAAAGAAGTACTATTATTCATCTTGGTAATAGACATGGCATTTAGTTTGAACATGCCATTACAATGATAGCCCTTCCCCACAAACATTCCTCCCTTAAAGAGTACAAACTTATTAGCCTCAAATGCAAGTACAAACTTATTAGCCTCAAATGCAAGTTTAACTCCAAACTTGTTCAACAAACTACCAGACACTAAATTCTTTCTAACTTTCAATACATAAAGAACATTGGTGAGAGTCACCACATGTCCGGAAGTGAATTTAAGGTCAACTATCCCTATGCCTTTAATTGGTGCGGTGGCAGAATTGCCCATGTAGACAACGGACTCTTTGCCATCCACATCTTTCAAAGATTTAAATAAATCCTTATTTTTGTACACATGGCGAGTAGCACCAGAATCAATCCACCAAGCAAGATCTTCCTCTATGAGGTTGATTTCTGAAATCATGGCAACAAGACTCTTGCTTTCATTGTTGGTGTTGGAAGAAGAGTTGTCTTGCTTCTTTTTAAGAAGCATGCACTCATTTTCTTAGTGCCCTTCCTTCTTGCAATGGAAGCATTTACCCTTCTTTTTCCTTTTGTTGGATTGTTCCTGTTTGAAGTTTCTAGATCTTTTCTTGTTGATGGACTTGCCTATTTGCCCTTCCTCCACCATATTGATCTTGGAAGATGCATGGATCATTGTCCTTTCCTTCCTTCTTGTGGTTGCATCTTGGTTTCCTGCAATTTAAATTCTTCTTCTACATGAAGAGAATTAGCTAAGCCTTCAAGAGTGATCTCTTCCTTGTTATGTTTGAGATCTCTCTTAAATTCTTTCCAAGATGGGGTAATTTGTCTATCAAAGAACCAATAATAACAGATTCGTCCATATTCATGTCATATTGGTTAAAATGATTCAGTATGCGTTCAAGTTTAGAAAACTGCTCCATAATAGACCTTCCATCTACCATTTTATAGTTGAAGAAACTAGATACAAGAAATTTCTTACTTGTAGAATCTTCCCTCATGTACCTTGCTTCTAGTTTGTCCCAAATTTCTTTGGCTGTGGGGACTGAATGGTAAACATCAAATAAATTATCTTGCATTCCATTGAGAATGTGACCCCTACATATTTCATCATCCGTCTCCCATTTTTGGTGTCTGCGGATGTCATCAAGAGTTTCTTCATCAGCAATAGTGGTAGCCTTGAGTTCAACAAGAACATAAGCAACTTTGAGAGCCACCAAAAAGAAGTGCATTCTTTTCTTCCATCGGATAAAGTTGCCACCATCAAAATGGTCCAACTTAACAATGTTGGAGGCCAAGTCTTTCATAGAAGATGCCATTTCAATCAACTAAATAAACCTAAAGATTGTTGAGTATATTCAGAGTGGAGAAAGAAAGAAATGGCAACAAAACAATAAAGTAGGCTTTAAATCGTGTACAAGAAACTTTCCTTTAGGATTATTTCTCCCACTATAAAGTGCAATAAACTAGGAAGAAATTCCTGCAGGATAAGATGAAGAAAAGTTCAAGAAATTCTGCACTAAATTCTTAAACTACAGAAAACAAGAGAGGGAGAGCAATGCTTTTACAAGTCTTGTAAATCTAAAATCTGCAGCCTCTAGATTCTAAGTAGACCCTATTTATAGAGCTTCGTGTCCCTTAATGAGCAGACACCACAATAGAGTTGCATCCCTTCACGAGTTTCTTCGTACCACTTCAGAGAAAAATGCCCCTTCGTTAATGATTTCAACTAAGGGACATGTTGGTTCATTAAATCCAACATGGTGGTTCTAAAAATTTATCTGTGATTTTGCTCCGGAGTTGTGTTGCACCGTTGCAGCTATCTGTGAGCTAAGGATTGAATAATCCATTTTTCCTCACAATGTTTAGATTTGGAATTTCTTCCTTATGTTTTTCCCTTATATGTAAACTCAGGTATGGACCTTTTCTAATATATTTCTTCAGACAATGATCATTTTCCTTTCAGGAATCTTGTCCCGTAAACTTCCAAGTGCTAGCCATAAGAGCAATATGGAAGAAAGCTATTTTCTGAAAGCATCTTTTGATTCATTTGACAATTTGTCGAGGAGTTAAAATGATGGAGAGGGAGCTGTAACTCCATATTATGTAAAAAGTATGCGATGCACCCAGTGCTTTTGAATCTGCCTTGGGGAAAAAGAAATGAAGCTTACTTCATACATATCTAGATTGGTATGAAGTACTTATGTGATTATTCCTTTAATCATAGTAGATGTTTAAGTTGTGTACTTTATTTTGCTAATATGCGCAACGCATGACTTCAATAGTAATGCCAAAAGAGAAACATTCATAACGAAATAGCAGGAATTCATGCATGGCTATAAATATCAATCTATGTTAGGACCTCACTTAAAATTTTCTTTCTCCTATTATGTGCTTGCCCTTACTAAAAGTACCCTTTATTCTCAAGTTGTAAATAGGTGTTTATGGAATCAATTCGTGATTCTCGTGCTCATAAGTTGGTTAAATTGACAACCCATGTGAGTTTTTTAGTTTTGTCATTCTGCATTTCTCTTCCCATTCTCTTAATCAATGTTCTTTTATGTCCCAAGATGTGACTATCAAGCTTACGCACTGAAGATCAAAGCAATAGAGTTAGGGAAAACTGGACTAATGTTATTGGAAGCTGCAGACCGACTTGATGATATTGTAAAAAGAAAAAGCTTGTGGAAATTTTGGTTTGTCGGGTTAGATGAGAATTGGGTTTGATTTCATCTCTACCCTCTCTTTGCGGTTATATCCGTCAAATTGACTTCTCATGTTGTCAAGCAAAAGTACTAAGACAACAATTCCATAATCTCTTAACTGAAGTTGGCATTATGCAGTTACATTAATTAGATATTCTCACTATTATGCTGATTTTTTAAACTATTACGCTAATTGCAGGAGTCTTGTTCAAACTGCATTTGTCTTTCTTCCCATCCATCATCATGACTTCACTACTGATGTCATCTACACCATATAAATATGAACGGTTTGCCAGCATCATGAGGCAAACATCTATGCATTACAATTACAGTTTAACAAAAGAAAATGGTAGACAAGTCCAAGGCCGTTGTGGAGGCTCAAGATTCAACATTGCAAGAAAGGAAGAAACAAGTAAAGGAGCTAAAGGAAGTAGAGGAGCTTCAGGCTTAGGTATGCCTTATTTTTTGCAATGGACTTCATTTCTTTATTAATCGGTGTATTTTTAGTTTTGAACATTTGCTGCTGTTGAATGTATATGGCAGACTGATAAGATCGAAAAGATGGACGAAGAGCAACTGGAAAACTATGTGATTAATAGGCTGAGACACTTGAAGAAAGTGAAAAGAGATAATCTTGGCAAGAGCATAAGGGGAAATGATTAATGAATGCATTAACTTATTTTCCACATTTAATATAACACAAACACAACCCCTCTCTCTCTCTCTCTCTCTTCAACCTTGAGTCTCTCTCTTGTCAAGCTGAACATTTTTGCTTATTTTCCACATGTAATATAACACAAACCCAACTTGACGTTTCCTCATTACAGACGGGGGCAGAAAGATGCAAAAAGCCGCATTGTTATGGAATTATGGTTGTTGTTTGGAAGTTCTATAAAGAAGAGGAATAGATAGAGATGAGGATTTTATTCATTTCCAGTTTTTGTTGTTTCCTTATAAGGTTGTTGTTAGATCTATTCTCGTCTGTATCTTGTGGATTTTATAGGACAATTTTTTTTTTTTTTTTTTTGAGATTTTCAGAAGACAATTAGTACTTCTTTCTTTTCATTCATTGTTTACCTTTCTTTCAAATCCAATGGACATGAAAGTCTTTTGAATGTTAAAAGGGGAAATTATTCCAAACCTTTATCATGCATTGAATTATCACAAAGGGAGATATAGAGATGTATTCTTCAAGTTGAAACAATTCTTCTTGATGTGGCATTTCTTTTGAGAAACATGACTATCAATATCGTGATTTATCTTTTGTCCCCTTGACTTTTATATTTTTGTTTCCTCCTTTAGTCCACAATCAAAATTTAAATTGACGATAATGAATCTCAAGTAATTTTTTTTTTCTCACTTTCTCATTTATAATTTCACTTTTACAATCAGAGACACAATTAGTAAATAAGACTCAAAATGTTTCTCATGAAAAGTTGTAGTATTAAATGACCATAGTCACTTTCATCATCAATTTTACAACATCAGATAACTAATGTAACACAAAAATCCATTCACACAACTAATAGTAGGAGTTCTTTTCTTATATCTCATTTGTACGTATAAGATGTTTAACTAAAAACAACTAAAGTTTTAGGTTTTGAAAGCATACAATTGTTCAAATTTATTCCAAACTGTTTTGGGGTGCATCTCATTAGCGATATGTTTAGAACATTACCTTTGACTATTATTAGTAATATGTTGAGAACATTATCTTTGACTCATTGTCTACAATAACCCGTACTAAGCCTTCTCTCCAAAAAATAACAGATGTTCAAATTTCATTTATTTTTGAAATATGTTTTCTAGTGCAAATATAGACAAACACTTACTTTCCACAAACAAACAAATCTTCCATATTACCCCTTCTATTTTTTAAAAAAATTATCTTGTATTTGGAATGCACTACTACAGAAATGCTGAAAGGATGTGCCCATTTAGAGGCGGGTGTACGAACACCCGCCTCCAAAGGTGGCTGGAAATTAAAAAGTGGTATTTGGAGGCGGGTTTAGCTTCACCCGCCTCCAGTGAGCTCACTATTAGGAGGCGGGCGAAGGCTTCACCCGCCTCCTAATAGATAGATCAATGGAGGCGGGTGAAGCCAAAACCCGCCTCCAAAGTTTTTTGCAAATTTTCCAATTTCATTATATGAAAAGGAGGCGGGTGCATTTTTGCAAAATTTTTAATAGTAGTTCAAAAAAAAAAAATTTTTTGGATTGTTCAAATAATTTTAATAATTTGTCGGGATTCTAGTGAGGCGAAAAATTAGTAAGTAATAAAAACTACAATTTTTAGAAGGAAATATAGAAATATATATTTTCTATTTTAATATGAAATACATAAATATATGTAGCCTAGTGGTAAATTTAATATGCAAGAGTCAAGTGAATCTGAAGGCGCGAGTTCGATTCCTATCAAAGCTATAAAGTGCAAAAAAAAATAGTGGTAAATTTAATATGCAAGAGTCAAGTGAATCTGAAGGCGCGAGTTCGATTCCTATCAAAGCTATAAAGTGCAAAAAAAAAAAATTAATTTTTTTTTTACGGAGGGTTATTGGAGGCGGGTGCAGCTCCAAACTGCACCTGCCTCCAATAAGAATTACTGGAGTGCACCCGCCTCCAATAACCCCCTAAGGGGTGGCGGGTGCGGGCACCTCCAAAGGGAGGCGCCCACAGCGGAGCAGCACCCGCCTCCAATGCCCCTTAGGACCCGCCTCCTAAGAAGCATTTTGTGGTAGTGATGACAGAGGCCAAGGTTGCTGTATTTGTCTCCTCTCTATATCTGGGATATCATTCTAGTTTTTTAGCCTAAACTTGTGCTATATTTTCTTGGTCTACTAGCTTGTTGTGACCTTTTTGTACCCTTATTCCAAGTTGAGAGTGACTGACATCTATATTGCTTTCTGCAAGGGGAATGGACGACCTTCAACGGCATAATTCTTATTAAAAAATGATTCGGCTTAGCTGAAACTTTGGAAGCATTACCTTCACACATGTCTACAGAGTGGCAAACTCAATAGCGAATGCCCTTGAACTGATTAACACATATGACCATAGTCCTCTCTCTTGAACAATTTGGTAATTCTGTCTTTTAATGCTCGTAATTTTCAATATTTGACAGTGTAACCGTACTTCTTGTATTTTGCTATGAATTCATGTTCATTGCTTGTACTTGTTCTTGTTTATTTTAACAAAAAGGTTCTTACAGGGACCAGCCACTAACTTGGCTTTTTTTTAATTTTTTTTTTTCAAACCCCTCTATAATTCTAACTAATCAATAATTTGTCTTTGATGCCACTTTACTGGGAAGTGACGAAAAACGATCTGGAAGTAGGCTACGGAGTCAAGTTGTTCTCCTTGTGGATCTTGCATGTGCCTTTTGGAATCCGAAAGTGATATACAATTGCGGGGCTATCCTCTTTGTATCACTCCGACGCTCAAGTCTGAAAGAGTAGAAGTGAACATAAGTTTAGTAGAATAAGAGTAGAAATTGTGTACTTTTTGAACAACATTTGACTATTTGCAAGTAAATTCTTCTTGAGTCATAATGGAGGTCAACTGAATGCGAACCGTTATGAATATAATGGGGTAACGTTATAACAACAATAACATTAATAACAATAATGTTAATAACTTACATTACAACAATAATGTTAATAACAATCACAATCAATAATGAGATATGAGAGTTATGAGATAATAAATGAGTTATGTGAAATTAATGAAAGGGTAATTGGGGGTTAATTATAAGCTCCTTGATTCATTGTCCGACATCACGAATAATCCTGATGAAATCTTGAGAGATAGTTCCAGACTGACGTGGGACTAAATTGTGCCATGAAAAGTGGGCTTTAACCCAAGGCCCAGTACAAGAGAGCATTCTTGGTATATGAACAAGGCCACCAAATTCTTAGTGAAAACTTAGAGAAGACTTAAAACTTGACATTTGTAGATTTATATTGGATCCATCCTTGGAAAGATAACACTCAGAAAACACAATTAAAATGAGTTTGTCACTAGAAATAAGACATCCATAAGACAAAAATTATGAAACCATTACAAAAAATATGACATCCGTGTAGCAAATAATATGAAACCGCCTCTAGGAATATGACACCCGAGTGAAAAATATATGAAACCACCACCGAGGATATAATGTCCAACTAAAGATATATAGAACTGCCATCGGGGATATAACGCCTGGAGAGCAAATACTATGAAATCGTCACTGAAACCACCATCTACAAAATCATACTGCCACCCACATAATGAAACTTTCATCCACTATGTTACTTTCATTGGCTAGGGAATGTTTAATAGTTCGAACTTTGTAAGTTGCAAGAGTGGATTTTTTTTTTGAAAAAACATACTCCCCCAATTCCATTAGAAGAGTCTGAGTTAAAAAATGTACAACTTATTATGAATTTCAAAGTACAACACCTAAAATAACTAGTTTGCCACCATTTATTCTACTAATATACTTACTTTTTAAGTGAGAGTTATATGGATAATAATTTTTGAAAGTGGACTTTTCTAGTGGAACGAGGGAGTAAATACAATGCAAAATGGGAAAACCCTCGAACTTTTCGTCTAGATCAAAAATTCACTATCACTAAATCAAGAGTAGAGAGTTTATTTTTCAGAAAGGACATGCACATTTGAGATATATCATTTAGCGTCCACGAAAATACCAAATCTCAAAATAAAAAACTTAATAATGAAAAAATTTGCCATAAAACTAGGGTTGTACAAAAGAATCCGAAATCCGACCCGAAACATTGATATGATCCGAAACCAATCCAAAAAGTTTATATCCATTCTGATCGCATAATATAATCCATGGGATGGATCACTTTCAGAATTTCTTAGAAAAATATCAGATCCGATCCACTATTGTCTTCCTCCCTTCAATTCATCGTCTTTGTTTTTTGGCGGTGATAGTGGGTCTTGTTGGAAAAATTAAATCAAGCTTAATTAGGAAATTCTAGTTTTGGTAGGATTTAATAATTACTTGTTTAGTTTGTTTCCAATTTAGATTTGGTTTGTTTTGGGAAACTAGTTTTGAGAAGGATTCGGGTAACTATAGGTCTATATAAAGGACTTATGGGGTATTGTTTTCAGTTGAGCTGAGAGTTCGAAAGGTTAAAATCAGAGCCTTTCGGCTCTCTGTCTTCAGGGTTGTGAGAGGGAGCCTTTTTTGGCTATATTGTGATGTGTTGTTATAGGGGATGTTGGGTTATTAATGTAATAGGTGTGTAGGCAAAGACTTTCGGCTTGCCCCGCCTTTGATTGATTGAGTGAATTTTGTGGATGTAGATCTAAATATCGAACCAAGTTAAATTGTTGTGTGTTGTTTCGTTGTTCGTTTTGATTATTCCGCTGCGCGTTAATCTCTTTGGGCGCTAAGGATATTTTCATATCCTACATATGGTATGAGAGCCAGAATCAAAAGGAGGAAGAATTCAAAAAATTAAAAGCCTTGGTGATTTCGGTGTTGCACTGATATATTGTTTGAGAAAGTGAAAAAAAAAAAATAAATAAAATAGAGAGAAGAAGAAGGGGAATTTGATTAATACGTGCACTTATATTGTTTTAAAGGCAGCTATGGTTTTCTTTTTGGATTTTGGTGAAGACCGATCCGTGATGAAGTCTGGAAGAATTGGATGCATTTGTTAGTTTAATTTGCTGGTGACTTGCTTTGATAATTGGGTGATTGAAATTTTCGAGCCTTCGCTGAAGTTCTACTTTTCCGCAAAGTCGTGTTATGATCGCTATTTGTTTAATTATGGGTTGTTGCAGAGATCGTTGGATTGAAGATCGAGATGGCATTGGATTTACGTGTGGTCAAAGCTTGATTTACGGGAGGCTATGTTGGAAAAATTAAATCAAGCTTAATTAGGAAATTCTAGTTTTGGTAGGATTTAATAATTACTTGTTTAGTTTGTTTCCAATTTAGATTTGGTTTGTTTTGGGAAACTAGTTTTGAGAAGGATTCGGGTAACTATAGGTCTATATAAAGGACTTATGGGGTATTGTTTTCAATTGAGCTGAGAGTTCGAAAGGTTAAGATCAGAGCCTTTCGGCTCTCTGTCTTCAGGGTTGTGAGAGGGAGCCTTTTTTGGCTATATTGTGATGTGTTGTTATGGGGGATGTTGGGTTATTAATGTAATAGGTGTGTAGGCAAAGACTTTCGGCTTGCCCTGCCTTTGATTGATTGAGTGAATTTTGTGGATGTAGATCTAAATATCGAACCACGTTAAATTGTTGTGTGTTGTTTCGTTGTTCGTTTTGATTATTCCGCTGCGCGTTAATCTCTTTGGGCGCTAAGGATATTTTCATATCCTACAGGTCTCCTTATGCTCAGATGTAAAAGACAACAGTTCAAAAAATATATATATATAGAGAGAGAGAGAGAGAACTGATCAAAAAATCGCGGATCAAAATCCGAAACTGATCCGAAATCACAAATTGAAATCCGAAATCGATCCAGAACTTTGGTGTCTTTATTTGAACAGTTCTAGATAAAACGAATTACACAGTTGTTGAAAATTTCTTGTACAATTTTTGCCTTTTGCTTCGGTCAAAATTGTGAAAATTATACCATAACTATTTACCCAAAATAAAATAAAAATTGTTCCCAACTCATAACCGTTTAGATTGAAAAAATTGTTTTGATTGCAAAACACAACTAATATAGTCCAAATAAGGGATTATAACTATTGCTTAGGGTGGAGGATTTTTTTTTATTTATAAATATTCTAAGCATTGTACTCCACTTTGATAACCATTGTACTCCAAAATCATATAAACTCTATGCTATTTATAACTATTGTATCATGTCCAACAGTTATACAAAATTTTAGACTAAACAATTTGTTGGATGTTGAACGCAAGTAATAAAATCAAGTTAAGCGTTTCTCATAATTTCCTATTATTGTTGGGAGAAAGAAAAAGAATTGTACTGACAAAATACATTTTTTTATATAAATAGTTTAAGCATTGTATCTCATCTTGATTACAAGTATACTCCAAACTTGAATAAAAATGTACAATTGCTTTCCTTATTTTTGTCCCCCTTATTTGGGGTATGAACCTTTTCTGGTCTATTTCTACATACAACGATCATTTGCCTTTCAGGAATCTTGTCCCGCAAACTTCCAAGTGCTAGCAGAATGAGTAACATGGAAGAAAGCTATTTCTGAAAGCATATTTAGATTCATCTAGCAATTTGTCAGAGCGTTAAAATGCTGGAGAGGGAGCTCTAACTCCATATTATGTGAAAAGCATGCCATTTGGGGCTTTTGAATCACCCTTGGGGCAAAAGGAAAGGAAGCTTACTTCATACATGCCTACATTGGTATGGAGTATTTTTGTGATTATACTTTTAATAGTAGATGTTTGAGTTGTGTACATTATTTAGTTGATGTGCGCAGCACATTTGTAGGAATCCCAAAAGAGAAACACCCATAATGAAAGAGAAGGTTTATGGCTGTAAATATCAATGTATGTTAGAACCTCACTTAAAATTTTCTTTGTTATGTGCTAATCCTTACTAGAAGTACCCTAATTTTCAGGTTGTCAACATTCTATTCTATAGGCGTAATGGAATCAATTTGTGATTCTTGTGCTCAAGAGTTGGTTAAATTGACAGCCCAGGTGATTTTTATTTTTTGTGGTTGTTGTCATTCTGCCTTTCTTTTCACATTTTCTTAATCAATGTTCTTTTAAGTCCCAAGATGTAACTGTTGGGCTTACATGTGAAAGATAAAACCAATTGAGTTGGAGAAAACTAGACTGTTGTTTTTGGAAGCTGTATACCAGCTTGATGGTCTTGTAAAAAGAAAAGCTATGGGAACTTTTGATTTCTCGAGTTAGATAAGAGTTGGCTTTGATTTCATCTCTACCTCTTTCAACAGTTATATCGATTACATTGGCTTCTCATGCTGTCATGCAAAGTACTAAGAAAACAATTCTAGAATATCCACTACTACAAAAAGGGATTTTAATTGCGGTTTTTAAGGGCATTTAACGGCGGTTATTGGCCTTTTTGAACCGCCATCTATCTGGCAGCCGTTGTAAGTTAGCGAACTTTCTACGGCGGGTCGAACCGCCGTAGAAAGTGTAGACTTTCTACGGCGGTTCAAGGTTGAACCGCCGTAGAAAGTGTCAACTTTCTACTGCGGTTCAATTGAACCGCCGTAGAAAGTCTACACTTTCTACTGCGGTTCAACCTTGAACCGCAGTAGAAAGGGTACACTTTTTACACCCGAACCGCATTAAAAACCTGCTGCTAAAACCTGGTTTAAAGCAAAACCTACTGCTAAAACTTGAAATTTAATACAAATATCACCAATATACAAATTTAAATTGCTTTTATAATACAGGGGCATAATATCACCAAATATCACCAATGTACAATTATAATATGAACAAGTTTAATTAGTATTCTTCAACTACGGCTAATGCTCCAAAATATAACTAGCGCATAATTTTCGCACTGCATCTATATCCACATTGCTTATTGGAGTGCGGTCGAGCTTGAAGTGCTGCAACAGAGTTTTTGAAATTAAAAAGTATCCGAGTAGCAAAATGAAATACAGTCAATTAAGTAAGTTATGAGAAATATATATTTACCTTTTCAAGTGCCAATGTGGATGATTTCATTGCTATTTGGTACATGTAGTGCATTACATAGTACCCACACTCCCAATTGCTCATTTGCTTTTTATGCTAATGAATTAATATATACGAGTTAGAAGATCATACAATTAATTGTATACAACACAACGTTGAGTAAAAAAATTTAATATTCATAACTTCATTCATATTAATCTAATTAATTAAATAACTAGGACTCACTAATTGCTACTGATCGAAAAGGCAATTGCATGCATATATTAACTAACCTATAGTACTGGACTCACGGATTGCATGCATAAATCAAATACCTCAATAAATAACGTGACTAACTAATAAATTAATTGACTAACACTACTAACTTAGGCTACTAGACTCACGGATTTAATTAAAACAACTAATTGTATACAATTAATTGTATACCACACAACGTTGAGTAAAAAATTTAATAAGAACCAATTTTACCTTAACTACTATCCACGAAGGTTGCATATGCACATTTCTGGGCAATCCTAAGAAAGTTTGATAGTTAAACATCACCCTATAAAAATAAAAGTGGAACGAAAATAATTAGCAACATATGTATATATATATGATTGGCATTAGAAATTATATAGGCATTCTAACAGTTGTTAATATATATAACTCACTCGTCTATAAGCACAACCGCCTCCTCTTTCTGTGGATTTTGTAAAGAATCCAGCCAGTAGACAACCTTTTCTATTGGTCTAATGGCTATTAGCATCCAATGTTCACTGCAAACGAAAAATTTAATGACGTCAGATCTTTAAATCAGTGTTTCTTAAATATTAGAGAAGCGCTTACAGTGTCACCTACCCCTAAAGATAAGGCATCAGATAAATTTCTTTATTCCGATCCTTCAAGTTGCGCGCAATGTAGTGTACCCTATCTTCATACGTATTTCCTATGGGTGTGACATGATCAGCCGAGAGGAAACCTATCCCCTTTCTCCCATTCCTCTCAACTAACTCATGTAAAGCTCTAAAGAATTTACAAAAAGGGCTTCATTGGTTAGTCTAGGCACATGGAATGCATACTATATATAACAATAATCAGAAATAGGTTATAAAATTAAGTGAAAACTCACTGGGTGAACAACTGCATCAAACAGTTTGAGACCTGGCTTTCTCTGGTCAATAATTCTGCGACATCCTCTCGATCCATCGCAATAGGGTGCTCCACACCTATGACTTCTCTTGTCATTTGAAAGAATAAGCCATTGAAGTCCGAATCTTTCTCCATTCGTAGCTGTAACTCTTGCAATGGATCAGATGTCGATGAGGATGACATCTCAGTCGGAACCGTCGCCGAAGGAGATGTCTTGTCATCCATTGAATTCATCCGGCCTTTTTTCTTTTGGGCACTTTTATCCACCTAACATCATTTGAAATAACATTAAATATACAAAACGGTATTAAGTAATTCAGAAATAAATGAAAGAATATACCTGTGTTACCGGATCCGGCTGAATAATTTCAATCAACTCTATAGGCCATTCCACGAAAAAGGATCTGGCCATTCCCACTGTTGGAGCCTCTTCCTCAGGAAATGGTAGCGGGGCAAAGTCATCATAGGAAATTTTAATTGTGACCCTCGCGCAACCATTTCTAACCGCGCGGCCGTGGTGCTTTTTTTGCTTATAAATATTTCCCTTGGCCACAAGCTTACGCCGCTTTTGCGTATCCTCAGCTATGAACAGGTGGCATTCACACCCGTCCTGAGATAATAGGCAAGCGAATGAACATTAATCAACTATTAAGTCTAACTTAACAAAGCAAGTGTAATCATGAAACCAAATTCAAGCGTCTTTAATTAGAAGTGACAATATGAAAGAAGTATCTGCTGACTGGTCACTGGGGTGTGGAAGAACACTGTAATAATGGAAATAAAAAATTGAAGAAGAAAATTGCCGTCTAAACAAGTATTCACTTGAAACCAATCTAAGGAATTATTCAAAGCCTAAAACATGTTCTATACATCAAGATATATCTTAGGGTTATGAGTTTCAAGCCTCCTAAAATACCTGTTTAGAATTCTTAAAGATGAAGCTCCTAAAAATCCAAAATCTGCCACATTTTGATTTTTCAGCTATAATTTCCTACAGAAAGCTCTAAAAATTATGAAACCAATTGGAAATGAAACTAGACTCCTAGGGGAGTTCATATAGATCTTACTCATGATCAGATATGGTCGGAGTTGGGATTTATGAGCAAATCTTTCGGACTGTTCTGTTCATGGAAGATGAAGGCTTAAGGCTCATAGTTGCCTTCGGTTTTTGGAGGATAAATCCCTACAGAAAAATCTAAAAATTATGAAACCAGTTGGAAATGAAACTAGACTCCTAGGGGAGTTCATATAGATCTTACTCATGATCAGATATGGTCGGAGTTGGGATTTATGAGCAAATCTTTCGGACTGTTCTGTTTATGGAAGATGAAGGCTTAAGGCTCATAGTTGCCTTCGGTTTTTGGAGGATAAATCCCTACAGAAAAATCTAAAAATTATGAAACCAGTTGGAAATGAAACTATACTCTTAGGGGAGTTCATATAGATCTTATTCATGATCAGATATGGTCGGAGTTGGGATTTATGAGCAAATCTTTCGGACTGTTCTGTTCATGGAAGATGAAGGCTTAAGGCTCATAGTTGCCTTCGGTTTTTGGAGGATAAATCCCTACAGAAAAATCTAAAAATTATGAAACTAGTTGGAAATGAAACTAGACTCCTAGGGGAGTTCATATAGAATTTACTCATGATCAGATATGGTCGGAGTTGGGATTTATGAGCAAATCTTTCGGACTGTTCTGTTTATGGAAGATGAAGGCTTAAGGCTCATAGTTGCCTTCGGTTTTTGGAGGATAAATCCCTACAGAAAAATCTAAAAATTATGAAACCAGTTGGAAATGAAACTAGACTCCTAGGGGAGTTCATATAGATCTTACTCATGATCAGATATGGTCAGAGTTGGGATTTATGAGCAAATCTTTTGGACTGTTCTGTTTATGAGTTGGCTCCTCCCCTGTTTTTCTCTTCTCTCACCCGAGACTCTCTTCTCCCTTTTCTCTCTTATCCTTTCTCTTTTCTTTCCTTTTGAAGGTGATGAGTGTGTCATATGCATGCACTAAATTTAATTTAGTTTTAAAAATACCACGTTTATCCTATGAAAATATACATATTAATTTTATGTACCTTGTATTCGCCTAAAGCACCCGTCAGAGGCTTTGACCGGGTCCGTAGGTGAAACATGTATCATCTCCAACTCGGGCAAACTTGTAGGGATCAGAGGAGAAACAGGGCTCACAGGGGAAACAGGGACCGCTCCGGAGGTCTCTGGGTGCAAGCTCTCAGCTTTGGCATTATTGATGACAGTGGCTTTTAATGTATCATAGTCGGTTCCCATCTTACCACATATAAACCCAACCATCATCTTCAGATGTGTCTGACATTCATCGAATTGGGCAGTGGTTTTCTGAAGCTGTCGCTTAGTTAAATCAAGTTCATCTTTAAGCGACGGCCTTGTTTTCTGTGGGAAAACCTCTGTGATACGTGCCCTGGTAGAATGGCCGCGATAACGACCGGGGTGATCGGGCTTTCCCGTTGCAATGACAAGAATGTCATTCCTACCCTCTGCAACGGTCTCCCCTTGGGACTCGCGGGAACATAGATTTTCCTAAACATTTTGCCAAATATAGGAAATGTAAATAGATCAATTATATATAATTTTAAATATATGTGTAGCTTAAAGAAATGAAACATAAGAAAATGTATGGTGCAAAACTTACAATTTCCATCCCAACACGACCAGCCTCTGGCGTGAAGTATTCCCCTTTTTTGTTGGTGTGAGCCTGTCTCCAAAGTAGATGACGACCCGGCCCTGAATAAGAATCTTCGCCTTCTTCTTCGGACTAACCATCCTCTGAAGGCTTCTTCCCGGATGCAATCACCGCCTCGTCATGCAACTGCTTCTTCAGCAGTCGGTAGCCACCGCGAGATAAATTATGGTAGAAAGCATTTAAAGTGGCATTCTTTTGCGCTTTTCCACGAATTGTCTAGAGAAAAATATAATGAAAAAATATTATCCATAAAAGATCATGCAATTTCAAATATCCAAAAAGAATAATGAAATCAATTTAAAAAAATATACCTGCCATTCTTCTGTTTCGCGGCTAGCCTTGAACTTAATCCATGTCTCCCTAGGGAGATATTTATATTCCAAGCATGGGTCAATACCCTTCAAGTCACCATGTATATATCTCCCTAAAAAGGATTTCCAATCTTTCCACCGTTTACCGGCATAAGAAATCCACTTTGTTTCGAGTTCTTCAGTTGACTCAAAAACAAATAATGCCTACAGTAAAAATTAGAAGTAAAAATTTAGGTAAATTTGGGTTCATTTGTATGAAAGAAGAAACAAACAATGCATTATAATTAAAGGAAATACCCGTATTTCCATCCACACTCTCTTCTTGATCTCTTCGGGAACTTTGGGATATGATTCATATTCCACTATATCCACTTTGCTCCGGGCCGTATATGCCACAAAGGTAATCCACTTTGCATGATAATTTTTAGGCTCGAGCTCGGAATCAAAAGAAATGTCAAGAGTTTTCCCCTTGGTACGCATTTCCAATAGATCATTGCAATTTGTAGGCCCTTTACCTCTTCTAGATCTAGTAGAAGAACCATCTCCATTGTCATCACTATGCTCCTCATTTCGTTTTCTTTTAGGGGCCATTGAAGTTACCTTAAACTTCATGTACATAGAAAGAGAATTCATTATAACATATATGCAATTAAAGAAAAGCTTTAATGTCAAATACAAGAATGCTTGTAATGTGAAAAAAAAAGATAGCAATAGAAATACTTTGTGATTTCGCAATGAAGAAGCTTTACATTGATGCAAAGATAGCCTCACATTCAATATATTAATTGCATTCATGACATTAAACCAAGGGAGGTACACACCTTCACCTCAACCACAAAGCATTACCCTCCTTTCCACTAAAGAAGAAACCATACATCGCAAAAGATAAAACATTTAAGGAGAAGTGATATTTCAAACTCTACATTCATGAAAAAAAATCCCCTTCATCAAGGAGAACCCTCACAAAGCATATTTCACGCTTTTGAAACAAAGATAAGGGAAAGCTAAGAGGAGATAGTGATATTTGCAATACACAATTACCATTATCCAAATTAAACCAAATGAGGGCCAAAAAAGTGGACTTATAAAGGGTACCATTGATAAAGTACTTCACATTTCACAACCAACAACTAATGAGAACAATCATTAATTTCTACTAAAGGAATAAAACCAAAATTTAGTGAGGAAGGTCAAAGCTTCAAGGGTTAGTACTTCACTCCTAAAAAATACTCTTCTTCCCTAAAGGTACTTATTGCTTGTGCAATAAAAAATGCTTCACATTCATGCAAAGATTTCTTTACTTTCAACATATATGGGGCTTTGAAGACATTGAAACAAGGGATCCCTAAAGAAAGAACCCTATGAAGATTAAATTTCACAAAGTGGAATCAACAACAAAGCATTGTCCTCATTATCACTAAAGGAGGAACACTAAATCGAATAAGAACCGAAATCAAACACCAATGTTCTAAAATTAATCAAGCAAAACCGAAATAAACATTTGAGTTTCTCATATTCATACACTAAACCCGAATTTCAAAGGGTACCTAATGGAACATTAATCAAAACCCTAGATTCTCAACTTATGTAGGACAAAACACTCAATTCAACAACCAAACCAATGCAACAAACAATCAATAAATCCAAAAGCATTGCAATCATTCATCACAAGGATTAAAACCGAAATCAACCATAAATATCAACCCAAAAACCCTAGTGCAATGGGAAGCATTTACAAAATGTAAGGTCACATTGCAAAAATTTTAAAATGGAAGCATAGAAGGTGGAACCTTTTGTGTGCACTCCTACAACCAAGCCCGAACTATAGGAGGGGGGAAATGGAGAAATGCAAGCCAGGAAAGTGAAGCATAGACCAAGGATCGGCTGCGATGATCGGCTGCGATGGTGCCCTTGCTGCAGCCGACGGTAGCGCGGGAAAGTGGCCGAGCTCGCCGGAAATTGGCTCCAATTTTTTCCCCTATGTTAAACTGAGAAAAACGAGGAGATCATTCAACAGGGGTTCAACAGCGAACCGCCGTTGAAAGAAGAATCCACTGCGGTTCACCCGTTGAAAGTGTACTTTCAACGGCGGTTCAACCTTGAACCGCCGTTGAAAGTTCACTTTCAACGGCGGTTAACTCGTGAACCGCAGTAGAAAGTTGGTTCAACGGCGGTTCGCGGTTGAACCGCCGTTGAAACAACGAGCCGGTCGAAGTTCAAATCAAATTTGAACTTAGACATTTTCCTTTCATTTTCCCCAAGTCTCTTCCCCTTCTTCTCCCCTTTTTTCCCCTGCTTCTCCCCTGTTTCCCCCTCCCTTCAACCGCGGCTGTTCGGTCCATTCTCCTCCTCTCCCGTCGCCGGCGCAACCAAGGCACCTTCTAGTTTTTTCAAGTTCATATAAAATATATTTTAATAATCAATTTGCAAAATAATAAAGCATTATTAATCGATAAACGAATAATTAATTCATTTATCGGTCAATACCCTACCTCGCTAAATGAATTTCTTTTTTCCGAGGCACCGACAAGTAATTTATGAAGAGTTAAATATAAAATCAAAACAAAATGAACTACGTATAGCTTCCCCTGTAAATTTTACCAAAAGTACTACTACTTGAAAAAAAAAAAATAATACATGAAACATTTATTCATAAATGAAAAACAAGGAAATCAATTTGCCGAAAAATTTGACAAAGTCTCCCCTATAAATGTAACATACTCCCTGTCAAGCATTTGCACATACTTAAATACTTCACTAAAATTCCAACTATTTCGAATAATACGGAATTCAGTTTCAAATCAATTCAGACAAAATCTCCCCTGCTTGTTTTTTACCAAAACACAAGTGCATCATAACATCAACACAGAAGCTTCACACAATTTCCAACAATAACATATTCATTTATAAACAGTTCCGAATATGAAGTCCCTGGAAATTTTGTCCCTTGATTGCGCGGCTTCATCCGAGTTGTGACCTGTTTCAATCAGACAGTACGAAGGATAAAAATAAATGTTGTTATAAATTTATGTCCACCTCTTTTCATTAAAATCAAAGAAACATATACAAATACACACACACAACATACACGCCCACAGAAAAAAAATTAATAAAATCAAACAATATACCTGAAAATGATTCTTAACTTATTCTCTTTCTCTTATGGGACACTTGATCCTCGAACCATAATCCTTCGCTGTGGTCATCACGAAGTATGTATTTATCAAGTTCCCTATCTTCCTCATCTGCTCTCGGTTCAGGTAACCCACTAGAGAAAGGGCCAGCCTCATGAAGCCCTTCTTCTGTATCAATCCCTTCCACTCCGTGATGTTGTTTACCATGAAGAACAACAGACCAATGTTCGTCGCAAGGATCGGTGATATAAAAAACTTGTTTCGCCTGCGATGCAAGTATAAATGGTTCCCCCTTGAAACCCTCCCGATTAAGGTTCACCAAGGTAAAACCCAATGGATCATCAGTTCGAACCCCACTATTGTTATCAACCCATTTGCAGCGAAATACAGCTACTCTGAAACAAACATAGTCAAGCTCCCAAATATCTTCGATCACCCCGTAATATGCCATGTTTGCATACAATGGATTTTTATCCTTCCTGCTAGAAACATGTAAAGCCTCTGAGATTAATGTAACACCACTGTTTTGTGCCGTACTCTTCTCATCTTATCTCTTAGTAGCAAATGAATATCCATTTATGTCATAGCATGAAAATGCTCGTACCGCAGGGCTGGGCCTAAACGCCAACCATTTCAATGTCTCCGAAACGTCTTTGCCCAGGACAGCATTACCAAACCAATAGACAAATGTCCGAATATGTTCATTGAGCACACGTTGATCCGTCCAAGCAGGATAAGACGTTCTTATTGAACGGATATGGTCTGTCACATAGGGCGCAAATTCTTCAGAATTGCGCAGTATGTAGAGATGCGCCTTCATCAATTCAATATTAGACGGCAAAAACATTTTTCCTCCCCTTGTGCCCATACCTGTAATCCTCCCATCGTGCCAATTCTTAGATATTCTAATGGATGCGGTATTGGCCAAGTACTCAGTGCAAAACTCAATTACCTCCTCAGCTATATAACCTTCAACAATACTAGCATCAGGACGATAATGATTCTTAACATACCCCTTAAATACTTTCATATATCGCTCGAATGGGTACATCCATCGCAAATGAACAAGCCCGCAGATTTTTATCTCTCTAACCAAATGAATCACCAAATGCACCATAATATCAAAGAAGGCGGGTGGAAAATACATTTCTAATTGACAAAGGACAACAGTTATTTCATCTTGTAACTGCTCAAGTCTTTCGCGGGCGATAACCTTGCTATATATAGCATTGAAGAAGAAACAAAGTCTTGTTATACTCGACTTAACATGCTTGAGCAGTATCGAGCGAATAGCTACAGGCAACAATTGTTGCATTAAGGCATGGCAATCATGAGACTTCAAACCAACCAGTTTTAAATCTTTCATGGAAACAAGTCTGCTTACATTTGAAGAATATCTGGATGGAACTTTGATGCTACGCAAACTTGAACATAGTTGTTTTTTCTCTTTTCTGGACAAAGTGTGACAGGCAGGGGGTAGATATGTGCGTTGTCCTCGAGCTACCGGTGCTAAATTTGCTCTTATGTTCATATCACCCATATCAAGTCTCGCGTTATAACCATCCTTAGTTTTACCAGGGATGTTCAAGAGCGTACCTAACAGGCTTTCACAAATATTTTTCTCAATATGCATAACGTCGAGACAATGTCTGACTTCCAAGTTCTCCCAGTATGAAAGTTCAAAAAATATGGATTTTTTCTTCCAACAACCTGTATCATTATTGCCGGACTCCGAAGTTTTACCAAACTCCACATTAATGTCCGTCACACGAGCTTTCACCTCTGGCCCGCTCAAGGGTTCTGGAGCTTTTCTGAACTCTTGAAATCCATTGAATGCTCTTTTCATATGGCGATACGGATGAGTCTCGGGAAGAAATCTGCGATGCCCAAGGTATACTGTCTTTCTCCCATGTGCAAGCTGACAAAAATCTGTACTCTGCTCACATATTGGACATGCTTTATGCCCTTTAATAGAATACCCAGACAAGTTTCCATAAGCAGGAAAATCATTAATGGTACAGAACAACATGGCACGTAATGTGAACATTTCTTCACGGTATGCATCAAACATAGGTGCGCCTTCATCCCATAACTTTTTCAAGTCTTCAATAAGAGGAGCAAGATACACATCGATGTCATTTCCTGGTTGCCGTGGGCCTGAAATCATTAGAGACATAAGTATGTAATTGCCCTTCATACACAAGTAAGGCGGCAAATTGTAAATAACCAACATCACCGGCCATGAGCTATGTGTGCTACTCAGACTGCCAAACGGGTTCATTCCATCAGTACACAAACCAAGCCTCAAATTTCTGGCTTCTCCCCAAAAAGAAGGATACATTGAATCAATTTTTTTCCACTGATCTGAGTCTGATGTATGCATTATCACCTTGTCAACATCACTGGGAATACACCGATCTGAATGCCATGTCATTAGTTTTGCATCTTTTTCATTAGCGAACAACCGTTTAAATCTCGGTATTATAGGAAGATACCACAGAACCTTAGCCGGCGACCCCTTCTTTTGCGCATCAGAACTGTCTTCAACCTCATCACACAGCTGCTTGTTTTTGTATCGTGGAGTTTTATACTTAGGACAAAGCAATAAATCCTTATACTCATTCCTGTAGAGGACGCAATCATTTGGGCAAGCGTGGATCTTCTTATACTCTATACCCATTGGACACAATATTTTTTTCGCCTCGTAAATTCGATCTGGAAGTTCATTATCTTCTGGGAGCATATCTTTCAATACCCTCAATAAGGCTGTAAAACTAGTATCTGACCACCCATTTACCGCTTTCAAATTAAACAACTTCAAAACACTAGACAATCGTGTATATTTAGTGCAACCCTTATATAGAGGCTTCTCATTGTCACCCAAAATGGAAGCAAGAACTTCCAGTTTATCAGCAAAATCCTCGGCCACATCCTCAATCATGGCATCTAATCGATCTCTAGTAATCGCATCATCTCCTTTTGCATGAGATTTTCTTTGCTCAGGTAAACCATCAATACTTTCACCATGCCAAATCTACAGTTTATAAGAAGGATCAAATCCGTGCCGATATAAATGGAATCTTATTGTATCTGAGTTATCAAACCGCGCACCATTTTTACAAGCTTTGCACGGACAATGGACGTACTTTGTATTCTTATAAGCGAATTGAATGAAATTCTCAACTCCTTTCGCATAAGAATCAGAGGTCCGATCACCATACAACAAGATATTTCGATCCATGTGTACCTAACACCTTGAAATAATTGAAAATACCAAATAATAATTCAACAAACAATGTACAATTAAAGTATCAAGTTGCATGCTTGTTTTAGCACATGTCATACTAATGTTACTCATATAATCAAAACTACTATAATACCTCAATGATGAAAAATAATGCATAAACAACACATGCGCAATAGACATAATCAAATGAAGAAGAACCTATAAGTTTTTCATTTACGCATTTTGTCAAACACATGAAATGCATAAAAAAATAATACACACTCTAAGTAGTGCAAATTATATGAACATCCTCCATTAAAAATCAAACACTATAAATCAAATCACATCACCAAGAAACTACATAGTATAACTAAATAGGGTTCCACAATACTAAGGTTCACCATATACATGGAATATATGCAACTTTAATTTTCAGCCCTCTACCATAAATAAAAATAAATTCTATAGGATGACATATATAAAGTATAAGCATAAGCAATTACTGAGAAATTTTAGAAGTTTCTAACCTTAAGGTGGTAAATTTTAGCTCCAAATGACGATTCTTTACATCAAACGTGCAAAACCGTAGTAGAAATTTGGAGAGGAACACTTTCGGGTGCGATATGGAGATACACGTTGTTATTTAGGGTTAAATACGTCAATACAACAGCGGTACAAATTAAACCGCCGTAGAAAGGACCTTCTACGGCGGTTTTAAAATAAACCGCCGTAGAAAGGGGGCTTTCTACGGCGGTTGGAAGGCAACCGCCGTAGAAAGTGTGGACTTTCTACGGCGGTTACCTTCCAACCGCCGTAGAAAGTGAACTTTCTACGGCGGTTGCATTCCAACCGCCGTAGAAAGCACCCTTTCTACGGCGGTTGGTCCCAACCGCCGTAGAAAGTACCTTTCTACGGCGGTTTATTTTAACCGCCGTAGAAAGGGTGCTTTCTACGGCGGTTTATTTAAAACCGCCGTAGAAAGTCCCGTTCTACGGCGGTTCATTTTTAGACCGCCGTAGAAAGTCCGTATTTCTTTTATAACTGCGGTTTTCTATTTTCCGCCGTTAAAGCTCCATTTTGTAGTAGTGATCTTAACTGAAGTTTGCATTCCGCAATTACATTAATTATATATTCTAACTGTTATGCTAATTTATTGGACTAATTGCAGAAGTCCTGTTCACACTGCATCTATCTTTCCTCTCATCCATCATCATGACTTCGCAACCGATGTCATCTATACCATATAAATATGAAGGGTTCAGCATCATGAGGCAAACATCTCTGCTTTACAATTACAATTTCACAAAAAAATATGGCAGAAAAGTCCAAGTCGAAGGCCGTAGTGGAGACACAAGGTTCAACGTTGCAAGAAAGGAAGAAACAAGCAAAGAATGAGCAACAGGAAGTGAAGGAACTTCAGACTTGGGTATGCCATATTTTCTGTAATGGACTTCTTTTCTTTATTCTTCGCTGTGTTTTTAGTTTTGAACATTTGCTGCTATTGAATGTGTATGGTAGACTGATAAGATCAAAAAGATGAATGAGGCACAACAGAAAAACTACGTGAAGAATAGACCGAAACACTTGAAGGAAGCAAAAAAAGATAATCTTGGCAAGAGCAGAAGGGTATACCACATGTAATATAACACAAACACAGCACCCTCTCTCTCTCTCTCTCCCTCTCTCTCTCTCTCTCTCTCTCTCTTGTCAAGCTGAACATTTTTGTTTCTTTTCCTTATTGCAGACGGGGGTGGAAAAATGCAAAATGCTCCGTTGTTCCGGAATTATGGCTGCTGTTTGGAAGTTCCATAAAGAAGAGGAATAGATGGAGATGATGACTGATAGGACCGTCGTTAGCCCTATCAAATACAGTAAAAGTACTGTATAAACCTGCAATAATTAGCTATAAGTAGCACAATGATAACAGGGTCGATCCCACAGGGAACGGACTGCTTAAAATCACAAAACCTATTAAATTCCAAACAGTTTTGGTTTGCAACCACCTTTTGTGCTCAGAGAGACTTTGTAAAATATTATGAAAACTAAATAACAAACTTAAAGCAAGAAAAAGAGTTTAATCAATGTAATAAAGTATTCCAGCAATATGTAAATCACAATAATCACGTGCATGTTAATCATCAACTCAATAATATATTAAATAGCATGTCATCAATCAGTTATAGATTACCGTGAATCCGCACAGACATAACCCAATCTCCCCTTACTTTATCGACAATTACCGTGAATCTGCACAGACATAATTGCTACTCTAATTAACAAGGAACAGGCCGTAAGGCATCGACACCTATTAACCAAGTTAACAGCCTTAAGATTTAAGGAAACCCGATTTTAGTTATTCTTATTGAATTAACATCTAAGAATTACTAACCCCTTATTCTCTATTACCTGAAGGTAACTTTACCACTAATTAATCTTGCCCAATAAATATTATGTTATTTAACTGGGAATTAATTGGCTCTACCTAATTCAACTAAGGTGATCAATCTTAATTAAATATCAGTAATCAACGTTCTGAGCAGAGAATAAGAAGGAACACATGCAATTTAATTTAAGAACAATTCAGTTTTATAACAAGCCCGGATTAATTGCTATTACATTATGCCGGAATAAATAGTTTAGCTACTCATAATCAAACTAACTACGCACATAATTATTATATGATTCATACTGAAAATAGTTGAAAAGAATAAAATAAATAAGAAATAAATACTTGATTCACGATCTGAAAATAATCTCAGAGTACTCTACCGCCCGTTAGAGCAAACGGGACCTCTGCTGGCAGAAATTCTCCAATTTCAGAAAACGAAACCTACAGCTATTTTCCTTGCACTAGCTATGAAAATATGGAATAATATTCTACTGTCCAGAACGTCCTTTTCTCCTCTCCCTTCTATCCCTACAAATAGGTGTAGAATGGAGAGTAGAAACTCATTCAAAAATAGTAAACTACTAAAACTCTTGTCCATGTAGGATACTACTAAAATTAATCTCCAAAACAAAGAAGGATAAATATATTAGGAAACAGCCCATGCGCAGCACCCATGCTGATAATTAAAGATTCCAATTCCATTGCTCGTGCGCATCCTCTTATTAGGCAGCAGAGAGATTTTCTTCATTGGGCTGGACTTGCTCATTGTAATTGGGCTCCTTCAACTTTGGGCTGGACTGCTCTTTTCTTCTTCTTTTGCATCATGCTTTCTCTAATTGTTCTTCTTCCTAAAACCTGCATTTGTCTTACAAAAACTTGCACATACCCGTGAGATTTGACACAAATATGTTCTAAAATTCAGCAGCTAAAGGACACCTATCAATGACTCTATTCATTTCCAGTTTTTGTTGTTTCCTTATAAGCTTATTGTTAGATACATTTTCATTTAGTTCTTATGGATTTCAGAAGACAATTAGTACTTCTTGCTTTTCATCCACTGCTTACTCTCCTGCAAATCCAATGAACATGAAAGTCTTTTGAGTGAAAAAAGGGAAAATTATTCCAAACATTTATCTTGCATTGAATTGTCCCAATGGTGGTCTTTTGAAAATAATGGCATTTAATATCGTAATTTATCTTCTCTCACCTTGACTATTATCTTTTTGTTTCCTCCTTTGGTCAATAATCAAAATTTAAATTGAAGATAATGAATCTTAAGTATTTTTTTCTTACTTTCTCATTCACAATTTCACATTTACCATAAGGAACATAAGTATATAAGATTCGAAATGTCTCCCATGAAAAGTCGTAGTATTAAACGGCCTTTCATCATCAAATTTTACAATAACTAATGTAAAACACAAATTCATTCATGCTAGTAATAGTAGGAGTTCTTTTCTTATATCTCATTTGCATAAGATGTTTGACTAAAGTTTTTGGTTTTAAAAGGATACAATTGTTGAAATTTATTCCAAAGTATTCTGGTGCACATCTCATTAGCTATATGTGTAAAACATTATCTTTGACCATTTTGAATAATATGTCGAGAACATTTTTTAAAAAAATTTTGACCCATTGTCTAGAATAGCCACATTGAGTCCTCTCCCCCAACAAAATTCGGATGTCAAATTCTCATTTCTTTTTGAAATATGTTTTCTAGTGCAAATATAGGCAAACACTTACTTTCCACAAACAAACAAATCTTCCGTGTTACCCTTCTATTAGTGATAATTCAATCAATTTTTAAAAAAATTTATTTTGTATTTGGGATGACAGAGGCCAGAGTTGTTGTATTTGTCGCCTCTATATATCTAGGATATCATTCTAGTTTTGTGGCCTAAACTTGTGCTATATTTTCTTGGTCTACTAACTTGTCGTGTGACATTTTCCTACATTGATTCCAAGTTGAGAGTGACTCACATATATATATTGCTTTGTTTAAGCAAAGGAAAGATATGACCCTGGATTGCATAAATTCATTATTCAAAAAAATGATTCGGCTTCGCTGAAACTTTGGAACCATCACCTTCACACGTCTACAGAGTGGCAAACTCAATAGCAAATTCCCTTGAAGTGATTAACACAGATGACCATAGTGCTCTCTCTTGAATAATTCGGGATTGGTGGCTTTTGACGCTAGTAATTTTACCTATTTGAGAGTCACACTCTACTTATTATTGTATTTTGCTCTTAATTCATGTTCACTGCTTGCACTTCTTGTTATTTATTTCAATAAAAGGGTTATCATGGTGACCAAACACTTACTTGGCTGTTTTTTATTTATTTATTTAAACCCCTCTATAATTATATCAAATCAACACCTTGTTTTTTATGCCACTTTATTGGGAAGTAATGAAACACGATCTGGCAATAGTCAATAAATCTGGTTGTTCTCCTTGTGGATCTCAGATATGCCTTACGAAATCCAAAAGTGACCTACAATTGCGAGGATCCCCATGCATCCCCTGACACTCAAGTTAGTAAAAAAAAAAGAGTGCATAAGTTTAGTATAGTAAGAGTATATTGTGACCTTTTGAATAGCATATCTACCCTAATTATTTATAAGGGGAAAATTTTAGAAATGGTAGTGAAAGTTTCAAAATTAATAAGTGGGGTATAACTTTCACATAATTTCTGATAAGGGCACTAATTTTTTATCTAAAAATTAAAGAATAAAATTTTTTTTTTATAGACAATCATGCCCTTTAATTTTAATGAAAGGAAAAATTCTCAGCAATGACATATTTGAGCATGGTGTCTGGCGCATAACTGGAGATAAGGCCAGAAAGCACTTGAAGAAGAAATTTGCAAGAAGAGAAGCTAGTTTAACTTATTCAGAACTAAGACTACAATGTTCAGACTTGAAAGTCGAAAGTACACAAGGTTTTCCAGTATGGCTAGGAACTAGGAGCGTAATTTTTTTTTTTTTCTTTTTTAGTCTAGGCTCACATGGGCCTCCTTACATATTTTTTTACCTCTTCCAATGGGAATCGATCCCGCGTTGTGGTGGGAAGCCTTTTAGAGTCTTATCACTAGGCTTATTAGTTGTTCCTAGGAGCGTAAATTGAATTAGAGTTATGAAGTTTGTTTTAATTAATTAGTATATTTATTTCTTTAATAAATTTAAAGGTATGATTATCTATAAAAATATTTATTTTTTATTTGATTTTTAGTTAAAAGTTCATTTCCAATTTTAAAAATTATTAGAAAATTACACCTTACTTAATAATTTTTAAAACTTCACTGCCCTTTATCAAAATTTGCAAATTCTTCTTGAGTTCTAATGGAGGACAACTGAATGTGAACTATTATGGATATAATGGGATAACTATTATAACAACAATAACTGACATAACAACAATAATGATGATAACGGATATATATGTGTGTGTCTATATATATATATATATATATGTAATGCTACTAACGGACATAACAACAGGAATGAGATATGGGAATTATGAGATGATAAATAGGGAGTTGTGTGATAAATTAATGAGAGGATAATGAGGGTATGGGGATTGTTGGGGAGGGGGGGGGGGGGGGGGGGGGGGGTGGTTAGTTATAAGCCCCTATTCATTGCTCGACATCATAACTAATCCCGATGAAATATTGAGAGATAACTTCAGAAAGATCGATGTGGTACTGAGTTGGGCCATGTAATTGGGCTTTGTCCCGAGGCCCAACCCAAGAAAACATTCCTAGTATGTCAACGAGTTCCACAAATTCTTAGTCGAAATTCGGAGAAAACTTAGAACTTCACAAATGTAGATTTATATTGAATCCATCCTAGGAAAGATAGCATTCTGAATGGACAATTAATATGTCCCTGTTAATATCAATATATATATATATATATATGTCCCTGTCACCAAAAATGAAACATCCATAAGGCAAATAATATGAAACCATCACCAAAAATATGACATCTATGTAGCAATTAATATGAAACCGCCACTAGGAATATAACGTCTGCGTTATAAGAAACTTTCACCGGGGATAAGCAAATAATATGAAATCATCACAAGGAATCAAACATTCAGATGAAAAATGATCTGAAACTGTCATCCGCTAAATCATAATTGTCATGCACCTGACGAAATGATCATCCACTTTGTTATTTTCATGGACCTTTTAAGCCTTTTGATCCAAGGCCAAGCTGGATGTTGGTCTGGGCACACTAGGAAGCATCAAATTTTAATTCACCAGAATCACTACAATATGTATAATTTATTATGGATTTTAAAGTACAACACCAAAAATAACTACCTTTTAAGTGTAAATTAATTATAGACTATACATTATTATATTAGTAATTATACAAACATAAGTTTTTTTGAAAGTGGGCTTTACCATTGGAATAAAGATAAAATTTGAAAGTGGACTCTTCCTAGTAGAACATAGTAAGAAATACAATGCAAAAAGGGAAAACCATCAAACTCAAGGCTAGCCCAAGGGTCTGGGTGATTGCCTTGAGCCCAAAATTAAGTAGTAGTAGTTTTAGTTCATAAAATTTTTAATTTTAGTTCCAAATTGATTTTTAGATCAAAGATACTAATGTAAAATTATTATTATTATTATTTTACTGATTCAGATCATAGCCCATAGTGATTTTTTTTCCCCTATAAAATTTACTGAACACCCATTAATGTAAAAACAAATTTTTTAGATTTATATGAGAGCCCAAATTGAATTTTTGTTTCCCAATGAAATTTACTGAACTATTGATCCAACATAGGATTCTTTTCATTCTTTTCATATCCATTTCAAGACTTCGACGGTTAAGGTCCATACACTTGTATTTGAGTTGTAAATTTTGCAATCATTTTTTTATATTATTGTGTAAGGACTAACAATGTAAAAATAAATTTGAATTTAGAGTCCATTAATTTTAAAGACCATAATTTATATTATTCTATGATAATATAATGGTTCATTTTTTGAAAACCTTAAATTATTTTGACAGTAGTTTTTAGCTCAAGGCCCACATTACAAGTAGGGGTGTTCAACTGGGCGATTTACCGGTCTACCGGTTTACCGGTTCCGGTTTGTACCGGTTTTACATTTTTTATGCAGAACCGATAGACCAACCGGTAAGTACCGGTTCGGTCTGTTTCGGTTCTGCCGGTTTTTTACCGGTTTACCGGTTTTAACCGGTAAACCGGTTTTTTTTATTTGTTTTTAATTTTTTTGGGCTATTGGGATGGGACCAATCTACAAATCTAGCCCAATTAAAAATTTTAATTTAAACCCAGCCCAATAAAAAAAATTTAATTTAAACCCAACCCAATAAAAACTAAACCTAACCCAATAACTAACCCACTAAACAAATAACTTAAACCTAATCAAATTAACATTCATTTTGCTGCTGCCGTTTTTTTCTTTCTTACTGCCATAATGGTACAATTGAATCGGTCGGGAAGCTGAGCCTGAGTGAGTGCAGTGCCATTCCAGCGCTTTCGTCGGCCTCGCTGTTTACTGTCCGCCGGCATCATCAAGACATCAACGTCCAGTAGCCTGCCAAAGGTTTGATCAGTATTTTCTTTCATAATCTGGGTAATAGCCTCTCTGACGGCATCCACCTGATAATATTGGATGTCTATTTAACAAGCGGTTTTTTGATTCTCTGTTGTTATAATTCCTGATTTTTATAGGTAGACTGTATTTTTAAGAGGCTATTCCTGAATTTTTAATTTCTGTTCCCTGCGTTTTCTTCTGTTCTTGTAATTTCATATGGGGCGGCATTTTTTCAGTGGAATGTGCTGCATGCAACAGCATTGTTCCTCATATTTGGGATGTGCTGTGACATATGCAGATTGCATTTGCATCAGTGGATAATGTGGGTTGATTAAGTTGTAACTTGTGTTATAAATGCCTTTGATGGACTATCCTCTGTATATCCAGGATGGTGAGGTGGTACTGATATCTCATTATCTCATATAAGTTCATAATTTATATTATAACTTAATAATTATTACTTATTATGACACTGATATCTCATTATCTCATATGAAATTATTAAACCATTAACTAGAATGAGTTAATCTTGTATACTAATATCTAATATGAAAGTATAAAACCATTAAACCATTATCGGATTTGGTAAACTTGATTCATTAAATCGGTTAATCGCACGAATTTTCAACGAAATGAATCGCTATGAATTGCCATAAATTAAAATAGAAGATCAAAAATTATAAATAACAAACATCTTCATCAAATTTTGAGAAACTTCTTCATCAATGAAAGAATGTTGGGAGAATATGCAAACCACACCACCCAATTCATTATGCCAGTTTCGAATATAACTATATGTGGTCTACAATTACATTATACTTATACAATTAAAACATAAAGGGAAGTTATCAAACACTGAATAAGTGAGTGGTATGAACTTAAAACAAATTATTTTATTATGTGTTGTACATATGTGATAATATACTATTCTAGTGGAACCGGTGAAGTATTACTAAGCCTAAGAAATATCAATATATATATATATATATTGTATAGATTCATTATTTGAAAAATTATAAACAATTAAAGTAAGTTAGTACCGGTTTAACCGGTTAACCGGTTTACCGGTTTATCGGTTAACCGGTAAACCGATAAACCGGTAATAAATATTATTAACGGTTTACCGGTTCAACCGGTATGAAAAAATACTAACTGAAAACCGACCGGTAAACCGGTAAAAACCGGTAACCCGAAACCGGGAAAACCGGTAAACCGGAACCGGTAATCTACCGGTTCGGTTTTCGGTTCTTCGGTTTTCTTGAACAGCCCTAATTACAAGTGTGTTGGTGTTATAATTTTTTGAACAGTATTCAATTGAATACTATATTAATTATGTCTAGACGAACAATGCAAGAATAATTTTGAATTGAAAACCCACATCCTAGGCCTAAAACCTCAACAAAATTTATTAATTTATTTATTATCAATTTACTTAATGTTTAAGTTTTTTAATAAATGTTTTTTTTTTCCTTTTTCTTTTTTTTCATTAATTTCATAATTTTTTAATACTTATTCTTAGAAGTTTTAATTTTCTTTTTTTCCCCATATTCCTTTTATTTTTGGTAATATTAATTTTCCTTTTTTCATCTTTTTTTTTCTCTTTACTTTTATTATTATTAAAAAATTTTCCTTTTGTATTAATAATTATTTCTCCTTTTTTTTCCAAATTCTACTTAATATTAATACTAATTTTTTTTCCCTTTTATTAGTTGTTTTGTTTGTTTGTTTTTTTCTCAAAATTTGTTCAAGCCAAAAAATAAAAATTATTGAAACTAATACTATTATAGACTATTTTTTTATGGAAAAGTTTAAAATGCCCTTATAATTTATAGATTGTTATGAAATATTTTGTGGATGTCCAGATTCTTCATGTTATCGTAACTCACTACATGAATAACTTGTAACGTATAAAGCATCTGTTTCAATTGTCAGCCATTAGAATAAGAAAAGATAGCCATAACGCTACTTCATAAGTATGTCTATTTAGTAGTGATTCATAAATAGGGTTATTTATTAGTGGCTTTATTATGTAAGGATAGGTTTATGTTAAGCCTATATATATGTATCTGAAGTTACATGAAATAGACGACAAAAAAGAGAAATGAATGGAAGGAAAGAAAAGAGAAAAAGAAGAAACAAGAAACAAAGAAAAGAGATGTATTTTGTTTCTCACATATTGATTGTCGTCGGTATGCTTTATTATGATGGTTGGTGTTATTATACACTAATTTTTATAACACATTATCAACATGAGTCTCTGACCAACTGAGGTTATATCATTTTGGTACTTAAAGTAATTTATAATTTATTTTTTATTCTTGTTACTGCTAACATCCAAAATGTTGAGTGCTTTGTTTTAGATATCGATATATTGAAAAAATGACTTCACTTCGGGTTTAGATGATAAAATTCATCTATAAAGAAATAGTCTTGGAGAAATACAACATTTATCAACATGGGTCTCTGATGAGCTATTGATAAACCGTTTGAGTAAGAATGGTAAGTTTTGCTTTATTGTTATTGTTTTTATGGCTAACCTTGCAAAACTTAAATTTATTGTTTTGATAGAATTACTTAACATGCATGTGTTCCAGATATTGAAATTCATCTAGACAAAAACAATTTTGGAAATTTTATCAAAAATAAAATATAGCATTTAGCCAACAAAGGGCCAAGTCTATAATCTTTCTCTATTACCATCCCAAAGAAATTCTGAAGGTTGAATATTTAACAGTCAATGTCCGCTTGCCTTTTGAACAAGTTTTTGAAAGAAAAGTATGATTATTTAAAATAGTTATTCTTTCAGAAGTTCGTTATGATTTAATGCATTGAAATTGAAAGATTTCAAAATTATAATTGTGTTGTATATTGAATTACTTATCAATTAAAATTGTGGAAAGAAAGTAATTGTTATCTATTGGAGAAAATATTCTCTACCTTTCATGAATCTATCTAATGTGCTCCTGTAGTAGCAATATCATGAAAGGAGTTTAAAGGATATTCTAAATTGATCTCTTGTCTCTTTGTTGCTAAAAAAATAATGAGACTTTGTTGATAAATTATGAGACTTGTCCAATTAGTGCTACTCCATTTCCTGAAGTAAATGCGACAGCCCTTAACCCTTATAATGTACAAAAGCAAGGTTGTGGTTGTGGATGAGGATATAATAAAAGTGATAATAATAATCACTGTAAATATGAAAATGATACAACTCACCTCCAGAAGTGGGAGAGTAGCGATAGAAAATATGAAATGCACAACAATAAGAAGGTTGACAACATATGTCATTGTTGTGTTATGAAATACCATTGGTCACATACCTGTTGTATGCTAAAACATCTCCCTAATCTCTATAAAATCAATGAGAAAAAATAGAAAAACATAGAGATAAATTTTGAGTGTGATGATGTTAACCATAATATTTTCTTTATTAATTTAATCTATTTGGTTTTGTCAATTTATTTATCAATCACCCCGAAGGTGATATTGGTAGTTGATGGATTAAGAAATTATCAAGGAAATGATATTTTAAGGTAATAAATTTTTAGTTAATGTTTTGAAATAAACTAATATATGCTTTATTTATTGTGGTTTATATGTATTAATGTCTTAATGAATTCGATGCATATATGTTTTATACTATACAAATATCGTTACAAATGCAAAAGACAATAAACTAAATGTTTACTAAATTATCATATGGCGTAGTAAACCAGAAGTTTACTAATAAATTTATTACATATCATAGTAAACCAGAAGTTTACTAATAAATTTGTTTGGCATGACCGGTTGAGCCATCCCGGTTGTATAATGATATGAAAAATTATGAAAAGAATTCTTACGATTATTATTTGAAGAACCCGAAGATTTTTCAATCCAATGAATTCTCATGTGCTACTTGTTATCAATAGAAATTATTTATGAGATGATTACAGTGAAAATTGTATCGAATCTCATACTTTTTGGAATGCATACATGGTATGATAGTTGTGAGTCTATGCACCCACCATTTGGATCATTTTCGTACTTTATGGTTTAAACGATGCATCGATGAAATGGTTACATGTATGCTTATTATCAATTCGCAACCTAAAATTTGCGAAATCACTTAATAAGATGATTCCATTACATTTGGGTAATTTGATCAAGACAATTTGTCCTGTCAATCTTGGTAATTCACATCCCAATATCTTAATTATTACTTTGTATCTATTAGGATGAGTGTTGAACATCCTGCAGTTGAATTTATTAATTTATTTATTATCAATTTACTTAATGTTTAAGTTTTTTAATAAATGTTTTTGTTTTCCTTTTTCTTTATTTTTTTCATTAATTTAATAATTTTTTAATACTTATTCTTAGAAGTTTTAATTTTCTTTTTTTTTCCCATATTTCCTTTTATTTTTACTAATATTAATTTTCCTTTTGTCATCTTTGTTTTTCTCTCTTTTCCTTTTATTTTACTTTTATTATTATTAAATTTTTTTTCCTTTTGTATTAATAATTATTTCTCCTTTTTTTAAATCTAATTTCTACTTAATATTAATTTTTTTTCCTTTTATTAGTTGTTTTGTTCTTTTTCTTTTCTCAAAATTTGTTCAAGCCAAAAAATAAAAATTATTGAAACTAATTTTATTATATACTATTTTTTTATGGAAAAGTTTAAAATGCCCTTATAATTATAGATTGCTATGAAATATTCTGGATGTCCAGATTTTTCATGTTTCATATCGTGACTCACTACATGAGGAACTTGTAACGTATAAACATCTGTTTCAATTGTTAGCCATTACTATAAGAAAAGATAGCCATTCCGCTACTTCATAAGTATGTTTATTTAGTAGTGATTCATAAATAGGGTCATTTATTAGTGGCTTTATTATGTAAGGATAGGTTTATGTTAAGCCTATATATATGTATCTGAAGTTACAGAAAACAGACGACGAAAGAGAGAAATGAATGAAAGGAAAGAAAAGAGAAAAAGAAGAAACAAGAAACAAAGAAAAGAGATGGATTTTGTTTCTCACATATTGATTGTCTTTAGTATGCTTTATTATGATATTTGGTGTTATTATACACTAATTTTTTATAACATAGAAGATGACACCTTATTTTATTTGGGAGGGGGGTTGGGGTGGTGGTTAATGGTAGGACTTTGTATTTTTAAGATTATGGGTTCGATTTTTGTAGGTGCGTTTTAAGTGATGGGGGCTCATCGAACTTTTCATCTAGTTCCAAAACTCTACTATCACCAAATCAAAAGGTAGAATTTCATTTTTAGAAATGACATATTTAACATCCACGAAAGTACCAAATCTCAAAATAGAAAACTGAAATATGAAAAACTTCACCAGAAAACCAGTAGGAAACTACAAAATTTTAACAAAAAATATAATTGAAAAAATGTGATGTTACCATCCACCTTGACGATCTAGGAGTTACATTTTTAAATACAGTAAAAATTTTAGCCGGATTAGGCAATGTTTGAACCTCTAATTGTGACTAAACTAATATACACATATTAAAATTTTCTTGTACAACTTTTTGCCTTTTTCTTCTGTCAAATTTGTGAAAATTATGCCGTAGCTATTTTACTCAATAATCAAAAAAACATTGTTCCCAACTCATAACCATTGTACTCACCAAACAATTATACACAAAATTTTAGGTTTAAAAAAATTGTTTTGGTTATAGAACACAACAAATAAAGCCATAAGAGCTTTTTTTTTTCTTTTTCTTTTTCTTTTTTTCTTTTTTCGTTTTGATAGGTAACTGCCGATTAAGTGATTGGAGGGCTTCAGGACCCTTCATTAATATGGAAAATTTGTAAAAAATTCAGGGGGCATAATGAGCATTATCCTACGTTTACCAAATGTAAAATGCAGATGAGACTAAATATTAAAATTACAATATATGACTACGAAATCAGAGTCTAATGGAAGGGATTTGTGTTGAATCTGATCGCATAGCGTTTGCGACATCGTGCAGAAAAATGTCACGAGTGAATGAGAAATTATACTGGTGAGACAATGTGAGGTGAGTCAAAAAATCTGCCGGAAAGCGTTGCTTTCACGATAAATATGCTGGATGTAAAAGGTGGGTAGCATATTTTGGTGGATGAGACGAGTCAGATAGCAAAGACTCCATTGGATACTACATTTTTCGGTTAGTAAATCAGCTAAGATTCTGAATCCGTTTTAAAAATCACATCTGTGAGCCGCAGTTGCTCACAGATTTTGAGTCCTACCACAAGGGCCATGATTGCAATGTAGGAGTTAGATTAGATTCCAAAAAAATCGGGCTTCTGCCGCCAAAACTTGACCCTATGAGTCTCTTATTACAAAGCCGTAGCCTGAAAAACATGGGTTTACTAGCGCCAAACGTTCTATGTTAACTTTTACTTTTGGAATTCGCAAAGTACTAATTTTGGAATTTGCAGAGTATGAGTCTGGAGGGAAACCAAATAGCTCGAGGAAACTAGTAATCTTTCTCTAATTTCTTTCGAAGATCGAAACCTCTACTAATGTCTATTATCATGTTATGTACACAATGTTTGATCACCTTTGCCTCCAAACGAGTACCTTCGAAGAGGTATGTATTCTGTGCCTTTCGCAAAAACCAAATGATGAACATGATCAACATCCGCAACACTTATCCTCGCGTTCCTTCCGAGTACTCTTCCCACAGGAATTCCAAAAACTCCATGAAATACAAATGCGCAGAAAATTGAACATGTAATGAGATAAGAAAGTGTCGGCATATACCCAAGCAGCTACCGAGCAAATGAAGAACCAATATTCAATTGTATCTTGTTCCTGCCCGTTTGGCCACTTAGATGGGAGATTATTAAAACCAAAATGCCTCAGCAACTCTGGGAACGGAAGGAGTCTGTTTAGAGGCTCCAAGAGAAAAAAAAAAAAAAAAAAGAAAAAAAAAGATATTTTCTGTGGAGCTTCCTTAATGTATACTGCTGAAGAATCAATTGTGTTGAGGGACGGGGTCGTAGCATATCATAAGCTAATTTCAACTTAAAAATACATGTTGATGTTGAAGCCCAAATAGTTACATATCCTTCCTCCACAAACTTCAGATGCAATGCATCAATTCTGTCTACCACCCACGGTGGTAATACCTCTCTCAGTTCCAAGCGAAGATACAAATCTTGATATGCTTCCTTGTTGGATGAGTCGTTCCTATTATTCTTGGGAGAATGAAAGAATTGTGCCGACAAAATACATTATATATATATATATATATATTTTAAGCATTGTTTCCCATATTAATTACAAGTATACTCCAAAATTGAATAAAATTGTACTATTGCTTCAATGCTACAGAATTTTAGGCTTACTGTATAATTTTGCATAAAAACATTATATCTCGACTCACACAATTTGCATTTTGCATAATGAGCTGATAGTTCCACTTTTTACTCATACACAATTTGCATAGTAAGCAAATAGTTCCATTTTTTTCTTGTCTTTCTTAAAGTTATCACTACGCAATAGGATGAATGTTTGAAATTCAAAAAAGACATTAAAATTTATCAGAGCTTGCTTTCAACATTTCGAAGGACAAGTTTGCTTAAACACATGTTGGGCCCTTGTATTGAAATGCTTAGAAAAGACTAATCACCTCTACCATCTTACTCCTATCATGTATCACTATCAATACGTAAATATTACTATCAAAATGATGATGTCACAATGAAATCATTACACTATCAAAATATACAATAAATGGAACGTTCGAAAAGCCAGCTTTTAGTAAAGAAACGTGCAAGTGCCCATCCAGGAGTTATACAATTTCATTTTTCATTTTCCTCAACTGCTTTTCAGTTTCTTGCAGTCAGATGAGAACTGGCACTTAGTCTTTGGCCCTGTTTGGTGAAGAGACTCAAATCATAGTTTGAATCTCATTTTAATTTTATAATAGTTTTTCGTTATTCCCCATAAGCCTTTTTACATTTTCAATAAACTTTTTTACATTTTCAACACACCTTTTTACATTCCCAATGTAATTTTAATATCATAAAATTAAAATAAAACTCAAATCATGACTTGAGTCTCTTTAACAAACAAGGCATTTACCTCTTTCAGCAGTTCTAACCATTACATTGACATCTCATCGTCAAGATGTCATGCAAAGTACTAAAATAGTAATTCTAAAATCTCTTAACAGAAGTTCAACTGTTACACTAAATGCAGAAGCCTTGTTCACACTGCATCTGTCTTTCTTCCCCTCCATAATCATGACTACACAACTGATTTCATCCACATCATATAAATATGAGGGGTTCCCTAGCATCATGAGGCAAACATCTCTGCATTACAATTACAACTGCACAAAAGGAAATGGCAAACAATTCCAAGTCCAAGGCCGTCGTGGAAACTTGATGTTCCAACATTGCAAGAAAAGAAGAAACATGTACAGAAGGAGCAACATGAAGTAGAGAAAGAAGTGGAGGAGCTTATTAGGGCATCTCCAATGGATTGAAAGCATTTTAGCTCCAAAAGCTAAAAATTTTGTAGCTAAAATGGCTTCCATCTCCATGAGAGATCAATGGTTGGAGCCATTTTTTAAAGCTATTTATAAATATTATTATTTTAATAGTTTAAAACTATTTGTAATTATATAAATGTTTTTAAATATTTATTGTTAATAATATTAAATAAATTTTGTTTATGGAAAAATTTTCATATTATAATTTTATTTTTCATTGTCATAAAATGTAAAAATAAAATAATGAAAGTAAATAATAATTCAATTCAATAAATATTTATTAAAACATTGCAATATTTATTATAAATACACACGAATACTAGGAAAACATTGCACTACATAAACCCAACAATTACAATAAGAAAAATACATTAAAAAAAAAATTCAATAATTGACATTAGAATACTTTTCTCACAAGTGTTCAATCAGTGCATTACGAAAGTCAATGTGGACATCTTTATCTCTTATTTTCCTAAACCGTTTCCGATAGTTTTCAAACCGCATATTGTCAGTCTCCACCATTTCAAGTTCAATCTCGGGTTAGGAAATCGATTCGATAATAATTGGAGCGGATGGATCACACTCATCTTCAATTATCATATTGTGCATGATAATGCAAGCTGCCATTACATCTCGTAACACTTCATTATCCTAAAATCGTACTGGATCTGTAATGATATGAAAACATGCTTGCAAAACTCTAAATCACGCTCCACATCTTTTCTACATGTCTCTTGCATTTTTGTAAAATACTGCATCTTCGGTGTCTGAGGGTTGTGAATAGACTGGACAATGGCTGCTAGATAATAACTCATATTATAATCTTTTGTGTAATGAGCGCAAGGAGAAATACCTTTAGCAAGATCAGAAAACAAATTGGATGAATCTAGGACATTAACGTCATCGTTATATCCCGACATACCAAAATTGGGATGCTAAAACCAAAGATTGTAGTTCCTTACAGCTTCGAGAATAATTGTTGGTGATCCGCTACGACTCTCATACTGCCCGACCCATACCCTTAGATAGTTTTTCCATTTCCAATGCATACAATCCAAACTGTCCAACATCCCTAGAGAACCGCGTTGCTCACCAATATACAAAAGTCTAGCAATATCATTTGCAGTGGGTGATCTTAGATAGGTACGTGAAAAAATTTTAACAATGGCCCTACAGAACTTCTTAGCACATTCAAGTATAGTTGACTCCCCAATTTTAAAATATTCATCGAAGGCATCCGCTCCTTTGGAATAAGCCAACACTCGAATAGTCACTGTGCATTTTTGAAAATTTGAAAGTTCTACCTTACCCACTGCATCCCTTCGTTGTTGGAAGTAGATGTCATGATTCAGTACCGCATTAACGATGCGTAAGAATAGAGGTCAGGACATACGAAATCGCCGGCGGAATATATGCAAAGGGTACAACGAATTTTCTGCAAAATAATCACGGGTGAGAGTATTTTTTGCATTCACACGGTCACGGTTAATCACTCTACGTCGTACAGTTGAGACACCACTGGTACACCGATTGGATCATTGATTAAGACAACACTCGATGATAATATTATGATTTTTGATCATATCTTGTATCTGAGCATCTTTGGAATGAAAATCAATTGGTGTATTAAACTCATCATCTGAAGATGATGAGTCGATAATAAAATTTGATGGCCCCCTACATTGAAATTCATATTTTCATAATATTATTGAAAAAAGAAAAATGTTGAATGATTTTTTTCGTAAAATATTGGGAGTAGGGGATTATCAGAATGCATAATTAATGTTGGTATTTATAAAATAAAAAATTTGACATAAAGTTGATGATTAGGTGAAATATATCAAACGGTCACAGAAAGGATGATACCCGCCAAATTAAAGAGATGAAAACACGTGAATGATAGGGTTATCTAAATGCATATATGAAGTGAACGATTGATATTAGCGAAAAATCAATCCGACGGCTGTGGTAAGGATGATATTTGCAGACAAATAACATCGTGACATCGTGACACGTGGACGATAGGATTATTGATAAGAAAATAATCTTTATAAAATGTATGTAGAAAATATTAAGATACAAAAATTGAATTGGAAAAAATCACAATAGATTGTTCGGAGGCACCACTTTGGTGCAAATTCTCGACACTATTGACGAATCCTTGCAACTTCTTTCCAACTTAATGATATTTTAGATTCGATTTTGAACAGAGCATCAGGTGCGTTCCGACCAATGTGAATGCCTAGAGGCATTATATTGGTTGGTTATATGACGCCAAAAATCTTGCTTACTTTGATACCTACTCGTTATTGGATCTTGTGAAATTTTCGTATCACAGTTACAAGAGAACATCTTCGGGAACAATAAATCCGTCTCCTTGAGAATTCATTTTTGGAACTAGAAGTTTGGGAGTATAAAGGAAAGAAGAAGAGAAAATAAACTACAAATTCGGGTATTGAGTATACAAAATATGGTGAGTTTGACATTGCATATATAGGCAATTTGGATGTAGATAATGAAATCTATTTGGACATTATTAACCGTATGATCGATTTTTTGAAAAAATCAGCCGTTTGATCTAGAGAGACATATCTATCATTTATCATTGACGTGTCACATTTTTATTGGTTGGTGAATTTCATCCTTATTACAGTCATTAGATCGATTTCGAATATGATTCAACCATTGGATTTATCATTTTCTTATCAACAATCCTATCGTCCACGTGTCATGATATCATTTATCTGCAGATATCATTCTTACCACAGGCGTCGGATTGATTTTCCGATAATTTCAATCGTTCACTTCACATCTGAATTTAGATAACCCTATCATCCACGTGTCTTCATCTCTTTAATTTGGCGGGTAGTATCTTTTCCGTGACCCTTCGATATATTTCACCCAATCATCAACCTTTTGTCAATTTTTTTTTATAAATACCAACATTAGTTATGCATTCCAGTCATCCCCTACTAACTTTATTTTACGAAAAAAATCATTCAACCCTTTTCTTTTCTCAACAATATTATGAAAATATAAATTCAATGTAAGGGGACCATCAAATGTTAGTATCAACAAATCATCTTCAGATGATGAGTTTGATACACCAATCGATTTCGGTACCAAAGATGCTCAGATACAAGATATGATCGAAAACCATAACATTATCATCGAGCGTCATCTTAATCTGCGATCCAATTGGCGTACCAATGATGGCTCAATTGTACAACGTAGAGTGATCAACCGTGACCGTGTGAATGCAGAAAATACTCTCAGCCGTGATTATTTTGCAGAAAATCCGTTGTACTTTTTGCATATATTCCGCAGGCGATTTTGTATGTCCCAGCCTCTATTCTTATGTATCGTTGATGCAGTACAAAATCATGACATTTACTTCCAACAACGAAGGGACGCAGCAGGTAAGTTTGGACTTTCAACTTTGCAAAAACGCACAGCGGCTATTCAAATGTTGGCTTATTCGAAAGGAGCGGATGCCTTCAATGAATATCTTAAAATTGTGAAGTCGACTATATTTGAATGTGCCAAGAAGTTCTATAGGAATTGTTGAAATTTTTTCAAATACCTATCTAAGATCACCTACTGCAAATGATATTACTAGATTTTTGTATATTTGTGAGCAACGCAGTTCTCCAAGGATGTTGGGCAGATTTGATTGTATGCATTGAAAATGGAAAAACTGTCTAACGGAATCTGCCCAGTATGCGAGTCGTAGCAGATCACCAACAATTATTCTCGAAGCTGTAGCGGACTATGATCTTTGGTTTTGGCATACCAATTTTGATATGCCAAGATCTAACAATGGCGTTAATATCCTCGATTCATTCAATTTATTTTACGATCTTGCTAAAGGTATTTTTCCTCCCGCTCATTACACAATTCTAGGAAAAGAATATAATATGTATTATTATCTAGCTCATGACATATATCCAAAATTGTCAACCATTGTCCAGTCTATTCACAACCCCAGACACCGAAAATACAGTATTTTGCAAAAATGCAAGAGGCATGTAGAAAAGATGTGGAGCGTGTTTTTGAAATTTTGCAAGCACGTTTTCATATCATTGCAGATCCAGTATGATTTTGGGATAAAGAAGTGTTACAAGATGTAATAGCAGCTTGCATTATCATGCACAATATGTTAATTGAGGATGAGCGTGATCTATCCGCGCCAATTATTACCAGACCGATTTTCCAACCCGAGATTGAACTTGAAATGTTGGAGACTGACAATATACGGTTTGAAAACTATAAGAAACAATTTAGGAAAATCAGAGATAAAGATGCCCACATTGACCTTCGTAATGCACTGATTGAACACTTGTGGGAAAAGTATTTTAATGTCGATTATTAAATTTTTTTTATTTGATTTTATGTACTTTTATTATTGTAATTGTTGGTTTTATGTAGTGCAATGTTTTCCTAATATTCGTGTGTGTTTTGTAATGTTTTAATAAACATTTATTGAATTGAATTGTTATTTATTTTCATTATTTTATTTTATTTTACAATTTTTGCATTTTATGACAATCAAAAATAAAATTATAATATGAAAATTTTTCCCTAAACAAAATTTATTTAATATTATTAACAATAAATATTTAAAAACATTTATATAATTACATAAATAGTTTTAAACTACTCCCTCCATCTCACTCAAAGAACCTACTTTGAAATGTGTATAACTTATTATGAGTTCTGAGGTAGAATACCTAAAATAAGTAATTTACCACCATATTTTTCACTTATATCCTTACTTTAGAAATAAGAGTTAATTGTAAACAAAATATTGTTATATTAGTAAGAGTATGTAATGTAAATAAATTCAAAATAGACTCTTTAAATAAGATAAAAAAAAAATTTGAAAGTAAACTCTTTGAGTGAAACAGAAAGAGTATTAAAATAATAATATTTATAAATAGCTTGAAAAAATGGCTCCAACCATTGATCTCTCATGGAGATGAAAGCCATTTTAGCTCCAAAATTTTTAGCTTTTGGAGCTAAAATGCCTTCAACCCATTGAAGATGCCCTTACAGCTGCGGAGTATAGCTTCCGCTGGGGAATGGCAAGCCGTTAGACCCAAGCGGATGCCAAAATAGCATCCGCTGGGGATGGTCTTACTTGGGTATGCACTATCTTTTTGTAATGGACTTATTTTCTTTATTAATTGGTCTGTTTTTAATTTGAACTTTTGCTGCTGTTCAATGTATGCCAGACTGATATGATTGAGAAAATGGATGAGATGCAACAGAAGAACTACTTGAAGAATAGGCCGAAACGCTTGAAGGAAGCAAAAAGAGAGAATATTGGGAAGAGCAGAAGGGTAAATGAATGAAATGATAATTATGTGTGGGCTCATTTCCGCATGGAATGTAACACACATAATAACTCTCTCTTATCAAGTTGAACATTTTTGTTTCTTTTACTCTTTGTAGTTGGGGGTGGAAAGATGTAAAAGGTCCCGTAGTAGGGAATTATGGCTGTTGTCTGGAAGTTCCATAAAGAAGGGGAATAGGGATGTTGGCTCTGAATTTCTAGTTTCTGTTTTCTTTATAAGCTTATTATTAGATCTATTCTCCTCTGTTTCTAAAAGACAGTTAGTGCATCTTGCTTATCATCTACTGCTTACCTTTCCTGCAAATCCAACGAATACTCATCCGAGCAATATCTCACTCAAATCTTCTTTCGCCAAACGAATCTGCAAAAGGCATATTACCATTTAGAAATGTTCACTAGTAGTAAATAAATAGGAGAGATCAACCGCAGTTACATACATAAAGATGAGCAAAAATTTTCCACACAAAATTAGTTTTCGCATCAATGCCAGCCACATATATAATTTCAAATGGAATTGGGAAAATAGTATAATTTAGCTATTGCTTCTTAGAATTCAAAGAAGAAATAACATCAAGTTGAACCATACCATAAAATGATGTTCTTTAAAGAACAAATGAGGTCATTTGCAGACAGGCTTTCTGCATCATGAAATTTCCATAAAGGTGATGCAGAATTGATATCAAACAGTCTTTATCTTGGATCCTCAGAGTCAAAAAGTACAAGAATTCTGAAGATGAAGCAATGGTCAATGATTTCTTAGCTAGCATTGCATCAAGGCTGTTTTGGTTCAAGAACAGAACAATTAGGTCATGCACAAGTTGCAAATGGTACCAAGCTGGATCAAACGATGGTTCTTCCACTTTCACCTCGAGTAACATTGCAGCTATCATTGGTTCCACGAATTCTGCAGAACCCAAGGCAAAATGGTCACAAAGTTCCTTCCTTCCAACAGAGTTCTTGCCTGGATCACTCTAGTTATATACTAAGCAACAGCTATTCAACTAACTAAGAAAAAAGCTCTACTTATCTGCATTTGGAACATCTGTAAATGGTACCTGTGACTAAACCAAGTCCCCTCCAGCTGCAGGGAAAATTGCCCAAGACTTGCGCTTTACTTGTCTAAATGGGTTATATTTGAGTTGGTTGAAACACCTGATGTACAAACAGTAAGCCATTGGAACCTTTTGAATTCAATTTCTGCACTTAATCTCCAACCATCTTCCATTTACTCTAATTGGGTTTGTAAATTATGAATAACATTGTTCCCATCTAAGTGAACTGGTAACTAAGGATACACTGATAACCAATACAACTTCACAAAAATACATTGTACGAACACCAGTTCCAAGATTCAACACACAACTTGGTTTTGCCCCCAATTTTATACAAGGTGAACAGAAATTTGAAACAACTACTTTCACCACCAAGAAGACACAAAGACTAGTGACTAACACCAGTGGGACACTTCTAGCAAATCAAACTTTTATTCCCACAAAACACTACTTTCAATACAAATATCAAATGAACTCAGCTTCAACTCATATGCACCATGTAATAAAATCCCTATCTGCCACTAAAGAATGAAACAACTGGTACCATGTAAGCACACAACTAGAGAAGAGATACAAAAGGAAAGAGATATTCAATCAAAGACCTTTGGAGGCTGTCTAACTAAATCAACCAAAAAACAATTGGCGGGATAGTTATGGGTAACAGAGCTCAGAAAACACACACACACACACACACACACACACAAACAACCAAAAACCACCTAACTTCAACAATCAATTGGTATATCCACACAATAGTTTGCAACTAACACCTAAAAGATCAAAGCTTTACACGACAAAACAACCCTGTAACACCTTCATTACCATACTCTAACAAGAAGCCAGTCAAAAGTGGGAACTTCCCACAAAGATAGTTGATTATTAGCAAGAGTCTTAAGAACTTTTTAACCCTTCACGGACACAAGAAGTCGAGGATAAAAACCATATCAAAATCACACTAAAAACCATAGTGAAGCTATACAATTTTATTTCAGAACCTACTCCCAATCCAGTGTTAGCCATTGGAGTTCAGGTTTAAGTGGCTCTTTCTCCCAACCTATGTAGGAGAAATCCAACATGCAAATGTCATTAACAATTTTTTCTTCACATTCAACAAGGGAAATTAAATATTCTACTTCTAGATGATTCTTTGAATTGTTAAAATACATGGAATACCAACACCTCTGGCTACCATTCGAACAGTTTGTGTGACTGTTCTAAGGCGATTACATCACAGTTGTGATGTTTATTAGGTATCATATCTAATTCAGTTTGGTTTCCTGATTACATTTGCATAAAATACAAACGTGTACTTATATCACTCTATATACAATACAATCTAGAGACAATACTATGCTGGCATATCTTTTCTGTTCTGGCTATATGCTTAATGAGTTCTGTATACATATCAAAACATCGAAGAGTGTAATAGTAATGAGTTTGCACAAACAGTAAAATGGAATGCACCAATCAATCATTACCAACAGAATTCGTAAAATAATATCTGCTCCGTAAATCAGTAAATACAAAAGATCAGAATTAACACCCAGTCTTGTTCAAGAAGACAACATCATAACAAAACTGTTGAACAAATCAGGTCCCTCTCAAATACAACTAATGTAACTAATCTACCGAAAGTTTCAAGTGCCAATTACTCTAATTAATTGGCTTTTGCATAAAAGTTCCAAAAACTATGCAAATTAAAAAGGGAAAAAATACAAAAGTAGTCCACAATCTTTACCCCTGTTGCAAATGTAGTCCACAATCTTTAGTAAGTAGCAAATGTAGTCCACAATGTATCCATTTTGTTGCAATTTTAGTCCAAAAACGGAAATTGGACCTTGACTAACGGTCAACGGGTTTGACCGTCAGTCAAAGGTGGTTTTGACCTCTTGAAACCACCTTCAAAGATTGTGGACTACTTTTGAAACAAGGGTAAAGATTGTGGACTACTTTTGCAATTTTTCATATTATTTAAGAATAACACATTTATCTTACTTTTAAAGATATTGATAATTTTAATTCCTTTTATACTTATTATATGAGCTTCCCAAGTTACAAAAAATTATGTTACAATTGTATTATATTCATCTCAAATTCGCATTTTTAAAAATTAATTATTCTCTATGTTCCATTAGAAGAGTCTATTTTGAAAAATATTTCTTGTTCTAATGGAATAGTCAACTTTTAAATTTTGATTGTGCAGTATACAATTATCTCATACTTAATAAGTATATGTGTGAAATAAATAGTATCAAATTAGTTATTTTAGTTATTGAAAAATTGTAACCCACATACAATTTTCTATTGGAACAAGAAATATTTTTCAAAATATTTTTTAAAAATTTAATAAGTATTCTATTAAAAAATTGTATTTGTAAAATGGAATAGTCAACTTTTAAATTTTGATTGTGTAGTATACAATTATTTCATACTTAATAAGTATATGTGTGAAATAAATAGTGTCAAATTAGTTATTTTAGTTATTGAAAAATTGTAACCCACATACAATTTTCTATTGGAACAAGAAATATTTTTCAAAATATTTTTTAAAAAATTTAATAAGTATTCTATTAAAAAATTGTATTATTACAAATTTTCCATTGGAACAAGAAATATTTTTCAAAATATTTAATAAGTATTCTATTAAAAAATTGTATTATTACAAATTTTTCATTGGAACAAGAAATATTTTTCAAAATGGACTCTTCTAATGGAACATAGAGAATAATTAATTTTTAAAAATGCGAATTTGAGATGAATATAATACAATTGTAACATAATTTTTTGTAACTTGGGAAGCTCATATAATAAGTATAAAAGGAATTAAAATTATTAATATTTTTAAAAGTAAGATAAATGTGTTATTCTTAAATAATATGAAAAATTGCAAAAGTAGTCCACAATCTTTACCCTTGTTTCAAAAGTAGTCCACAATCTTTGAAGGTGGTTTCAAGAGGTCAAAACCACCTTTGACTGACGGTCAAACCCGTTGACCGTCAGTCAAGGTCCAATTTCCGTTTTTGGACTAAAATTGCAACAAAATGGATACATTGTGGACTACATTTGCTACTTACTAAAGATTGTGGACTATATTTGCAACAGAGGTAAAGATTGTGGACTACTTTTGCATTTTTTCCAATTAAAAAGTTACCTCATTTATTAAAGATGCATTACAGGCAAATCATCATGCAAATGAAACAGGCACTGGTATCACCCTCCATTTAGATTTCAAAACCTAGATATATCCACCATCTCCATACGCTCATTCTCAGGTAAAACTGCCCAATTTGGTGATTGCACTGCTCTCAACCACCGAAAATCATCAACATTGGCCCAGTTCCCTGTTTCTTCACTCAAGTTGGCTGCCTCAAGATCTTTCTCAATCTCATTATACGTCAAGCAATATGGTGCAAACCTCACCCCATTACTATCCTCAATTATCGGCCTACTCCTCACCCTTAAATAAAAATCACACCTTATAGCATTATGAATTCTAATCTGATGAGACGCCAACACAAAAACACATCCTTCCACTTCCTCTATCAGAACAGAGCCATGTACGGGGCCAACATAAACCTTGCAATCCTTCAATTTATTCACAAAAAATGCCCTCAAGCAACCCTTTAGTTTCACCACGCAGCCGTTCAGTTCAGACAGAGTAAACTCCCCAACTTCACAATCCCTCAGAAATTCCCTAACTAAAACCTCACTTTCTATCGCCCGGAACTTATTTGACGTTCTTAAAGACCCACCGAGACCCACATTTTCTTTCCCAATTTCAGGCTTTTCTTCAACAAGGTTTATGGAGTTGTTTTGATCTGAGTTTGAAACAGAGCCGCCTTTCTTTTTGTTTCTGAAGGAGAATTTCTTCTTGGGGATGACTCGGGAGGTCACATCCTCGAGGTATTGTTTGAGATCGGAGATCGTTTGGAGGCAAGTCCGGACTTCATAAGAGGGTAAAAAATAAGAACTTTCTGCTACAAGCTTTTCGAGGGTGGAGATCTGAACAGTGATAGATTCCAGCTCGGATTTTAATGAACTGGGTTCTAAAGAATTGTCATTGGGAATTCTTTGGGAAATGTTGGAGAGTTTGGACTCAATGGAGATTTTGGATTCAGTGAAGCGAGAGAGAAAGGACTCAGTGGATTCATTGGAGGGCATGGAAAGATCTGAATTGCGTTTTTGGGCGAGGCGTGCTTGGTGGAGATTTGAGAGGCGTTTCACCATTGCTGCGTGCTTCCTTTGGAGGGCTTCATCTTCAGAGTGAGATATGGTGGCAGATTTAGAATTCGATGGTGTAAGATTGGCGTTCTCCATTTTCTGCCCTTGGCTTCTTTATGCTCTGTGTTTTTAGTTTTTCATCTATAAATATTATGCTAGCTTGATATGAAAGGGAAACAAAACTCTAATTCAAACAGGAGAACTTCATACTTGTAAGCTAACTCACTGGAAAATTAAAATGGAAAGCGGAGAATGGTATTCAAAAGTGATGCGAAGCTTTCACCAAGAAAGAACAAAGGGCCTGTTCTCTTAGGTGTTTTGAAAACATTTTTCAGATTTATTTTCAAACAAAACAAGTTTCAAAACGTAGTGTAAGAAACACTGTTTTGAAAGTAAGTTTCAAAATAATTTTCAGATTCCCTGCAACCCAGAATGAACCCTTCTCCTTCCCCAAATCCACCTTGTATATTATACACAAAATCAGTAATCAATTTACAGGGACAAACTAATGAACCTCAACATCTTCGGTTGGTAGCTGTACAGGTGCAGAGGAGATTAAAATTGAACCCATCAGTTGGACAAATTTCAACATTGCACAAAGGCAATCACAGAAAGAAACAGGACAAAACAATTTGGAAAATTACATACCACCTCCACATCAAATTGCAAATTGCATAAATGAATGTATGAAAGCAGCAAATCAACAACCAAACCCAACATCAGCCAACAAAAATTTCCATACGTCTGTACACATATATATGTATAGATAGCAGAACCGATTCAATTGCAAAGCCATGCTTGAATACCGAGTTTGGGGAGAAATTTTGAGATAGGTCAACAGTGCAAATTACCTACAATTCGGAGATTTGAGGGACTGCGGAGCCTGAAATACGGGGTCGAAGAAGTTGTCGCAGAGGGGTATTCACAGCTGCAGTCCGGGCCGCTCAAAACGTATGTTCGTCGGCTATGAACAAACGAAGGGTCGACCCCGTTCCCGAATTCTAGTGCCGACCTGAAGTTGCCGTAGGTGGGAACCGGAGTCGAGGACGGGCAGCCGGCGCGAAGTAGCCGTCGGCTGCAGCCACAAGAGTCGTACCACGCAGGCGAGAGTGGAGATCTGTTTTGGTTCGGGCCGCTGGGTTCGTCGAGCTGCTGCAGAGTTTGCTGCTTGCCGTTGGGGGGGAGTCGCGGAAGGGGAAGGTGAAGGGAAGAGAATTTTGGCAGTAAAAATATTTTGGAAATTGTCTGGGAACCGAACAAACACTTGGGCTTTTTTTTTAGTTTCAAACCAAAAAGTGGGCAAAATTGTTTTTAAGTGAGCGTGCCGAACAGGAAAATTAAAATGGAAAGCGGAAAGAAGGGGGAGATGGCGAGAGAAAGGGGGCGTGAGATTGAGGGAATTGGGTGCAGTTCGAGTACACAAAGAAAAGGTAGGTTACCTACATAGCGATTGACAAGTCAAAAGGATTCAAAAAGATAACGCCCCACCCCTAACTAGGGTTGGGCATGATTTGGTCTAATTCAAAAATCAAACCGAATTTAAATTTACCAAATTCGAATAACCTAATTCGAATGCAGTTTGAAACCGAATTCGAATTATAAATTAGGTTTTAGGATCGGTTTTCGAATTTGATATCCAACCCGAAAACCGAATTGGGATATATGATTTATATTTTTTTTAATTTTATACTTCTCATTTTTTTAATTCCTCTGCCCCACTATATATATCTCCCCCCTCCCCCTCCTTCTTTTTCTTTCTTTTCTTTCTCCCTGCGAACTCACCTCTGTTCCCTCTTCTTCTCTTCATCTATTTTCTTTCTTCTCTTCATTATCTTTCGTTCTTTACTCTTCCTATTTCCTTCTCCCATCTCTCTTTCATTTTCTTCTCTTAACGATCAAGTTTTTGGGAGAAAGTTATGGTGGTGTTGATTGATGTTGTTGGATGGTGGAGGTTGTGGATCTGGGAAGGGGCGGCGATGGTGAATTTGGAAATGGTGGATCTGGAACTAGACGGTGTTTCTTCTCTTCATCTATTTTCTTTCTTCTCTTCATTATCTTTCTTTATTTACTCTTCCTATTTCCTTATCTCATCTCTCTTTCATTTTCTTCAAAGCCTTACTGTGTTAAACTACTAATTCTAGAAACAAATTTGTGAATTCGGTTTCCACGGTCCGAACCGAATTCGAATTACGAATTCGATTTGGTTTCTTCAATTTTAATACGAATTAGGTTCGATTTTCAAATTGGCCAAAAAAATTTAAAATTCGAGGAAATTAATTCATGGAAACCAATTCATGCCCACCCCTACCCTAACCGTCTGAAATTGATCAACTGATATGCTATGTCTGATGGTTTTGTTTTTTTGTTTTAACACTCTTTTTTTACTAAGGACAAAAACCTATGTCCAAAGAGCTTCAATTTTTTTTAAATTTAAATTTCTAGAATTATACTCGCATTATTTTAAAAGTGGCAAATTATAGGATGACATCTTTATGTTGTAATATATATATATATATATATATATAATACAATATATATTAATAGTTCATATATAATTACATTCTTTTTATTCATATCTGAATATTTAAAATTTTTAATACTAAAAATACGTATCAAATTTAACAATTAGCTTAAATATAAAACTATGTCACCATTATTAAAAATATATATATAAAAGTTTCAATAAAAATTATCATTTTGTATTTTGAATAAAAAAATTAATGTAAAAAAAATGAAGGATTTAAATACATAAATGTTTTGTCCTTTGAAAGAAATTACAATAAGGTTAACATTAACTTGAACTAACCAATTAATAAATCAGAAGGAAGCTACTCATATTTAGAATGTTTTAAAATATATTTTACACAAAAATTAATAAGAAAGATTTTTTTTTTTTTAGATAATAAATAAGAAAGTTGATGTAGCATAGTGGAGAGCGATTTCTCGTCTCTAAGGAGACGTATTTGTTCGATTCTTGCCAAAGGAAAAAGTTTTATTTGCCTCAAAAATGAAAAATTGGAGTTTACTGGTTGCCTCGGTTTTTAATGTGTTTGGTTTTAGAGCACTTTTGGACTTGACAAGCCGTCGGTTCGCAGTCGAACCGGGTCGACCAGCCGGTCCGGTCTAGGTGCGAAGGGTGCTTAGACATAGTGGGGCCCACATGCAAAATTTGTTTCCCTTCTTTGCCCTTTAGTTTGTCACGTGTGTTTTGAGTGATTAACTGCCGATGGTAAAACCTTGATGGAAGCTAGTGTGTTTTGAGTGATTAACTGCCGATGGTAAAACCTTGATGGAAGCTAGTGTGGTGATTAACTGCCGATGGTAAAACCTTGATGGAAGCTAGTGTGTTTTGAGTGATTAATTACTGATGGTAAAACCTTGATGGAAGCTAAGCTAGGACCAGATAAAATCAAAAAAAAAATCAAATTTAAAGACCTATATGAAGTTTGAACTATTTTGAACACAAGGAACTAAATATGACTGTGGTCCCAAGTTAAGGGACCAACAGTATCATTTACCCTAAATGTAGTATAACTTGTTATCGTACCTATTGTTTACCTGCTATTGCACGTAAAGGAGGAACTACTATTGCTCATGATAAAAATGACTTTATAGCTAGTTAATACTAAATAAAGGGATCCTATCATCTTCCATTAATTATATCTGTTTTACTAATGATCATCATTTGATAACAAGTTTGAGCGCACACACAGAAAGGTAAAGCATCGTTGAAAGTATTTAAAGTTTAAAAGAGTAAAATGCACCAAATACCACTTAACTATCTCCTTTTACAAAAAAAATACCACTTTTCTTTAAAAACTGCAAATACAAGTACTTTACTTTCAAAACGTGCAAAAAGTACCATTCTGTTAGTTAATTTCGTTAAGTCTCTAATAGTCAAAAAAAGACAAGGGCAAAATCGTCATTTCACACGTGTGACACTATTCATCGTCTTCACCAAAATTTTAAAAAGGTCCGATGAACAGTTTCGGTATTTTTCATCTTCTCCAATGAACAGTTCCGGTACTGTTCATCTTCTCCGATGAACAGTTCATGTACTGTTCATCTTTTTTTTTCTTCTTCTTCCGATGAAGACCTAATTAAATCGGGTCTTGGTCGTCTTCTTCTTTTTCTTCTTCTTCTTCATTAAAATTTTAGCGGCGATACTTACGAAGTCGCTTGCCTCCATCCCTTTTCTCCTCCTCCTTTAAACTTCCGCCAATTTTAGCGGCGATTTCTACAACATTTTAGTGTTCTCGCCACCCAGCCTAGCCTCGCCGAGAATTTGCATTTTCTTCGAAGTTTCTGTGAATTGAAAACAAAGTGAGCTTTGTCAGTGCTTAAATTCGTCGAGGTTTTCTCTGAATCACATCTCACTCACTATACTGATGGCGCAGGTAGTGGCTACTCGTCCAATTCATAGTTCTCTGCCCAACCCTAGCTCTGGATCTCTGCAAAGCCAGGTTGAGAAGCTGAAGCCATCCGGCTTCGCTGCTAAGGTTTTGGCTCGTAATGACCGCACGAGGTCTGGTGGAGTGGAATTAATTTTAATGAAGAAGAAGAAGAAGACCAAAACCCGATTTAATTGGGTTTTCATCGGAAGAAGAAGAAGAAGAAGAAGAAGAAGAAGGGAAGAAAAAAAAAACCAATGAACAGTACTGGAACAGTTCATCGGAGAAGATGAATAGTACTGGAACTGTTCGTCGGACCTTTTAAAATTTTGGGGAAGACGATGAACAGTGCCGCACGTGTGAAATGACAATTTTGTCCCTGTCTTTTTTTGATTGTTAGAAACTTAACAAAATTGACTAACAGAGTGGTACTTTTCGCATGTTTTGAAAGTAAAATGCTTGTATTTCAATTTTTTAAAGGAAAGTGATGTTTTTTACAAAAGGAGATAGTTAAGTGGTATTTGGTACATTTCACCCAAGTTAAAATGAAACCAAGAATAATTGAGACTTATCTATAATCAATTATCAATTCTTGACTAACTAATAATAATACTCCCTTGTTTTATTAGAAGGATCCACTTTGATCAATTTACTACTTATTATGAAGAGTGAAATGCATAACTAATCACATAACTTTACAAAAGTGCAGAAATAATCACACAACTTTCAAAAGCTGATTATTAAGCACACAACTTTAAAAAACGTGCAAAAAAGGTCATTTCGTCAAAACCGATTGTTAAATACCTAACGGAAGCTAATTTTTTTGGGCAAAATCGTCCAATTTCCTTTTTCTTGGTCTTACCTTTCAATTATTTTATTTTTATTAGCAAATAAACCCCCAATCTTCTTTCCCACCTATTTAACCAAAAATAAATTATATTGTATTCTAATATTACTAAATTAGTAATTGTTCTTAATATTATGATATATTTAAGTTTTGAAATAAATATTTGTGTTTTAAATTATAATATTTGTAATTTGAGGTAGTTTAATATTTTATTTTTCATATTTAATTTTTTAAAAAAAAGTAATTAAGGGCCCCTATTTAAGACAAATAGAATAACATGGGGTTATTTGCAAATTTTTCATCAAATTTGCAAATGAGACCCTTTTATTTTACTTTTCTTAAATGAGGGCCCAACTTATTTTTTTTAAATATTAAATATGAAAAATGAAATATTGAACTACGTTAAATTACAAATATTATAATTTAAAACACAAATATTGTGGACGAATATGTAAGAAAATGAAAAATTGAGGGTTTAGTTGCTCATAAAAGTAAAACAATTAAAAGATAAGACAAAAAAAGGAAATTGGATAGTTTTGCCATTAAAATTTAGCTCCCGTTAGGTGTTTAACGGAGAGGACTAATAGAATGACTAATTTGCACGTTTTGGAAAGTTGCGTGATTAATAATCGGCTTTTGAAAGTTTTGTGATGATTTTTGCAATTTAGGCAAAGTTCTGTGATGAGGTATGCACTCTGTTATGAATGTCAATGTATAACACTTTAAATAGCTAATTGGGTGAAATGCACCAAATACCACATAACTATCGACTTTTGCAAAAAAACACCACTTTCCTTTAAAAACTCCAATTAAAAATACTTTACTTTCAAAACGTGCGCCCAGTACCACTATATTAGTCAATTCTGTTAATTGACTAACAGTCAAAAAAAAGACAAGGCAAAATCGTCATTTCACACTTGCGGCAGTGTTCTTCGTCTTCTCCGATGAACAATTTCGGTACTGTTCATCGGCAAAAAATTTTTTTTCTTCTTCCTCCTCCGATGAAGACCCAAATTGGACCCAATGAAGATCCCAAAAGAAGAAGACCCGATTCAATTGGGTCTTCATTGGAAGAAGAAGAAAAAAAAAATTGCTGATGAACAGTTCCGCCCAATGAACAGTGACGGAACTGTTCATTGGAGAAGACGATGAACAGTGATGCACGTGTGAAATAACGGTTTTGCCCCTGTCTTTTTTTTACTGTTAGCCACTTAAAGGAATTGACTAACAGAGTGGTACTGGGCGCACGTTTTGAAAGTAAAGTGCTTGTAATTAGAGTTCTTAAAGGAAAGTGGTGTTTTTTTGCAAAAACCGATAGTTATGTGTATTTGGTGCATTTCACCCTAGCTAATTTGATACTCTTTATTTCATTTATATCCTTACTTATTAAGTTTGAGATAATTGTGGACCACACATGATTATATTAGTAAGGATAGAAGGAGTAAATAATTTGAAAGTTGACTCTTTTATTGTAACTAAAAATATTTTTCAAAGTGGACTTTTCTAATGGAACGGAGGGAGTACAACAACAAAAACTATACCTTTGTCCCACTATGTGGGGTCGGCTATATGGATCATATGTAGCCATCGTGTACGGTTATGACACATCGATTCATTTATATTCATATATGACATGTCATTTTTTAAAGTTATTTTTCAATTCTTTTTAGGTCTTCATCTACCTCTTTTAGTATTAATTACTCTTCTGTTTTCTACCCGTCTTACTGGGGCATCTAAGGGTCTCCTACATAATGTCCAAACCATCTTAGGCGTGTTTATCTCATTTTTTTCATCTATTGGGGCTACTCCTACTTTATTTCTAATGCTTACATTACTTATTTTATCTAATCTAGTATGCCCATACATCCATCTCAGCATTCTCATTTCTGCTATACCCTCATTTTTTGTTCATATTTATATTTAATCACCCAACACTCCAAACCATAAAGTATCGCCGGTCTTATAGTTGTTCTATAAAATTTTCCTTTTAGCTTTTGCGGTACTTTACGGTCACAAAGTATAGATGATGCACTTCTCCATTTAGTCCACCCTGCTTGAATCCTATGTGTTACATCTTTATCAATTGCTCTGTTTCTTCTATTATATATATCCTAAGTATTTAAAGCGTTTCGATTCATTTAATTCATGTTCTCAAATTTTAACTTTTGTAGCATTGTTATATACCCGATTACTAAAGTGACAGTGCATATATTCAGTTATAACTTTACTTAGTGTAAAACATTTTGATTCTAAAGTTTCTCTCCATGCTTCTAATTTAGCATCCCTACTTTTGTTTCATCTATTAAAACTAGAGTAAAGTGCATGACTAGGCACGTAAGTTTGCGAAAGTGCAGGAAGAATCACACAACTTTGAAAAATCGATTTTTAATCACGTAACTTTCAAAAAACGTGCAAAAATGGTCATTCCGTCGCTTACCTCCGTTAAACTGCTAACGGAGGCTTACTTGGGGTAAAACCGTCTATCCACTTTTTAATTTATGTAAAGACCCTAAAGCTTAATTTGGGCTTAATTATGTCATCTCTGCATCCATCCTCTTCCTCCCCCTTATCTGCCGCCCCTCCTCTTCCTCTCCCTCCCCCGTCACCCTGCCCCTCCTCTTAGATCCCGTCGGCAGCAGTGATGCAAGATGAACGCCGTCCGTTGCTGATTCCATTTGTCCGGCGTTGCCATTCGACGTCAGCTGCATTTTTTTCACGTCTTCCATTGCTAATTCCATTTGACGTCGCTGTCTTTTGTTGCCCATATCGGTCGAAACATTTGATGGATCTGGGCAACAAAAGGCAGTAAATATGTGAAAAAATCGATTCAACGGATGACAAAATTTGATTTAGTGGAGCGTGGGTGCTCATGCGGCGGAAGAATGGCTGCAAGAGCAGCATATGGTAGGCACTAGGCGGAATGTTTGCCAATTATATTTTAAAATTTGTAGGTATAGGCTTTAAAATCAAGTTTTTGCTTCTCCACCATTGTTGCTGCTTCTCAGCCATTGGTGCTTATTCAATGTTGCGGCCGTGTGTTTTTCTTATTTTTATTTTTTATTTGAGAATCATCTTTAGATTAAGTTTGTAAAGACAAATATTCATATAAGATTCATGTGTGTTGATCTAAAGTTTTCTTAATTTTGTTGATTTCTTTGAGCATCAAACTTGATTTGAAGGGTTAAAAAACAAAGAAGGAGAATTAGCAAGAAAAAAACGTTATGAAAAAATTAAGGAAAGTATTAATAATTATTAGGGGGAGAAATATGGAAAGGAAAATTTTTAGGAAGGTATTAATAATTATTAGTGTTAAAAATATGGAAATGAAAGAAATCAAAAAATATATATTTATAATTTGATTGAGCAAAATAAAAATAAAAATTTAAATTTAAGAAATAAAAAGAAAAAAATTAAAAATTAAAGGTTAAATTAGGAGGTATTGGATGAATATGTAACCAAAAAAAAAAGAAGAAAGAATGGGCTATATTTTGTGAAATATTATAATAGAGTGTCAAACTTTGCAATATTTTAAAAATATTATATAAAGGACTAATAAATTAAATTGGACGATTTTGCCCCCGCTTTAAAGCCTCCGTTAGGGGGTTAACGACTGGCCCTCACGGAATGACCATTCTGCACATTTTGAAAGTTACGTGATTAAAAATCCGGTTTTCAAAATTGCGTGATTATTTCTGCAATTTGTGTAAAGTTACGTGACTAGTTATGCACTTCATTCTTAAAACTATATCATCTGCAAATAACATACATTGAGGGATCGCATTATGCAAATGTTTAGTAATCTCATCAATTACTAAAGCAAAGAGACATGGGCTCAAAACTGATCTTTGATGTAGGCCTATGTTATTTGAAAAATTACCAAAAATTCCTATTAGTGTCGTTACACATGTTGTGATATCTTTATACATATCTTTTATAGTTTCTATATATACTACACTTACACCTTTCTTTTCTAATAATACCCGCCACATTATATATCTATTTACTCTATCATATGTTTTCTCTAAATCTATAATTACCATATGTAAGTCTTGTTTTTCCTCACTATATTGTTCACACAATATTCTTATTAAATGTATAGCTTCCATAGATGATCTACCTGGCATAAAATCAAACTGATTATCTTCTATATTTGTCTCATTTCTCAATCTTGTTTCTATTACTCTTTCCCATAATTTCATAGTATGACTCATCAGTTTAATACCTCTATAGGTATGAACAATTATGTATATCTCATTTATTCTTATACAACAGAATTAACACATTTTTTCACCATTCATTAGGGATTTTTGTAGTTTTCATAATCATATTAAATAAGTTTGTAAGCCATTTAATTCCAACTTTTTCAAGGCACTTCCATGCCTCGATTGGAATATAATCGGGACCAATTGCATACCGATGATATGCCAATTGAAGCATGGAAGTGGCTTGGAAAAGCAATACTACTACATATTTTTAACAAAATAATAATACTATGCATAGGAAACAATTTTAATTTGACTGGATGAGCGAGTCTCTTAATTGTTGTACCGTCTGACGATCTGATATATGATATTTTAACAGTTAAATACAATATATACATGTGTTAATTTCAATATAGACGATATTAGTTGTTTTAACATAACAACGATATAGCAACAGTTAAACTCAACATCTCGACATGTAAAGACAGTATACGATATTTCAGTACATAAATTCAATATATGCGATATTTTAGAGGTTAAACTCAATATTTCAACAACTAAATTTAATATACACGATACTTGTTCTTTTAAGATACACACAATACATTAGATGCTAAATTTAACTTTTCAACCCTAAAAAATGGTATGCGTCTATGCGATACTTAGGCACATAAATTCAATACACATGATACTTCAGAAGCTATATTTAATACTTTAACACCTAAAAACGGTACGCAATATTTCAACTCTGAAATTCAATACATATAAAACATGGATAATGTTAACTAGGTCTAATTATTTTTGTACCAAACTTGCCCTTGAGTGGAAATCCACATAAGATTGCCATATAGGATTGTGACTTTTGCTTACTAATGATGGGTTTGGTAAGAGTGATTTCAGTTTTTTCTTAAATTTTCTAATTTTTGGTATGTTATGTTTTTTTTATAGGATTGATTATTTATTACCAAATATTTTGTAATGAAATATTTATAATAATCTAGTTGTGATTAATTATATATATATTATTTGTAAATAGATATTAATACATAGTTTATTTGATCAGGTGTTAATTTTATAATTTTATTTATTTAAATCTAATTTAATATATGTTTTATATAATATATGAAATTGTGTTAGTTATATAAAAATTTTCAAAATGAAACTCTTAAATTTAATTCTAATCCCTCAAATTAAAGAGTATTGTAGGAAAAAAAAAACATCACTTAAAATAGTTTTCAAGTTTTATCTACATCAAGAATAAAGATAAAAATAAGTACTTAAGTAATAAACATAACTACAGATAATATATATAGAAATCATTTTTCTTTGTTCTACTAATATCAACATCCCTCAAAATTAATTTAAAATTTCATAAAATTTTAAGTGGACTAGAATCTAATTTTTAATTAGAGTAAACTGTAAAACACATCACTTAATTATGGGTGTTTTGCAAAAAATGACACTTTACTAAAAATTCTCTTTTTATGACACTCAACTTTCATTTTTGCTCGAAAAGTACCACTTTGTCAAACTAGTCCGTTAACTCACTAACAGTTAGATTTAGCCAGGGGTAAAATGGTCAATTTCCTTTAAAAATTTTTAAAAAATTAAATTTTTTTTAAAAAAAAGGCCCAATTTTTTTTTCTGTCAATTAAAAAAAATTGGCCATTTAAATTTTTTTTTTCAAATTGGCAAAAATTGAAATAAAATTTTTAAAATGGCCAATTTTTTTTAATTGGCAGAGAAAATTGGCAGAAAAAAATTGGGCCATTTTTTAAAAAAATAAAAGAAAATTGACCATTCTACCCCTGGCTAAATCTAACTGTTAGTGAGTTAACGGACTAATTTGACAGAGTGGTACTTTTTGAGCAAAAATGAAAGTAGAGTGTCATAAAAAGAGCATTTTTAGTAAAGTGTCATTTTTTGCAAAACACCCATAGTTAAGTAATGTGTTTTGCAGTTCACTCTTTTAATTATCTTAACCTTCAGGTAGCTCAACAAATTAAGTTAAGGTGAATAGATAGGTTCATTTACCAATTACAACAATTATACTTTCTAGACAGGTAAGTTATCAATATTGATACACACATCACATGTCTCTTAACTAGGGGTGATAATGTTGCGGATTTTTCAGTTTTAAAAAAAAAAATTCAAAATTTTCAATTCTTCTAGAGGGAAAAAAACACCTAAAACCAAACTAGACGAAATGGTCCATCGAAATTGGAAAATTTTTGATTTTTCGGTACGTTCACCGTTTTAACTAAAGGCATTAGATTCTTTTTTTAAAGAGTTATATATATAAACAACGTAGTGGATTGCCATACATAATTTCATAATCGTACAACTAAGTCAAATTCAATAAGAAAAAAGGTTTAACAATTTAAGACAAAATTTTATACTTACATATTTGATGAAAAATTAAGAATTTCTTAAATAAAACTAACCTACTAATAAAAAAGGCTCATAATCTAAATTGGAAAATATGAATATAATTATAAATACATATATGCCAAAACACATATAAGGATAAGAATGTATACTGCATGGTAAAATACAAATATTATCTATAGAAAATTATGGTTTAGGTGTCGTAATGAAGTTATTATTTGAATTTTTTTTTATTATATGATCATAATTACATACAAGAATGTACAATGATATTTCGATTTATGAGATTGCTAGGTGTCTGAACAAAGCAAATTCTAATATTGTACAATGATCTATTATCTAACAATTCATAAGGTAAAAAAATAAAATAATTATTTTCTGAATTATTTATAATTTCATAAAAAAAATTTGTTGGGTTCTATTGGAATTTTTTGAATACTAATCATATGCAGGAATTTTGTTTTCTTTATTTTATTTTAGTATTTGTTTGAAAACTAATAATTTGGGGTCATCCCCTTAAATTGTAATAAAACGCTAATCGAAGAAGAAATTTGTTAATTAAATTTGACATGCAGTTTGACATTCCAATTAATTAGAATTGGAGGTGGCATTTAGTTAGGAAAATTAAAAGTCGACTTGGCAAAATTATGGTATTTAATATAATTTGAATTTGTGTTATTTTGATAAATATTTTTATAAATGAAGTTAGTTTAGGGAAATTTTTTTTATGACATACCCAATGAAATATCCCACTGCATACAAATATTAATGCTTTGGGAAGATAAATTATTCTCTCACCTCACATGAGCATATATTAATTTTCCAAATCATTATTTTTTTAGTTTAACTTTTCATATGTGGCAATTCTACATAGATTTTCACCAAAAGGGTATTTTAGAGACTAAAAATAAGGATGTTGTTATTTGCATCTATTATGTGTACACATTTTGCCCTATTAAATTTAGTTCCTAAAGTACCCACCAGTGAAAAACCACATAAGAATGCCAAGTATTAAAGATTAAATTAAAAGTTAATGATTTGGAAATATATTTAATGGTGAGGTGGATACCGTATATAAATTTGTATGTCCACAAGCTAATTGGTTTAAAATTTAACTTCTTCTCATTTTACTGTGAATTGAACTCGGACACACCCATAATAATCCCATAGAAATAGTAAATTCACCGGAGCATCAATGGAAGGCGGCGGCGCATAAATTTTCGGGGTAAGAGATCCGAAATGTTTACCTAAATTGTAATGGATTTTTACTTGAAAGTTTATTAATTTTGTTTAGGTGCCGGAATCCTAAATCAATGTATATCGATGTGTGTTTATTCTAGCGAATGGGATTACGGTGAATTTATTTTAAAAAAGAGTGAACTATCTTTAATATACCTTTACTTTTCATTTGTGTCTGGTTTGTTACTTTCACTTTTTTCTTTTTTTTTGTCACGACTGTACCTGAACTAATTTTAACGGGCCAAAAATGTACTTTTGCCATTAGATACTAAAGGGACTAACGGAATTAGCAACTTGTGCCTCTCAAGTGACTTTTTTCAAGGGCATTTTTGTCCCTTCACTATTCATCATCTTCTTCCCTTTTTTTTTCCTATTTTTTTTTCTTCTTCTTCTTCTTCTAGCCTTTTGCTAAGTTCGAGCCTTTGTTTCTCTTCGGGACGAGGACACTCTTTAAAGAGACTGCAAAGTTAAGAGGAAAAAAAAAAAAGAAGAACAAAAACCATGAAATTAAGAAGAAAAAAGAGGTCTAATTATGTAAATCTATGATTTAGTTCTTGGATTTGTTGGGGAGTATGGCGGTGATGCGTCTTAGTCATCACCGTAACCGCCGTCCTTATTTTCACTCCCAAATCTGCTTATTTCTTGCTCTTTCTCTTGGCTCATTCGATTGATATTCACAGTATTTGTTTCATAGTTATTATCCGCCATTAGTCGTTCGACTTCTCCTTGCCCCCTCCAAACTCGTTTGCTACAGAACCAATTTTAAAAAAATGATTATTAAATATTTATACTGAAAACCCGTAACTCGGAAAGGAAGAAGGGAAACGAGGTGGCGTATGAGGGCGAGGGAGAGTCCCGGAGAAGTGAACATGGACTTAGAGAGTGGTTGAGTGAGGTGGTGGTGCGGCGGCTGAGAAATAGCAGCACTGGAGAAGAAGAAGAAAAGGAAAATTAAATAAATAAATAAATAAAAATTCCGCCGGTGCCGTCCAGATCCGTTCTTCTCTCGCCGTCGGAGGTTCAAGTCTACTCCAGATCTGCTCCTGATCGATCGGGATTTTCTCGCAGTCGAGATCTTCTGCTCCAAAGATCCGCCGGTGCCGTCCAGATCTCCATTGCCACCGCTGATATTCTTCCAGCAAGAGAAGCTAAAGAGGGTTCTCTGCCATGTCACCAAGCCCGCCAGGATTGTCGATGCTCCTTCCGGGGATTGGAACTTCTGGTCCGGTGTCGTCTGAGCCTTTTTCGATTATTCACGCGAAGGAGAAGATAAATTACCTCCTCTAAAAGGAAGAAGAAAAAAAAAGGCCCGTTTAACCGACAAAAAAAAAAAAAAAAGTTGGAAGAAGACGATGAACAGTGAAGGGGCAAAAATGCCCTTGAAAAATGGCATGTGATGGCAATTCCATTAAGTTTAACTGTGAGTTAACGGCAAAGTACATTTTTGGCCCCTTTAAATTAGTATAGATACATTCGTGGCTAAAAAAAAAGATTAGGTACCAAAGCAGAAACTTTCGAAAAGTAAAGGTATATCAAAGGTCGTTCACTCTTTAAAAAACTGAATGGTGTTGATTCGGTTGTTTCAAAAGAGATTATGCTGATTTGGAAGGAGAAATGGTGACATATGAGATGTCATGTGATAGACCATCCGTTGATGCGGCAGCAGAAGCATTGAAGGCTTTGTATATAAGTCTAAAGAATCCGATGATGGTGAAACCAATCAGCAGAGCCAGAATTCTCAAGGGAGAGGACGTGGAGGTCAAGGCAGCTTCAGAGGTAGAGGCCGTGGTAGAGGTAACTTTTCTTACCAACCAAAGGTTAATTTCGACACTACAAGAAAAATGACCTTTTGCTACATTTTTTCATGCGACATTACATTAAGTGTCATAAATATACCACACTTATACGTTTGTGACAGTATTGCGTCATTTAATTACTGCGTCACGATTTTATGACATAGACGTGACACTGAATTTGGTGCCTCAAAACTGCTACAGTTTTTTGCGGCACTTCAATAAAATGCCAAAATTATACGACACAATTATAGTTTTATCGTAAAATTGCGGCACAAGTACGTCATATTGTTAGCATGCCACAAATTGGTGGCATAATTGCGTCATTTTAATTTAATGAATTAAATTTGCAACAGTTTTAGTGGCACAATTGTGTCATATTGTTACCATGTCACAAATTGGTGGCATAATTGTGTCATTTTAATTTAATGACTCAAATTTGCTACAAAAAATTTGTGACACTTTGATATAGTGATCCAAATTAGCGGCACAATTGCGTCATATTGTTAGCATCTCACAAATTGTTGGCATAATTGCGTCATTAAATTTAATGACTTAAATTTGCGACAAAATTGGTGGCACAAAAAATTGGTGGCACGTTTATAACTTAATATAATGTGATATTAATATTTAGTTCATAAAAATATAGTCAATGAGCATGCCAAATTAATACTTACTCTATGAAAAACTGTGATGAATTAATTGAAATTAGCATCATTATTCTACAATGAATTTCATACCTCGTTGACAAGATGATCTTAGAGGGAACCATTGTATATTTGCAAGATGTTTCTTCTTCTTCTTCTTTTGATCATTTTAAGAGAGAATGATGCGGTTTCACTTGTCAAAACTTCCATTTTGAGTTTTAATAAGTGATACAAGTTCAAACATAAAAGCCAAAATATCTAATCACATACATAGTTACCTAACTAGAATATAACATGAACATCACACTGGATAAATTAGAACTCTTTGACAATGTTGGAAAATTAGTACAAATATCTTTTTTCAATTACCTAGAGTAATCTCTTGCACAAATGACCAATTCTTTATAGAAATTATATGCTTTGTGTATCCAAAAAAAAAAAAAAAAAAAAAAAAACAACAACAAGAGATGCATTGCACCATCACAAATCACTGCTAAATTAGAGTCGCACCGATGGATTTCCATTTATGTACTGTGATGTCAAATTGTAAAGCTGGGACTGTCAATATTCCTCTTTTAAAAGTGTCTCTGCATCACCACACAAGAACAAAACAACAAAAACTTCATTTGCACAACAAGGATTCTAAAAAGCTCTAAATCACCACATAAGCACAAAAGTGACAAAACAACAAATACAAATCACAATATGCAGTTTCAACAAAACTACAAATCGGACAACTTTGACAAATTCCAGGAATTAACAGGAATTGAAGCTGCTTCAAAACTAACCACTTTCTCCTACTGTGAGAGAGCACGAAAAGGCTTCTTACTTTGAGAGAGCACGAAAAGGCCATGGAAATCAACATGCAAAAAGTATATATTGTATACTCTTGCTACACCAAGCCAAGAAGTACACAAATAAACAATTTACACAGAAACTCTGGTAATATTCTAAGAAAATGCAGTATAACCTCTTGGCTGAGCTTCAGTTTTGTTTAGCATCAATACAAGAAAACAAGCAAATATAATGAAGATTGAACAAGACTAAACGCTTAATTCAATAACCCTGAAAATCCAAATCTCTCATATCCTATTAAGGTCCAAAAACCAGCAATCTGTAGATTCTAATCCCTCGTGTAATAGTATCAAATGGATTTTTTAACCTCAATACCTCAACCTCCTCTCTTGTGTACATCACTCCAGTTACCTTTTTTATAAACTGGAACTAGGGGATCTATAAGGAACCACCAATGTTAGTGCTCTTTTCCTGTGGGTTAATGATGACATCATGAATCTTATTAAAATTGCACAATCCAAGGAGATAGAGGAACCAACCTTGAGAAATCGTGAAACACCAGACACAGTTCCTCCCGCACAACCATTTCAGTAGGGGTTACAAGACCTAGTTCATAGACATTCACTTGCAAACTGAAGGAATACTTTACCAAAGATATCTGGGAGTTTGAAACTAAGATACAACCCAATTACATTTATTGAACAAAAGAGATGTAGGTGGTACCTCAATGATAGTTCCTTTGATCATAACTCCAAGAGATGTATACATTGGACCATTAGGATTCTTCTTTACCTTAATAATCTCAAGATATTAAGCTCAGAATGAGTCATATGAACTTTCGTGAACCTCAAACAAGATGACCAGATAAAATCGCTCATATTTTGGTGGCTTCCTTGTAAATTTAGGACTGACAAAGGCAACTTTGGTGATCATCTTCCTCCATTGCTTAGCTGCCAGAAAAACAAAATAGAACTAAGATCTTCAGATGTACAAAATGTGAGAAACAGTAAGCACAGAGATTCATCTTTTCCAAGATAAGATGACTCTGAACATCTCGTCTACAGCCCCATGTTAGACCTAAATAAATCACCAGCTTACTTAGTTCAAAAGTTTCAAGTTAAAATATTCCAAAACAATATGAGATAAAAAAAAAATTAAATGGAATGAAATTGGTAATTTCATATATCAATACAATGAAAACAACAGACACAGAAATATTTAAAATATGTTGTAAGAAAATATTACACTAATACATCCCATTACCAAGGCATTGGCTGCTAGATTAATAGGGAAATTGGTCTCAATTTGTTATTTTGAAAATCCATAAGAGAAAATCACAGTCTTATTCATTTTTAATGGCCATTGCTATTGTACTCTCTTTCCATAAGCTCATGACCTCAATGTGCACCATAAGAGAAAAAAGAAAGAAATTTGTCAACAAAGAAAAGGTGCTGACAAGACCAAGTTTTACATAAGAGGCCGATTGACCATATTGCTGGTGCAAGAGCCAAGATTCTGGAGAGTTGTAAAACATAAGCATCACAACAGTACATGTTCCAAAATCTCCCATGGACAAGGCCCCCACCCTAAATGCCATAGTAAGTTTCATTGCTCCACTACAGACACCAATTAACCATAAAACCCCCCCCAAAGAAATAACAATAATGCTCTAGCTGCCAACTTTTGCTGTATTCTAAATCTCTGAATTAAGAAATTAACAGTATCCTAACAGTTTTGTCCTTCTTGCTGAAGTTTCCAAACCAAAAATTTTATACTGTGCTCTGCTTTCTTATCTAGGCCAAAAAGTAATTAGATAGTAGAAAAGGGAAAGAGGGATTAACAGTTTTGTCCTTCTTGCTGAAGTTTCCGAACCAAAAATTTTATACTGTGCTCTGCTTTCTTATCCAGGCCAAAAAGTAATTAGATAGCAGAAAAGGGAAAGAGAGATTTAATAAGAGAAAAGCATGCATACTAAATTAAAAAAATTTTGTTGCCTTAAAAGAACTACATAACATCAACAAATCCCAAGTGTGAAAAAATGCTTCGAGAAAACTCTAAGAGGAGATCTGGGGAAAGTTACAACACTATACCTTAAATCACAAATTAAAGGTTTAAATTTGGCTTGTTCTTAGTGGCATTCCAATATCAGACAACTCAAGAGACATAATGAAATTGGACTGCTACATGCAAAAAAGAAAGAAAAAAACATAAAATATATCAGTAAGTAAAAAGTCCACAATTTGCACCTTCAACAGCCAACATGTACAACAGCAATAAGAAAAGAACCTGCAAAATTGTGGACTTTAATCCCGATGATCATTTTTGTCTTAGTTTATCGATAATAAAGATCATTAAAAAAAATCTTAATCTCAATAGCCAGAACCTTAAATGATGTTCCATTGTTAATTTCAACAGCACATCACCAGCTTGGGAATAAACATATCTGGACTATTGCACATACAACCAAACACCAACACCATTTTCATATAATTTGTTTTCTTGGTCTTACATCTTTTAGTTGAGACATCTTTCAAAAACAGATAGTTAAAAAAGGAAGGCACCTATAGATACCATTACATAACACATTCTACCTTCAGTTTCCTTACGTACCTTTGTTCTTATACCTCATTGTAGGACTCATAATGCAATATCAGTAAAATAAAAAAATATACCAGAAGAAGGGGGAGAGAGAATGTGTGCAAGAAAAAAGGAATAATAAACTCACTATCCAGTCTAACCCCTTAAGTTCCTTGGTCCACTTGACATTTATGGATATCTTGGTTATAACAACAGAAGATAAAGAAGGCATCAGGGAACCAAATCTCCTCAAGTCGAGCTTCTTCCACCAACCGAGATTCTCAACCTCCCTTTTGTTGCTTTCAGCAACAAATTGCGTTTAAAGCAAGCAACACCACTGATCACTTTCTTAACTCCACTACTAACAGCTGGAAAAAGGAAAATGATTAAACAAAATTAGTACAATTAAACATGGCAAACCCAATGGTCACAAAAAGTAATTCTAATTAGTACAAGCAACAGGAAGCTATAAATACACTATAATATACATTTATAAGCCACATAAATAGAGGAGAGCATTAAAACGATTCAGAATAAAGAACAACAGAGCAGAAAGAAACGGAGAGAGATCATATCAGCAACTAAGGAGACCCGGAGGCAGTGCCTATCAACAACAATAAATACACTAAAATTCAATTTCTTAGGTACAACAAAGACAAGCCTGAGCTGATTGTCTATGGCCTCCTTCAGCTTCCATGAAAAAAACATAATTGAGCAATATAACACCTTTCTGTTACATAAAAGAAGAGAAGATTAATACTGAAATCCACTCTGTGGGAAGTGCACACTGATCTGTGACGGATAACCAACGAAAGACAGCCTTTTTCTGTTACAGTCTTTCATTACATGAAAACCATAAAATTGAAGTTAGCAACAGCAAAGAAAGAAAGATGCCTTCAGAGACTGCATCCACAGCTTTTGACTTCAATTCTTGGGCCAAATCTTGAATTTCCTCAATTACTTTGACTGAGGAATCTCCCATCTATAAAAAATATAATAATTAGAAAGAAGGAAATAAAATTGTCAACAGAATAGATGGAAAAAGGAAAGGAAAAAAAAAAGGACTATTCAATGCATTCAGCTAACTGTCTCCATCAATCACCTTTTGTGGAGGATCATTGTTGGGTAGCACAATGTTATTATCATCTAGATCAACATCAGACTCAACAATGTCTTCATCCAAGCCATCAGCAGTGGATGAAGGATGTTTGGAACCACTATGCTTTCTAGAATCTGGAATGTCCTGCCCATTGTTCCCCTGCTCATTATTCTTTCAAATTAATGCTAAAGAAATGAAGGCAAAAATAGAACTAATACAGCGAAGGCATTTCCAGCTTAAATGCAAATTCAGGAAAAAGTACAAAGAGCTAGCATGATGACATTGTTATAGTGCCAGTGGTGAGAACTTTGATAAACAGTCTAACCATACTAATGCCTATAACTTCACTCGATTGAATAGAGTATTCATGAAGACCACAGGTTCAGCAGTTATTCCAATAGTCCTGCTCCCTCTTACGCATCAATGAATAGCTTTAATTTGTCATTGCTTCCTTAAAAAGATTAGTTGAAGGGGCATTACAGCCTAACTAATCACAAACATAAATGTAAATTAGCGACAAATGCATATTGCAAGCATTAGTTGTCTTATCTGAGCAAAAGAACAGAACCAAATTCACATTACAAGTAAATACTATGGAAATTGGAAACATCAGTAAAAGGAATTCTCGAAAATATATAAATCTAAATTAGAAACAAACTTCCCAATCTTGGAAACAACCAGTGAATCCATAGTTCTTTCCCTTCAAATTAAATTTCAGAGATCATCTCTTCCGCCTCCCCAGCCCAGAACACAAACCATATCTCTATTAAACCAAAAAAAGAATAAATACGGAAAATAGACAAACCATAAAAGAATCCAAAAGCTAAACATTGATTACGCACAAGAAACTCAAAATTTCATCCCACCATTGCCCATATCAATATGCTCTTGAAACCAAGGAACAAAAAATTGATTAATTCAGAAGAGCTAATGCATGTATATCCACTGTATCTGTAACATCACTAAAAAAAAAAAGGTTTCTTTTAAATCACAATTGAGAAAGGAAGGTTTATTAATCAGGGCTTTGACCGATGAAATTTTCTAGTATTACATAACTGGAGTGTCGTCGGATTCCGGATCAGAACAAACGAGGATGCACAGATCAGATTTTTGCAACAAGATCAACACAAACAGAAGAGTAAATATTCCAATAAATTACCTTTAGGAATGTAGATGTTTCGCTTAGCGTAGTAGACGTAGAAGCACCAAAGAATCCCAGATATGAAACATAGCAAGTACCATCAATGTAGTTCCGGAGCTATCCCCGGAAGAAGTGAGGAAGTGGGCCCCACAAACTCTCCGGTCGACCGAGGGATTCTTTTCGAGTCATTAGCTTCATACGAGCTTTGACTTTGGGGACCTCACAAGGAAGCAAAACACTAGAGGAAAAAGCTTCTGATCTACTTTGATTTTAAGCCGGGAATAGGGAGAAGGGACACACAACATTAGAGATGGCGGTGGTAGTGGAATTGTGGAGAAAAGGGTAGTAATGCATTTACGCTTCTACGGTGGAGGGATGGTTCTTCCTAATTTTTTTGAATTATGTTTTCATAATTTTTTTTCAATTAACCCGCCATTTTTTTTCCTATCCCGCGTTTCATCCTTCATTTTTTTTTTAAACCAAAATTTCCTTTATATCTTTTGACCAATGATATTTTTATTAAGAGTTATGTAGACATTTATAATTGTTTCATAAAATAAAATTAGACATTTCTAATTATTATTACATATTATATTATAATTTTGAAAAACTTATAATTGCTATGTTTTATTTATTTATTTATTATTTTTATAATAGTTTGCTTATGTTTTGGTTATAAGAGATAAATTGATGACAAATATAATTTAAATTTTAGTTATGATTTGAAGGCGGAATGGTTTCTTAAAGAGACTATAGTTTTTCTCTAAATTTTATACATAAACTTTAATATAATGTATATTAAAATTTTATTTTATTTATATAGTATTTTAAAAGTCCATTTAAAGTTTATATCAAGATAATTATATGTTCAAAATCTCCCTACGGGTGAATATTCACTTTAAAAAGTTTTTTAATATGGTAACATAGTCATGACAAAAATATTTTTAACTGAAGAGATAAAAGAAAATAAAATAGTCAAACATGCACCATTTACATAAGTTATAATTCCTATATCCCACATAAATAGTAATCCCATCGTACCATTAGAATCTTTCACTTGGAAAATTTGTTTTTGTTCTAATAGAAGAGTTTATTTTGAAATTATTTACTCATCCTATTACAAATATAATAGTGTGTGCGTCATAATTAAATTACACTTAAAAAATAAGAACATTAGTGGAATAAATGATAACAAATTCACTATTTTAGATGTTGTACTTTTGAAATTCATATAAGTTGTACCCTTTTTAAACTGGACTCTTCTAATGAAACAGACAGAGTAATATTGTTAAATGATATATTTTTTTTTGAGTAATAAGGTATAACATTTAAAATAATTAATTTGATACTAAATTTTCCACTTATACTCCTAACTTTTAAGCATGGATGAATTCTGGACCACACATTATTATAGCATTATTTTATAAGATTAAATTAAATTTAACAAAATAAAAAGAAATAATTTTGGGTAAAGGAAAAAGAGTAAGGTAAACTTAAATTTTTTTTTGAGGTTTGGTTTAAAAAAAAAAAAAGTTTTGAGGTTTGGAAGATATTAAAAAATTTCTAAAAACCCTTCTTCATGGGGATTTTGTCAAGAAAGTTGAGGACTATTTTTTTTATGAGTAAATGTAAATGGACCGATGAATGCGTGGACCGACGATCCCAACGCTAGTCCCAGCAATTTGGATTCCATTTTTACCCTTTACCGTATCAAATCCACCTAAGTGAAGCATGTGATCACACGTTTTATCTCTCATCCTCTTCTTCCTTTCTTCTGTCTCACTTGCTCCTCTCTCTCTTGTCTTTCTCTGGTTCGATGCTTTGCCTCTTCTTTTTTCTCCCTTGCTGCCCTCTCTCTCTCCTCCTCATCATCTTTCTTCTCCCTGACGACTGTGATATTGGATTTTTTTCGTTGGGGGTAGATCGAATAAATTTTTGTTTGTTTTTTGTTTCTGGATTAAATATTTAGGGAAAAGTATAAATGAAAGCCATGAGAAGAATCAAAGATGATTTTGTTGGGTTAGAGTTTGCATAACTAACTGTTGTTTAAATCTGTACTTTAGATTTAATTAGATATGATTTTCTCTTGTTTTAGATTTGTTTTTGAAGCCACCCATGATTTGCTGGGTGAAATAAATTGATAGCCGGTGGTGGTGCACTACATCGGCGTGGGAGATGGAGGTGGTGCACGGCGGTAGTGGCAGAAATGATGGGTGTTTGTAGTAATGGACGCAAAAGAAAATTGCTCATCCTCATCATGTGAACTTTAGATTTTTTTAATTTTTTTTTCTAGGTTTCACCACTGGTGCTGGTGGTAGTTCTAAGAAAATTTCAGAGAGTTGAGGAAATATTAGAAGGATTTCTCAACTTGGTGTGCTAAGTGTGAAAGAGAGAAGAAAGAGAGGCAGAAACAGTCCGTTACTGTTATTAAAATGGTACACTTAAAGTAAACATTTGATACAATGTATGAATTAAAATGGTACATTTGAAACAAATATTTGATGCAATGTGCATATTATAAGCTTGTATAAATTAACATCTAAAATGCCTAATATAAATTTATAATTCTTAATTTCCTAATTACAGTCCATTAAATCGCTATTACTGGTAACAGTGTACTGATATATTCAATGTGTTAACCAGCTGAAATATAGAATTTTTTGGGTCATGACTGTTAAATAATATTTGCATTTAATAATTTGTATATTAGGTTGTGCTGTTACAAAAGTTAGAATGTAACGATTTTATTTTTCTGCTACATAACAATGCCAAGAAACGATTCATCACCAAGTTAACTAATATATATGTAATGACCTCACTACTACAAAAAGGACTTTTAATGGCGGTTTTTTAGGGCTTTTAACGGTGGTTTTTGGCATTTTTGAACCGCCATCTATCCGGCAGCCGTAGAAAGTTTACGGACTTACTACAGCGGTTCGCTTAGGAACCGCCGTAGAAAGTTGGCTTTCTACGGCGGTTTTGAAGATAACCGCCGTAGAAAGTACCAAATTTGTAAAAAAAAAAATTTAATATTTCATTTTTTTCTCTACATTCAAAAAATATACATCAAAAATAGCAGGAACAGCTTTAGAAATGTTTTGATATATATATATATATATTTATTTCAACTTTATTCAAAATATATATCAAAAACTTCCATGCTAATAAACCGAACAACCACCAAACTTCACAAAATTTTTGCGTGCATCCATCAAATTCTAATTAATTTAATCATTAACAGTAAGAACAATACAATAATCACCAATAGAACACTAATCAAACCCGAATTTAATCATTCATCATCTCACCAAACCCGAATTTAACACTAATAATAAACCCTAGGCCAATCACAATAATCAAGTAACAATAAAATTTGTAAAGCTTAAATAAAGTTGAAACTATTCTATATTACCTTTTTTATGATTTGAAGCCCACAACAAGGACCGATTGTGGTGAAATTATGATGGGGGATTAACTCCAAGTGGTGGGTGATGGCCGATTAAGAAACCATATCCGGAGTTGGGTGACAGCGGATCTTGTTATCAACGCTACTGGAAGAACAACTTCGGTGGAAGACAAGAGAAAAAACCAACGGAAAGAGGATGGGCGTCGGCAACGAGAGAATGCTTCGGTTTGCTGGAGATGGAAACATGGGGAAGCCGCGGCTGCTTGGAGATGGAAACAAAGGAAAACCCTTAAAATTCAAACAAAATCAAGTTTCTATGGCGGTTGTAATTAAAACCGCCATAGAAAGGTTTCTATGGCGGTTTTAATTACAACCGCCATAGAAAGTTACTTTCTATGGCGGTTATGAAGAAACCGCCATAGAAAGTTACTTTCTATGGTGGATTCAATTACAACCGCCTTAGAAAGTCCATTTCTACGACGGTTTTAATAAATGCGCCGTAGAAAGCTCGTAATTGTGAATTCCCGCCCGTTCCTCTATTCCTATTAATTTCTAGTTTTTCTATTTTTGTAAATTAACCCCCAAATTTTTTTAACTTTAATAATAAATATGTATTTTACTATTTATCAATTTTTATAGAAAAATTCATCATATTTATTAATTATATGGCGGTTAGAAATACAACCGTCTAGAAAGTCCCCTTTTTACCGCCGTAGAAAGTAGGGACTTTCTACGGCGGTTTTCAAAAACCGCCGTAAAAAGGTGACTTTCTACGGCGGTTATCAAAAACCGCCGTAGAAAGTCCCTTTCTACGGCGGTTTATTTCTAACCGCCGTAGAAAGTCCGTACTTTCTTTTTAATGGCGGTTTTGGTTTTTCCGCCGTTAAAGCACCGCCGTAAAAAGTCCATTTTGTAGTACTATTCATTCCAATGAGTGCATACATCCGAACAGAAATTATTTATGTGATACAATACAAATATGCTTATATTGAAGACTCAATATATAACTCCTCCACAGATGCCTATTACATTCATATGGTTACTTCCTTATACTGTGATGTTCCGTAACTTAGAATGTATTGTTTCGTATTTTGCCCAACTGAAGTTTGGGCTATTTTACATATTCTAATACTCGTTCATCGGTGTTATGCTGTGTTTCAAGGGTGACATTAATTGATATGTTTTTTCTCCACTGAAAACATAAGAGGTGAGGGCTAGTTTACACTCTTGTTACCTTCCCTGTTACACATCTTAATAACTCAGTGTAAATATTATTTTTTATTTTAATTTTTTCACCAATGATATTAATTAGCATTATAATATATTTTTGGACTAAGGGTTCACCTATTTTGGTGTAGGGTATATTTATTTTAATTTATTGAGATTAAAAAATCAAAAAAATGCTATAAAATTATATTAAAGTACAAGAATAATGTAAAATTTTTTTTTATTAAAATTATGTAGAATGCCAATGAATAGCATTGGTAAAAAAATTAATTTAAAAAATAATATTTACGATGAGTTATTAAGATGTGTAACAAGGAGTGTAATATGAAAGTATAACAGAGGATCTTAAGACTGTTTCTTGTCGACATAGTACTCTATGATGACTTATTTATTTTTAGAACATTTAATTTCCTTTTTTCCACTTACTGTATTTTTAGAAAATAGGTTTAAATGGCCACAACATGCATATTAAAATGATCACTACAAAGTGTGTATTAAAATGATTCATTTTAAAATGTATCATTTTAAAAAGTACACTGTATCAAATGCTTGCTTGAAATGTATTATTTTAACACGCACATTGTATCAAATGTTTATTTTAAATGTATCATTTTAATATGCATGTTGTATAAAATGTTTATTTTAATAGAAACGTTGTATCAAATGTCTGCTTTAAATGTATCATTTTAATACAGACGTTGTATCAAACATTTACTTCAAATGTATCAATGTATGTTTTAAATGTATCATTTTATGTTTACTTTTGAATGTACCATTTTACTTCAAATGTAGTACTCTTAAAGAGTATAACTTGTATTGGTCATGAGTATAAGTGGGAGAAAATTAATCATTCTAAATAAATAAAAATTTAATACATGTGTTGTATTACATTTATCCTTTAAAAATGAAAAGTTTATAGTGTAAAGTATAATATGGATTTACTTTATAAGATGAAATAAAAATGTAATAGTTACAACACCTACATTAAAATATGCATGAGATAGATAAATAGTGTGTTTAGAAAGATAAATTAAGAATACATATTATTTATGCAATGAAGAGTATGAACACATATATAGTGTGAAAGTTTTGTATATAACAAAAACATTATTAATTGTTCTACCACAAACATAATCTTTATTTCCAACAATCTTATCTTATTTGACAGATCCTAATAAGTTTAAATGACCACAACATGTGTATTAAAATGATCATTACAAAGTGCGTATTAAAATGATTCATTTTAAAAAGTACACATTATCAAATGCTTGCAAGAAATGTATTATTTTAAAATGCACATTGTATCAAATATTTATTTTAAATATATCATTTCAATATGCATATTGTATAAAATATTTATTTTAATGTATTATTTTAATACATACGTTGTATCAAATGTCTGCATAAATGTATCATTTTAATACATACGTTATATCAAATATTTGCTTTAAATGTATCAATGTATGTTTTAAATGTATCAGTTTATGTTTGTTATTATTAAATTATCAAATTGATAAATTAGAAATTTTCATACACTTCACAAAATTCCTTTTATAATAATTACAGTTGATAAATGCCTCTAATTATTTTTTTTGAATTTTATTTATAATACAATTTAATAATTGAAAACATCACTCCACTAAAGTTACACGTGTTAATATATTTCTAACTATTTTCTTCATTATAATTTTTTGAAAATTCAATCAAAAAAAAAAAAAAGAAGAAGAAAGCTGCTACTAAATTATTAATGAACATTTTGTCAAAAGTAATTTAATAATAAAAAATTATGGGCTTGTTCTTTTTCATCGTTTTGAAAACAATTTTGAAAACAAGTTTTGAAAAATAATTTTATAATGTAAAAAGTGTATTGAAAATGTAAAAAGTAGATGCTGAATAGTAAAAAGTTGTTTTGAAAATGATGAAATATGATTAAAATATATTAAATTTACTGTTGAAACCAAAACCGTTTTCAAAACAGAACAAAAAGAATAGGCCCTATAATAAAATTAAAAATAAAATATCACCAACAAAATATAAAATCTAAAACTTAGAAGGAAAAGTTCAAAGAAAAGGGAACAAAAATGGTGGGATTAAAGAGTGACCCAATGGAACAATAATTTTTGGAACAATAATTTACAAAATGGCTACTCTGTATTGTTTTACAATATAGAATGTACTCTTTTACAATATAGAATGTAACGTTTCACACTATGTACTGTTTTTGTTTCATGGGTTTTCAAAATGCTAAACAAAAAAATAATAATAAAAATCAGATACTGAAATGAATGATAAAAGAGGAGAATGAAAATAAATTAGAGAGGAAGGGAGAAGGAATTGATAGTCGTGAAAAATAAAAAGAAAGAAAGAAAATACTGGAAAATAGGAAGAGAGAGAATATAATAAATGTGTGGAGGAGAAAGGAAAAAAGTACTGGAAAATAGGAAGAGAGAAAATATAAAAAATGTGTAGAGGAGAAATGAAGAAAGTACAAGAAAAAAAAAGAAGAGAGAGAGAGTATAATAAATGATAAGGGCATTTCTGTTTTTTTGAACGACGCGTTGACGTGGATTTCCACTCACGCGCGTCGGTCTCTCTCGGTCCATGACTTCGTCGGTCCATTCAAAGTCTCCCTTTTTTTTATTTCATTTCATACCATTCCAGAAGAGTATTTTTTTCCTTTTCTAAAGTAAAATTTTCATTGGTGATAACAAATTGCTTCCCGCTAAGCTTAAACATCGGTCCCCTCCTTTCTAAAGACATTAGCCCTCTCCCTCCTGGTCTCTGCAGCGGCGGTTCTCCCATCCGCGGAGGTAGATCGCAGATCTCTACCCTTCCTCTTGTTATTCACTCAACCGCCGCCTTCCACCGCACTATCTTCCTGTCGACACCCCTTCTTCCTCTCTCCTCCATGGCTGTGCAACCAACCAAAACCATCTCTTCGAGCCGCCGCTGCCATCCGTTGCCTGAATCTTTGCCATTTGGCTTTGTTCTTCAGTTTCTAGTTCGTAATTTTATTTCAATTTTTTGCTTCATGTTTTCTGTTTTTCAATTTTTCTTTTTCAATATTAGTTTCTAGTGAGTTGTAGGAATCTGATGTGCCCTTCACCCTGTCAATTCTGATTTCAGTATCTAATTACGTCGGGGAGAGCTCCTGTCCTAAAGTCTCGGCATGAAGCCACTGTCCTCATCACCGCCTCCACACTCATCCCTTAATTGGATAATCTCTTTCAATATTTTGAATGATTCTAAGGTGCTGTCAAGTGCATTCTTATATATGGAGCAATTGGGTATGCTTAAACATTTTCTTTCATTCTTGCTAAATATGGTTTGAAGTGTGCTCCATATTCTTCAGAGATGTAAATTCAATCTTGTTTTTATTTTAATCTGATTTCCTTTTGGATCTATAGGCCAGATGTCTGTGTGCTCCTTGTTGATGAGCTTGGACTTTGTGCTTGTTTTCAAAATTGTCAGGCTAATCTGTGGTTACTAGATATTACTTTAGGCATAACACTCTTGAATATTTGAGCTTGGTTGCATTGTTGCAACTGCTGAGCACTAAAAACAAATATATGAACTACTTTTTGCCAATGTCATACACTGTACTCTGATTACATGATGCACTTTCTTTATATTACACTAGATGCTACAATCTAAGTAGGAGTTTGATTCTGATTATAGTTCTACAAAGCCTATTAAAACTAGTATATCAGTTAGAATTGTCTGTATTTCCAAGGATCTCGTCTGAATACATCAATTCTTGAACTAGACCTCCACTTTCTGTTTACCCTTGATGTTTCTCCACCCTTGGGCTGTAGCAAATCTCAATGCATGTAAGCAAGCTAGAGCATTTTCCTGTGTTGCCGTCTGGACCTTTGTTTTGCCTCCATATCGATATATGGGAACTCTTTCTGCATTTTCCACCTTGAAGGCTTGTTGGCCCCCATTTTGAATCATCCTTAAAGGCTCCATCTACTGTAATGATGACAGGCTGTTCTCCTCTTATTTGTACACCTTGCTCTCCTATCCCGGCTATAAACACTCCTGATTCTTTCAGTCCCTCCCTCCTATTTTTGTTCTTAAATGCTGCATTCTTCTCCTTTGTTTCCTTCACAGAGTATGTTGTTTCATTCGCCTGCCTTAGAATTTCAGGCAGACAAAACTTCTTCTGATCCCACCACATTCTATTCCTCTCCAGCCATATATTGTAGTTCAATACGCATAAGTACTCTATGGCCTCCTTGTTTAGTGCCTCTTTGAACTAGTTATTATCCATTCCTTGAAACACATTGGAATTCCTTTACTTTAAACTTATGTTCTTACTGAACTCGAGATTTACCAACTAGTGGGACATGATGTTCTGACCATGCAAGCCAGCCTCAACCACGAAATCAAGCCAGCCTCATATAATTTATCAACATTCTATTCCTCTCCAACCAGTTATGTTCTAACAATACATGATGACGAGATGTGATCCATATAGCAGACCCCACATAGTGGGACAAAGGCTTAGTTGTTATTGTTGTATTGCCTTGTTGACACTGATTTCTACACTTGATCTATCAACCTCAACTATTAGTAAGATTAAAAAACAATGTTCCTTCTCTCTTTACATTCTTGCATTGTGTCTGCTTTTTCTTATATTCTTTTTTTTTTCTTTTGCCAATCTATTTGTGTCCATGGCTTCATAAATATATGCTTTTTTTATTATTTTCCTTTAAGCATTGGTGGCTGAAGCAGTTATCCTTCTCTTGAAGCATTGGGTGCTTAAGTTGCAAGGCTTCTAAGTACACAATTGGAGGAGACACTTGAATGTTGGAGATTAGCAATCTAGTTTTCTCTTTAGTGAAAAAGAATTAATGCTCCAATTTTGATGTAGTTTTAAAATGGTTCAGAATTTCCTTTAGTGACTGCTATAAGTCCTTAATGGATGGCTTTATTTTTTATTATTAATTTATTTTTCTAGCATTGTGGTTGGTGATTTTAATATAGCAGTTTCTTGTGCCCGATGTATGCTCTAAAGAATCTATATTGTGTCTCTTTAAAGTAGGAATTGGACTCAATATGTTTACAAAGTAGGACAGCTGAGGGACACAACATTATTACTATGGCTAGCTTCCTTCTTTATAACTGAAATTAAAAGTTATGTGATTGAGAACTGTATCACCTTTAGTTATGTTGAGCAGAATATTTAAACCTTTAGCGACATGGAATAGTTGTAGGGAAACCTTGTTTGTACCTCTTTAGTGATTTTTCATTATCAATAAGTTGGGACGGACTCATGAATAAAATAAGTTGGGTGGAAGACGAACTACTGAACTTGATTGGGGTAATATTGTTGTTTGTTATTTTCCTTCAAAATTTAGTCTCTAGAAGCTATTTATGTCTTCAAAAATAGCTTCTTTGATGAGATAGAAAGTAGAAGCATTCATCAATGGTGTTAAACTTGGACTAGCTACTGATGAGTTTAATCTATTTAGATCAAATAAGAATGAAAAGGACTAGAAAGATGAACTGCAATACTTCTTTTATTTTTACTTGCTTATGTGTATGTTTAATATATATACTTCTTCAAATATTAAATATTGTGTTGTCATCCTTGTTATTAAATTTATCGCACAACATGTAAAAAAATTTTCTTAGTGCATTATTATTTAGGAATTACTTTAAATATATTTGGAGTTAACAACTTTAATTATTGATTTGCAGCTTTTTATGGCACCACTTGGAAGAAATTTTGACATGCTATTGGATAAATGCTTGACGCCATAGCTCAAAATACTCAGAACCAAAATGACAGCAATGATAATTCAGATTTAGATGAATCTTGACGTGCTATTGGATCAATGCTTGATTTTATTTTATTTCTACGAAGTGTGTATTCTTTACACTATTATTTTATATCAATTCTTATTGTCTAATAAATTTTGTCACAAATATTGTGTTAATTTTGTTTCGAATAGATTAATGTGGAATTATTATTAAGGTCTCAATAACACAAAAAAAGTAAATTAAATAATTTCGTTACAGTTAGTTAATACATTAATAGTCCATATCTATGTGACAAATAAAAAGACAATAAATGTCAAGCAAAATGATCCACATTACCTAATTAATGTGTTTTTGTTGCAAAAGAATTTATGCAACAATAAATTGTGTCGCATAATAACATGACATTTCATGACCCCACATGTGTCGCAAATAAATATGTGACATTAAAGTAATGACCAATTAGTGTCACAAATTAGTATGCGTCATTGCTAATGTGTTGCAAGATTTATGTGACAATAATTAAGTGACGCAAAAAGAGTTGTATCTTTTAGGGCTCAAATGGTAAAAAATGCCACAAAAATGCTACATGGCTTTTTGTGACACGATAAAGTTTCACGCAAATTGTGTCATTTATTTGCTTTTAAGACGATAAATCTATATTTTACAACACAATTAAAATGTCGCAAATACTTTTCAGCGTTTTAAATGTGACGGCACATGTGTCGCAAATAATCTCGCGACATTATTTTAACTGACACAAACTAATGTCGCAAATTAGCATGCGTCACTAAGACAAGTGATGCGTAATGGTGTCGTAAATTAGTATGCGTCACTAAGACAAATGATGCGTAATGTGTTGTGAAATTTAAGCGACAATTAATTTAGTGATGCAAAAAGTGTCGTACATTTGCGGCAGAAGTGAAAATAAACCGCCACAAATTTGCTTCACCACCTTTTGCTACGCAATAACAAGAGACGCATAATGTGTCGCAAATTAATATTTGAGACACTAAAACGACTTATAGCGACACAATTTCCATGCCACGAATACCTTTCAACGTTTTAAATGTGATGCCACATTTGTCGCAAATAATCTAGCAACGTTCATTTTAATGACACAAATTAGTGTCGTAAATTAGAATGCGACACTAAGACAAATGACGCATAATGTGTCACGAATTGTAAGCGACAATTAATTTAGTGAAGCAAAAAGTGACATACATTTGCGGAACAAGTGAAAAAAAAAGCGCCACAAATTTGCTTCGCCACCTTTTGCACTCATAACAAGAGACGCATAATGTGTCGCAAATTAGTATTTACGACACTAAATCAACTTTTAGCGACACAATTTCTGTGTCGCAATAGGTCACTTTTCTTGTAGTGCGATGCTCAGAATAATGGGCAAAAACGTGATAAGTCTAAAGTTAAATGTCATAATTGTGGAAAGATGGGTCACATAAAAAAAAGGAATGTTGGGGTTTGAAGAAAGATGATAATGTTGGACAAGCTCAAATAGCTGAAAGTAGTGGTCATAATTAAGAAACTGTTTTATTTACTGTTGTGTTGGGGTTGGTGAAGAAGATAAAAGTTCTAAGTGGTACATTGATTCTGGTTATAGTAATCATATGTGTGGGAGAAAGAAAATTTTTTCTGTTCTTGATGAGTCATATAGGAACACAGTGAGCTTTGAAAATAATCATGTTGTGTCTGTTGTTGGGAAAGGTAGTATCCCATTACTTTGAAAAATGGAAAGACCAGTGCAATAGATGATGTCTTTTATGTGCCAAATCTTAGTTAGAATTTGTTGAGTCTTGGCCAGTTGCAAGAGAAGAATTATGATATTAATTTTAGGCATGGCATTTGCACAATTTGTGATGAACGGATGGGGATGATTGCAAAGGTAGACATGAACGATAACATGTTGTTTTCAATCACTCTTAATTATTACAATTCAGCTTACTTTAGTATCACTGGCTGTGATGAGAGTTGGTTATGGCATATAAGATTTGGCCACTTTCATTTTGGTAGTTTGAACTTTATTGTGAAGAATAATGTGGTTTATGGATTGCCATCACTTAACTTTAAACCTCGATAATGCGAGTAATGTATTTTGGGTAAGAAACACAGGGAGCTTTTTCCAAAAGGTGTTTGGAGGGCAAAACAGCCATTGGAGGTGATTCATTCTGACTTGTGTTCTGTTGATGTTCCTTCTCGAGGTGGTAACAAATATTTTATCACTTTTATTGATGATTTTAGTAGCAAGACCTGGGTTTATTTGTTGAAATTTAAATATGATGCATGTGATATTTTCAAGAGTATCAAGACTTATGTTCAGAAGCAGAGTGGGCGTTCTATTAAAACTCTGAGGACTGATAGAGGCACTAAGTATACGGTGTGTGATGATTTCTTAAAAAATCATGGGATCAAGTATCAGATGACAGGCAGGTACACTCCGCAGCAGAATGGTGTTACAGACAGAAAGAACAGAACATAATGGACATGGCAAGGTATGATGACGGCCAAAAGTATGCCTAAGGAATTCTAGGCTGAAGCTGGAACCTGTGCAGTTTATTTGTCGAATAGGTGTCCGTCAAGAACTATTGGTAAAAAGACTCCATATGAGATTTGGTCAGGAAAGAAACCAAATATCTCGCATCTTAAAGTATTTGGGTGTGTTACATATGCCCATGTTCCGGATGCAATTAGGAAGAAAATAGATTATAAGGCAGAAAAATGTGCCTTTATTGGTTATAGCAACGAGACCAAAGGGTATAAACTGTTCAATCCTAATACTGGGAAGGTAATTATCAGCAGAGATGTTACTTTTGATGAACCGAGAATTTGGGATTGGAAAAAGAAGGCACCAGAAATTGTAAAACGATCATCAGCAGTGTATATTGGTGGAGATAATGCAACTGAAGAATCGAGTCAGCCAGTTCAACAACCAGTTTGTGATTCTTCCACTTCTACAGCTTCCACCTCAAGTGGACGTCCGCGGAGAGAGTCAAAACTGCTAGCTCATTTGAATAATTATGTAGTTGGGGATGAAGTTGATAATTTGATTGATGACGATGTTGTGAATTTTGCTCTGTTTGCAGATTATAATCCTGTTAATTTTACAGATGCTGTTAGAGATGATCGTTGGGTGCAGGCAATGGATGAAGAAATTAATTCCATTGAGAAGAATAATACTTGAGAACTTACAAACTTCCAAGTGGAAAGAAGCCCATTAGTGTGAAATGGATCTACAAGACAAAGTACAAGCCTAGTGGAGAAGTTGATAGATACAAGGCAAGACTTATTGTTTGCTCTTATGGCTAGACTTGATACTGTGAGAATGATGATTTCTCTGGCTGCCTAGAATGATTGGAAGATTTTTCAAATGAATGTAAAGTCTGCTTTTCTAAATAGAGTTCTTGAAAAGGAAGTGTATGTTAATAACCTCCTGGCTTTGTGAAAAGAGGTCAAGAGAAGAAGGTCTATCGATTGAAGAGAGCCTTGTATGGATTGAAGCAAGCTCCGAGAGCTTGGTATACTCGTATTGACACATTCTTTATCAAAAGTGATTTTCAAAGGCATCCATATCAACATACTTTATATGTGAAGTCTTCATCAAGTAGGGATATTGTCATTGTTTACTTGTATATGGATGATTTGATATTCACTGGAAACAATGAAATGATGATGTCAGACTTCAGGGAGGCAATGATCAAGCAGTTTGAGTTGACTAATTTGGGGGCTTATTTCATATTTTCTTGGGATTGAAGTTTCTCTGACTGGTCATGGAATCTTTATTTCTCAAAGAAAATATGCTGGTGATATTTTAAAGAAGTTCAAGATGGATGGTGCTAATCCGATCACGACTCCAGCTGAAGAAATGTTGAGGTTGACGAAAGAAGGCACTGGAAATTCTGTGGATCCAACATACTTTAAGAGTATGGTTGGTAGTTTGAGATACTTGACTTCTACAAGGCCAGATATAAATTTCAGTGTAGAATTGATAAGCAGATTCATGGAGAATCCCTGTCAGTCACATTTGCAGGCTGCAAAGAGAATTTTGAGGTACATTAAGGGTACTCAAGGAGATGGTATTCTGTATTCAAGAGGTGAACAAGTAAAGCTTCTAGGGTATACTGACAGTGATTGGGCAGGTGATACAGTTGAAAGGAAAAACACTTATGGATATGCTTTCTTCATTGGTTCTGGTGTGTTTTCTTGGAGTTCAAAGAAACAACCAGTGATAGTATACTGCTAAGGCTAAGTATATTGCAGCTTCTAATTGTGCTACTCAAACGATGTGGTTGAGAAGGATGCTGGGTTTCCTTCAGCATAAAGAGGATAGTCCAACTACGGTGTTGTGTGATAACAAGTCGGCAATTGAGCTGATGAAGCATCCAGTCTTTCATAGTCGCAGTAAACATATTGATATCAAGTATCACTTCATTCGTGATTTGGTTAATGAGAAGGAGATTGTGGTTGATTACTGCAAGATTGAAGATCATGTGGCGGACATCTTCACCAAGGCATTGAAGTTCGAGATCTTTGCAAAGTTGAAGAAGATGCTCGGTATGACATACTGGATTAGAAATAGCTAGTATAGAATAGGAGCCCATATTGTATTAGAAAAGAACCACTTCATTAATTCTTCAACTTCTTATTGGAACATGTAGTTGTAGTAGCATTGCCCACAATCAGTACAGGTGCAATAAAAGCTGTTTTCCATTAGAGATAATTTGGAGAAGTGGTTGTAGTTAATTAAAAAGAAGTAGGAATTGTAAGAGTATTGAAGGCCCTGTTTGTTTTGATTCTCAAAACATGGTTTTGAGAAAAGTTTTAATTTTATAATAATTTTTCATCATTTTCAATACACCTTTTTACATTTTTCAATACACTTTTTTACATTTCCAATACAATTTTAATATTATAAAATCAAAATAAATCTCAAAACCATGTTTTGGAAATCATACCACACAGGGCCTTGTATTTTCAAAAAGGTAGAATATGGGAATTCCATAAATATTATAAAGTAAAGTGAAATGCAAGTAAGACCTTTGTTTTTGTGTGAACATAAAATGGTTAGTCAACATATTGAATGTCTAAAGAAAGAGTGAAGTTAGTATGCTTAGTAATCTGTATATGATGTTAGATAGTGGGTAAGTTTTTTCCACCTATTAGTGAAAATTGGTTAGTCAGCATGCTCTCTGGATGAAAATGTTACCTAACATGCTTAGTCATCTATAGTCTTGTATTAGATGGGATATAGATAAGTCTGAAGACTCTGAGAAAGTTTTTAAACAGTTGGCATATGACATTGAAAGGGTAGAGGTTGTGAGATGTTTGTGGATGAAGTCTATAATATAATAGAAAATGAAAAGAGGATGCAATACAGGTTCAAAAGTGAAGATAAGTTAAAATTATCAACATTTATGATGCAAAAAGCTTAGTCATCATGCCATACTTTGTTTGTTGTAGTTAGCATCTAGAATTCCTTACTGAATAGTGATTCATAACAGATGGTCAAGATAGAGTTTGCTGTTTTGCAGAGAAAATGTTAGCAAGCACCTTATACATGAAAATAATCTTTTACATCACAAAAATGTGCCACATGTCATGTAATATTAAAGAAACGCTTAGTCAGCAACTAAGTGATGGTAAGTTGGCTTCAAAGTAAATCTGGTTCATAGTGGAAGTGGGGTTATTACATACAATAGTGGTTTTTTAAATTTTTAATCAATTAAATATTGCATAACAAAAAATGAATAGTAATGAACTTCCATATCAGAATGGAGACTACAAAGATCCACACGTTGGGGCACTTCACATTGGAGCAGTATGTATGCTTTACGAAAATATTTGTAATCGATTAGAACATAGAATGGTACATGCAGAAGGTGAAAAAATAGTCATTGACAGGTATAGTTACATTCAAGAAGAGGTATATCATCTTTTCCTTCGCTTTTTATCCAAGAATAATTGGACGTTGGTGTTACGTGAGGTTAGTTTAGAAAATAGTGCAACATTAATGGACCAGCTAGATTAAAATTAGTTTTATAAGTATTTTACAGTTTATGTAAGTCTATGAGTAATAGCATGCCACATGTTTTGATATAGTTGTATCTTGCATTTATTATTTTCTGTTTGGTTGGATTGAGTTTTATATTTCCAAAAATATGATAGAAGTTGTATATCTATTATTGCTTCTCCCCTTTCTACCTCTACCCCAACTGAAAGAGAGCCTATAGAGCTATCTAGTTAGCATAATGAAGGCTGGGTTCTTCAAATACTTTACGAATATAGTATATTGGAATGTAAAACCATAAGTAACTAAACTAACTCCAAATACTATGCTCAATTGCTGATATTAGACTACTATTAAACAGAATAGACATATAAAGAAAGATATTAAAATCCATATTTATTAAAGGTCTTTGGTGGAAATATTTCAGTTCATATAGGAATATGAAGAGCTAAAAAGCATCAACATGAGACATATATTCATCATTACCTAAAATAGAAAGCAACTATAACTATAACTATAACACTATGAAAGGAACCTAATAGATGACATGCTGAGATCATAGGATGGGGTACAAAAGGAAGTTATACTTATAGTATATATACATTACATTTGCATCTTTGTTCTTACCATAATCTGTAGCAAAATATATGTACACCCGTTCTTTCTTAACTAAACTTTAAAATTTATACTTCTGAAAATTTGTATTCCAGTATTTTCTGGAGGTAAGAACATGATATGTACTAAAAGTGATCTCCCAAAAGTTAATGAACTGCAAACATTACGGTACCTTAATCATGCTTTGCATGTTAGAGGGTTTTGTGTGCGGAATCTCCTGTTGAATCCAAGCCTCTCTTACCACTAGAGCTTACTTCATGTTTAGTCAAATTCGTTGGAATCATCTCTTTTAGCATTGTTATTGTATTCTCTTCAATTTCAAGCATTGTTTAGTGACCAATTCTTTCTGAGCAGCTGATAATGAGCCTTGTCCTTCAAAAGGTCGTGATGCAGTAGGGTACCTAGGTGCTGGGAGAGCTGACATGATTGTGTACCGTACAAATGTTCTCCGTCTAAATTCATTGCTGACTGTCTTGATGCGGAAAAAGAATTGATCATGTTTAAACTTGTCATTAATCTTGTCAGAATTGAATCTCTTCTCTTGTAACGAATGAGAGAAATGAAAAGTTCAGAGATATGGACAGGTTAATTAGTTAACTAATTTTTCAATGGATCAAATATACCTTAGCTTCTGCTGCAATGATGTTTTCAGCTGACATGCCGAATAACAGTTGTGTAAATTCATTGGAATATAGGTACAATATTAGACCTTACAATTTTCATAACTTTTTGAAGAGAGAAAAATAACTTACAGTGCCTTTGGGCTAGGGAAGTCATTATGATAGTAGAAACATGTGAACTCATTTGGACAAGCTAAGAAGTAAAAACGTTGGTCTGCTTTTTTAATTTTCAACCTAGCTTTGATCCAAAATGATTCCACCCATTAATGAAAGCATATTTAAGTTTTTGGCTTTTTTCAACTTTAAAATTATAAGAAGAGAAGAATAGGATATGAATGGGTTTGATATTACCATTTGACTCAGACTTTTAATTTGGCTGGTTTTTGGGATCTGGGAATCAAGTGGTGGCTCTATGCTTTGATATTGCTCTTCATAAAGCTTTTCTGAAACAACAGTTTCTATGTATTCCTTATCGGCTTTTAACCTGACAAAATGTATATTAGAGAGAAAAATTAGTATAGAAAAGGAAATGAATTAATAAGTCATGCTAACTTTGAACAACAATGTAGCAATTGAAATCTTAAAAAATAACATTGGAAAGACTAAGAGAAATACATTCTCATCGGGAAGCTAGCAACAGTACATAGAGCCCCTTCCCATTTCCCATTTTTTTCCCCATAACATGACAAAAATGAAACAAATGGGAAATCAACATGTTTACCAAATAAAATTAGGATGAAAACTCTAAAAAAATCAACATTATTAGTAGTGAATGCTTCTCCAGGTGGGTCTATAAACCAAAGTATTATTATTGCCCTAATGCCTACCATTTTTATGAACATTTTCAGTTAAACAACTTCGCCTTACAATCTGAACTGAATATATGTACATATCAACATTTGGTCAGTTTTCTTATCATTTGTTTGTTTCTTCTTTAAAGCTTCTGTTGGTAGACTATTTTTCTACAGCATGGCGGGAATTTTAAACTCTGTTATGTCTACGGAGACAGCAATAGAGCAGCAACTATCGAAATGTACAGTTGAAGGTTTTTTGATTTCCACTATTTGATGGTATTAATTGATCCATAATGTACACATATCGACCACAATTTCTGGTAGATAAAGATTTATCATAATGTACACCTATTGATGTAAATGCGAACATGTTATTATAACTTCGAATGCAATTCCAAAATTCTTTAGCATCTTCAGTGTTGGCTGTATACAAATCTGTTCATTCTGAAGGCATTTCAGTATGTACTAATTTTATTTCCCCCAATAAACAACAAAATGTAGGCAATTCTAAATAGATATGTTTTGCAGCACAAAATTGACAGTTTTGTACATTAGTAATAAACCATGGTTACTTACTATACACAGTAAAGGATCGATAATGATGTTTTGTGTATTAACCCTACTTATAGTTGTCCTTATTCTTTTCTTATTTTTATCATCTTTTACCCGTCCAGAGTTGTCTGAAAAGTTTTTCTTTCTTTTTTGACATGTAGAATGTCTACTTATGTCTTCCATGTTTGAGATATTTTTCCTTTTTTTTTTCGTGGCATTGTTCTTATATTAACTAATGAAATAACTTCCAAATAGAGAATATAAATATTGTTGATGTTACTAAACTACAATACCAGACTAGCAATAATAATTGATTGAAAATTTAAATCAGCAAAACACAATATCCAAAACAGTTATAGGACATTTACAGACTATAATATAAGTGATATATACTAAATCTACGAGTAAAAAGCGTACCTCTTTGCCATTGAACTGGTAGAAGTTGACATTTTGACTTGATGAGTTGAAATTTAATGTACCACGTTCGATTCAATTTCCCAAGGTAGCCCTACAAAAATTATAATATTTAATGAATTCAAACATTAAATATAAATTACCCACAAGAAGAGTATTGTATTTTCTATGATTCTCCCATTAGTAGTGACCAATAAAGTGCTTATTTAAAAATTAAGTGAATGAAAGGCCAACGCCTATCATGTAAGACTGAGGGCAGAAAAATAACTAATTGCATCTAAAATAAATTGAATTATCACCTATTTGTCACAGTTTATAGTCCTACGTGGGAAAAACATGGATATTGTTGTACCAATCAATAAAATTCTGTTTCATTACTTCAAGACAAAGCTTAAAATCAAATATTTGATTACTATTTCTCAGATTGTAGGTAAATCTTTCGTTTAAAAATGTCTGACAAAATAAATTTCTGATAATGAAAATGATGATTCAAAGATAGATTTGATTTCTTATAATTTACTTATTTCTACCTCAGAAAAATATTGTAGGAGGATGTGGTTTACCACATATGGTTTTTTAAGTTGGTGCTTTGCCTTTCAAGTAGTGAAAGACATTGAATCTTTGTAACTTGCACAATTGAATTATTTATGCCCCTCGCCACACAATTTAGACCAACATATAAAATAATGCAGAAGATAAGTCGCAGTTAGGAATAAACTTAAACCATGCACAGCTATACTAATCAGATTATTTGACACACCATTAAGTTCATGAGTAACAATGATGATAAATTCAGTAAATGAGTAATTCAATAGCTAACATGCCAAATTAACAAAATGAGTTGAAGTTCACAAAGGGAAAGCAATCCAAAATCATATTGATGAAAAGTTGCTATTTTCCAAGACAGCTTTCATGCTGAAATTGATAATTGGGTCATTGCGAAAAATAAATACTGTCACTACTACAAAAAGGGCTTTCAATGGCGGTATTTAAGGGCTTTTAACGGCGGTTTTTGGCCTTTTTGAACCGCCATCTATCTGGCAGCCGTAGAAAGTTAGCGGACTTGAACAAAACCGCCGTAGAAAGTGGTTACTTTCTACGGCGGTTTTCCTTGAACCGCCATAGAAAGTGACCACTTTCTACGGCGGTTAATTGTTAAACCGCCGTAGAAAGTGGCCACTTTTTAGACCCAAACAGCAATAGAAAGTGAAAATTAATCTGGTTTAAAGCAAAACCAACAGCTAAAAGTTTAAAATTAATACAAATATCACCAAGATACAAATTGAAATCGCTATTATATTACAGGGGCATAGCCAAAAATATTTGTACAACTATAATATCAACAAGGTTCATTAGTATCCATCAAGTACGGCTAATGCTTCACAATATAACTAGTGCATATTTTTCTCATAGATCTATATCCACATTGCTTAATGGAGTGCGGTCGAGCTTGAAGTACTGCAACAGAGTATAAATTCAAAAGTAATTGAGTAGCAAAATGAAATACAGTCAAGTAAGTTATGAGAAATCAAATACCTTTTCGAGTGCCAATGTGTCGAATTTCATTGAGATTTGGTACATGTAGTGCATGACATAGTAGCCACACTCCCAGTTAGACGTTTGCTTTTTATGCTAATGAATATAGTATACGAGTTAGAAGATCATACAATTTTATACAACACATCATAGAATAAAAAATTCAATAAGAACCAATTTTACCTTAACTACTATCCATTCAGGTTGCATATGCACATTTCTGGGCAATCCTAAGAAAGCTTGATAATTAAACATCACCCTATAAAAATGAAAGAGGAATAAAAATAATTAACAACATATGTATATATGATTGGCATTAGAAATTATATATGCATTCTAACATTAGTTAATATATATAACTCACTCGTCTATAAGTATTACTGCCTCCTCTTTTTGTGGATTTTGTAAAGAATCAAACCAGTGCACAACCTTTTCAATCGGTCTAATGGCTATAAGCATCCAATGTTCACTGCAAACCAAAAATTTAATGACCTCAGAGCTTTAAATCAGTGTTTCTTAAAAATTAGAGAAACGTTTATAGTGTTTACCCCTGAAGATACGGCACAAGATAAATTTCTTTATTCTGATCCTTCAAGTTTCGTGCAATGTAGTGTACCCTATCTTCATATGTGTTTCCTAGTGCCGTGACATGATCAGTTGAAAGAAACCCTATCCCCTTCCGGTCATTCCTTTCAACCAAATCATGTAAAGCTTTAGAGAATTTACATTATCATGCATCATTGGTCAGTCTAGGCACGTGTAATGCATACTATATATAAAAATAGTCTGAAATAGGTTATAAAATTAAGTGGAAACTCACTTGGTGAACAATTGCATCAAACAGTTTGTGACCATGCTTTCTCTTGACAATAATTCACCGACATCCATTCGATCCATCGAAATAGGATGATCCACACCTATGATATCTCTTGTCATTTGAAACAAGAAGCCATTGAAGTTCAAATCTTTCTCTATTCGAAGTTTTAACTCGTGCAGTGGATCAGATGTCGAAGAGGAAGCCATTTCATTTGGAACCATCGAAGAAGATTTTATATCATGCATAGAATTCAAATGACATTTTTTCTTTTTTAAACATTTATTCACCTAACAACATTTGAAATAACATTAAATATACAAAACGGTATTAAGTAATTCAAAAATAAATGTAAGAATATACCTGTGTTACTGGATCCGGAATAAGTTCAATCAAATGTATCGGCCATTCCACGAAAAAGGATCGGGACATTCCCACAGTGGAAGCCTCTTCCTTGGGAAATGGTAGCGGGGCAAAGTCATCACATGGAATTTTAATTGTAACCCTTGCGCAACTTTTCCTTACCTAGCGGCCGTGGTGCTTTTTCTGCTTATAAACATTTCCCTTGGCCACAAGCTTACGTCTCTTACATGTATCCTTAGAGATGAACAGATGACATTCACACCCGTCCTGAGATAATAGGCAAGCGAATGAACATTACTCAACTGTTTCCGCTAACTTCAAAAACCAAGTGTAATCATGAAAAGCAATATAAAGATTCATTAGAAGTGACAATATGAAAGAAATTATATAAAAAAATATGAAAGACATAAATGTACATTAAATACCTTGTATTCGCCTAAAGAACTCACATCTTCCAAATTTGTTGCAATAGGGCTATTCTGAACCTCAGAGGCTTTGATCGGGTCCATAGATGAAACAGGTATCGTATGTAACTCAGGCAAACTTGTAGGGATAAGAGGATAAAAATTTTGCCTACGAGGTTCTTTAGGGTGTAGCATCGGACTCATAGGGGAGACATTGCTACCATGTACCTCAAACATCTCTGGAGTCATTCCGGAGGTTTCTGGGTTCAAGCTCTGAGCTTTGGCACTATTGAGGACACTGGCTCTTGCTGTATCATAGTCAGTCCCCATCTTACCACATATAAACCCAACCATCATCTTAAGATGTGTTTGACATTCATCGAGCTGGACAGTGGTTTTCTGAAGTTTTCTTTTAGTTAAATCTAGTTCATCTTTAAGCGACGGGCTTGTTTTCGGAAAAACCTCTGTGATACGTGCCCTGGTAGAATGGCCGCGAACACGAACGGGGTGATCGGTTTTTCCCGTTGCCTTGACAAGAATGTCATTCCTACCCTCTGCAACTTTCTCCCTTTGGGACTCGCAGAAACATAGATTTTCCCAAATGTTTTGCCAAAAATATGAAATGTAAATAGATCGATTATATATAGTTTTAATTATATGTGTAGCTTAAAGAACTGAAACATAAAAAAATGTATATTGCAAACTTACAATTTCAATTCCAACACGACCAGCCTCTGGGGTGAAGTATTCACCTTTTTTGTTTGTGTGAGCCTGTCACCAAAGTAGATGCCGGCCTGGCCCTGCATAAGATTCTTCCCCTTCTTCTTCGGACGGACCGTCCTCTAAAGGCTTCTTCCCAGTTGCAATCAAAGCCTCTTCATGCAAATTCTTCTTTAGCAGTCGGTATCCACCGCAAGATAAATTATGGTAAAAATAATTTAAAGTGGCATTCTTTTGCGCTTTTTCACGAATTTCCTAGAGAAAAATACAATGAAAAGTGATTATCCATAAACTTAGCAATTTCAAATATCCAAAAACAAGAAGGAAATGAATTTCAAAAACCCACCTGCCATTTTTCTGTTTTGGGGCTAGCCTTAAACTTAAGCCATGTCTCCCTAGGGAGATATTTATATTCAAGGCATGGGTCCTCACCCTGCAAGTCACCATGTACATATCTGCCTAAAAAGGATTTCCAATCTTTCCAACGTTTACCGGCATAAGAAATCCACTTGGTTTCGAGTTCTTCGGTTGATTCAAAAACAAATAATGCCTACAGTAAACAATAGAAGTACAAATTTAGATAAATTTGGGTTCATTTGTATGATGGGTAAACAAACAATGCATTATAATTTTGTAGAATACCTGTATTTTCATCCACACTCTCTTCTTGATCTTGTCGGGAACTTTGGGCCATGATGCATATTCCATAATGTCCACTTTGCTCCGGGCCGTGAATGCTACGAATGTAATCCACTTTGTATGATAATTTTTAGGCTCATTTTTTGAATCAAACGAAATCTCAAGAGTTTTCCCCTTCATACGCATTTCCAAAAGATCGTTGCCATTTGTAGGCCCTCTACCTCTTTTAGCTCTAGTATAAGACCCATCTCTATTGATCTTTCCCTCATCACTATGGTCCTCATTGCGTTTTCTTTTTCGGGCCATTAGCTTACCTTAAACTTCATGTACATACAAAGAGAATACAAGATAACATATTTGCATTTAAAGAAAAGCTTTAATTTCAAAACCCACGCGCCATTGAACACTTTAAAGCAAAGGAGACAAAAAACAAGAATGCTTGTAATGTTTAAATTTAAAAGGCAAAGTACATTTCGCAACTTCACTCCTAAAAGTACTCTCCTTCCCTAAAACAAGAGAAATACTTTGTGCTTTTGCAATAAAGAAGCTTTGCATTGATGCAAAGATAGCCTCACTTTCAATATATTAGTGGCATTCATGACATTAAACCAAGGGAGGAACACACATTCAACTCAACCACAAAGCATTACCCTCCTTGCCACTAAAGAAGAAACACTAAATTGCAAAAGGTAAAAGATTTAAGGAGAAGTGATATTTCAAACTCTACATTTATGAAAAAAATCCCCCTCATCAAGGAGAACGACTCACAAAGCATATTTCACGCATTTTAAACAAAGATAAGGGAAAGCGAAGAGGAGATAGTTATATTTGCAATACACAAGTACCATTTTCCAACTTAAACCAAAGGAGCCCCAAAAAAAGTGGACTTATAAAGGGTACCATTGATAAAGTACTTCACATTTCACAACAAACAACTAATGAGAAAAATCATGTCTACTAAAGGGAAAAACCAAAATATAGGGAGAAAGGTAAAAGCGTAAGGGAGGTGTACTTCACGCCTAAAAAGTACTCTTCTTCCCTAAAACAAGATAAGCAACACTCAAAAGGTACTTTGTGCTTGTGCAATAAAAATGCTTTACATTGATGCAAAGATAGCTTTACTTTCAATATATAAAGGCCATTCAAGACATTGAAACAAGGGAGCCCCAAAGAAGGAACCCTATAAAGCTTAAATTCCACATAGTGGACTCAACAACCAAGCATTTTCCTCATTATCACTAAAGGAGGAACACTAAATCGACTAAGAACCAAAATCAAACACCAATGTTCTCAAATTAATCAAGCAAAACCGAAATCAACATTTGTGTTTCTCATCTTAGTGAAGGAAACCCGAATTGAAAGGGTACTTAATTGAAATCCCAATCAAACACCTAGGTTCTCAACTTATGTAGGACAAAACACGAAATTCAACAACCAAACCAAGGCAACCAACAATCGATAAATCCCAAAGCATTCCAATCATTCATCACTAGCATCAAACCCGAAATCAACATTATATTGTGCACAAAAACCCTATTGGAATCGGAAGTAATTACAAAATGGAAGGTAACATTGCAAAAGCTTTAAAATGCAAGCATAGAAGTTGGATAAACCTTATGTTTGCACTCCTACATCCAAGGCCGAAAATATTGGAGTGGGAAAATTGAAGAAATATTGGCCGGGGTGAAGCGACACACAAAGATCGGACCTTGGTCCTCGACGTACGATCAGCACGCCAAGCAGCCGCCGGGAAGTGCGGGAAATGGGCGGAGTTCACCGGGTTGCGCCTGCAACGGGTCCCGGGCGCGAAGAAACCGAACCTCGGCTAGAGAAGGGAGAGGGAAACAGGGGAGAAGCGGGGGAGAAGAAGGGGAAAAGAATAAGGAAAAAGATGTCTAAGTTCAAATATTTTGAACTTAGACCGGCGGGTTGGTTCAACGGCGGTTCAACCGCGAACCGCCATTGAACCAACTTTCTACGGCGGTTCATTGTGAAACCGCTGTAGAAAGGTTACATTCAACGGCGGTTCAACCGCGAACCGCTGTAGAAAATTGGTTCAACGGCGGTTCGAGGTTGAACCGCCGTTGAATGTTCTCTTCTATGGCGGTTTTTCGTGAACTGGCGTAGAAGATGGGAAAAAAATTGGAACCAATTCCCGCACGGGCATATTTTGATATTAAATTTTTTTTTTCATTTTCATAAACTAACCCCACAATTTTGTAAATATAATATTACATACCCAATTTACATTATATTTATTACTTATGTACAGAAGCTCAACTTTTATGAACCATTTAATAATTAAATTTTAAAATTTCCCTTGAACCATTTGCATTTAAATTTCACGTGCTATTACACAATAATTATAGGTGAAAGATAAAAATTAATAAATTTCGTAAATTTACATGTAAGCGTCGATAAAGTAATAAGCTTCATTATCTTCCCTAAATTTTCTACGTTTTCGACTTGGGCGAACGGGATAAAATAATCAAATTGATAAATGCATTAGGTACGTAGTATAAGAAAAAGTAATGCTTAAGTGGCCAAAAAAAAAAAAGAAATACTTACTGGATTTCATTAGCTTACATATATATATATATATTTGCAATTACGATAATATTAATCAAATATGTATAGTGAAATACATTAAATTTAGTATGGTGCAAAATATAATGTATTTTATTTACTTGCACTGGTTGTTCATTATTAAATTGCATATACAATATTACAGGGGAATGTAGGGGAGAAGCAGGGGAACTGTGGGAAAATTAGAGATATTATACCACAACCCTAGACCCTAAACCCTAAACCCTAAACCCTAACACCCTAGACCAACAAATTTGAATTTGGACTGGCGGTTTATTCTACGGCGGTCCAAGGAAGAACCGCCATAGAAAATACTTTCTACAGCGGTTCAAAAATAAACCGATGTAGAAACCCACCTTTCTACAGTGGTTTCACACTGAACCGCCGTTGAAAGTTGATTCTACGGCGGTTTTCGGTTGAACCGCCGTAGAAAAGTAGTTTCAATTGGAGCCAATTCCAGCGCGAGCATAAATTTCTATTTTTATTTCATTTTTTGAACCCTAACCCTAAACCCTAATCCCTATTTTTTTTTCCATTTTCATAAATTAACCTCAAAATTTTGTAAATATAATGGTATATACCCAATTTACATTATATTTATTAATTACAGAAGCTCGCCTTTTATGAAACATTTAATAAGTACATTTCAAAGTTTCCCGTGCACCAGTATTCCACCGAAAAATTTCATGAACTATTACACAATAATTTTAGGTAAAAGCTCAAAATTAATAAATTTCGTAAAATTACATGTAAGCTGTGATAAAGTAATAAGCTTCAATATCAGTCCTAAATTTTCTGTATTCTTGACTTGGGCGAACGGAATAAAATAATCAAATCGATAAATGCATTAAGTACGTAGTATAAGAAAAATTAATGCTTAAGGGCCCAATTAAAAAAAAAAATACTTACTGGATTTCATTAGCTTATATATATATATATATATTTGGAATTAAGGACGATAATATTAATCAAATATGTATAGTGAAATACATTAAATTTAGTATGTTACAAAATATAATGTATTTTATTTACTTGCACAGGTTGATCATTATGAAATTGCATATCCAATATTACAGGGGAATGCAGGGGAGAAGCAGGGGAACTGTGGGGAAATTATAGATATTAGACCAAAATATTTGAATTTATGCGCGCGCGGGAATTGGCTACAATTGTTTCCAATTTTGCTACGGCGGTTCAAGGAAGAACCGCCGTAGAAAAGTGGAAACAATTGGAGCCAATTCCCGCGCGCGCATAAATTTCTATTTTTATTTCATTTAATGAAGCATAAACCCTAAAAATTTCTATTTTTTTTCATGTTCATAAATTAACCCCAAAACTTTGTAAATATAATATTACATACCCAATTTACATTATATTTATTAATTATGTACAGAAGCAAGCCTTGTATGAAAAATACTTTACTAAATAAATTTTAAATTTTCCCATGCAAAATTCCACCGAAAAATTTCATGTACTATTACACAATAATTTTAGGTAAACGCACAAAATTCAGTTTATTTGTTCTTAAATAATTATCTCTATTTTAATAATTAAAGGCAATCAATAATTACAATTATGTTAAGATAAAATAAAAATAGCTTGAAAGAATTAATACTCTTTACAATTGGATACAAGTACTCAATGTCGTATCCATGTATAGTCTTAAAAATTTTCTAGCGCTGCTGTATATCTCGTACACATGCATGCTAGTTAAGAGGCAAAATATAGAAATAGGTTGCTGCCGGTACGGAGCACGCCTCAATATAAAATATATTGAAGAATCTCTATAAAATAATAAAGATTTATTAATCGATAAACGAATAATTAATTCATTTAGCGGTCAATAACCAACCTCGCTAAATGAATATCTTTTTTCCGATGCACAGAAAAGTAATTTATCAAGAGTTAAATATAAAATCAAAACAAAAATCATTGTACAACTTCTCCTGTAAATTTTACCAAAAGTACTACTCCTTGAAAAAAAAAAAAAATACATGAGACATTTATTCATAAATGAAAAACAAGGAAATCAATTTGCCAGAAAATTCGACAGAGTCTCCCCTATAAATGTAACATACTCCCTGTCAAGAATATGCACATAATTAAATACTTCATTAAGATTCCAACTACTTCAAATAATACGGAATTCAGTTTCAAATCAATTCCGACAGAAACCACCAAAGTAAATTTAACCAAAACACTCTGTCATCCTAACATCAACACGAAAGCTTCACACAATTTCCAACAATAACAAATTCATTTATAAACATTTCGCTATATGAAGTTCCCTGGAAATTTTATCCCTTGCTTGCGTGGATTCATTCAAGTTGTGACCTGTTTCAATCAGACAGTACGAAGGATAAAAATAAATGTTGTTATAAAATTATGTCCACCTCGTTTCATTAAAATCAAATATACATATATAAATACACACACACACACACATACACACCCACAGAAAAAAAAAATTAATAAAAACAAACAATATACCTGAAAATGATTCTTAACTTATTCTCTTTCTCTTATGGGACACTTGATTCTCGAACCATAATCCTTCGCTGTGGTCATCACGAAGTATGTATATATCAAGTTCCCTATCTTCTTTATCTGCTCTCTATTCAAGTAACCCACTAGAGAAAGGGCCCTCCTCATAAAGCCCTTCTTCTGTATCAATCCCTTCCACTCCGTGATGTTGTTTACCATGAATAACAACAGACCAATGTTCGTCACAAGGATAGGTGATATGAAAAACTTGTTTCGCCTGCGATGCAAGTATAAATGGTTCCCCTTGAAACCCTCTCGATTAAGGTCCACCAAGGTAAAACCCAATGGATCATCAATTCGAACCCCATTATTATTATCAACCCATTTGCATCGAAATACAGCTACTTTGAAACAAACATAGTCAAGCTCCCAAATATCTTCGATCACCCCGTAATATGCCATGCTTGCATACATTGGATTTTTATCCATCCTGCTAGAAACATGTAAAGCCTCCGAAATTAATGTAACACCACTGTTTTGTGCCGTACTCTTCTCATCTTGTCTCTTAGTAGCAAATGAATATCCATTTATGTCATAGCATGAAAATGCTCGTACCGCATGGCTGGGCTTAAACGCCAATCATTTTAATGTCTCCGAAACATCTTTGCCCATGACAGCATTACCAAACCAATAGACAAATGTCTGAATATGTTCATTGAGCACATTTTGATCCGTCCAAGCAGGATAAGACGTTCTTATTGAACACATATGGTCTCTCACATAGGGTTCAACTTCTTCAGAATTGCACAGTATGTAGAGATGCGCCTTCATCAATTCAGCATTAGAAAGCGTAAACATTTTCCTCTCCTTGTGCCCATACCTGTAATCCTCCCATCGTGCCGATTCTTAGATATTCCAATTGATGCTGTATCGGCCAAGTACTCAGTGCAAAACTCAATTACCTCCTCAGCTATATAACCTTCAACAATACTAGCATCAGGACGATAACGATTCTTAACATACCCCTTAAATGGGTACATCCATCGCAAATGAACAGGCCCACAAATTTTTATCTCTCTAACCAAATGAATCACCAAATGTACCATAATATCAAAGACGGCGAGTGGAAAATACATTTCTAATTGACAAATGACAACAATTATTTCATCTTGACTGATCAAGTCTTTCGCGCGCGATAACCTTGCTACATATAGCATTGAAGAAGAAACAAAGTCTTGTTATACTGGACTTAACATGCTTGGGCAATATCGAGCAAATAGCTACAGGCAACAATTGTTGCATTAAGGCATGGCAATCATGACACTTCAAACCAACCAGTTTTAAATCTTTCAAGGAAACAAGTCTACTTACATTTGATGAATATCCGGATGGAACTTTGATGCTATGCAAACTTGAACACAGTTGTTTTTTCTCTTTTCTGGACAAAGTGTGACAGGCAGGGGGTAGATATGTGCGTTGTCCTCGAGCTACCGGTGCTAAATTTGATCTTATGTTCATATCAACCATATCAAGTCTCGCGTTATAACCATCCTTAGTTTTACCAGGTATGTTCAAAAGCGTACCTAACATGCTTTCACAAATATTTTTCTCAATATGCATAACGTCGAGACAATGTCTGACATCCAAGTTCTCCCAGTATGAAAGTTCAAAAAAGATGGATTTTGTCTTCCAACAACATGTATCATTATTGCTGGACTCCGAAGGTTTTCCAAACTCCACATTAATGTCCGTCACACGAGCTTTCACCTCTAGCCCGCTCAAGGGTTCTGGAGCTTTTCTAAACTCGTGAAATCCATTGAATGCTTTTTTCATACGGCGATACGGATGAGTCTCGGGAAGAAATCTACGATGCCCAAGATATACTGTCTTCCTCCCATGTGCAAGCTGACAAAAATCTGTACTCTGCTCACATATAGGGCATGCTTTATGCCCTTTAACAGAGTACCCAGACAAGTTTCCATATGCAGGAAAATCATTAATGGTACAGAACAACATGGCACGTAATGTGAACATTTCTTCACGGTATGCATCAAACACAAGTGCGCCTTCATCCCATAACTTTTTCAAATCTTCAATAAGAGGAGCAAGATACACATCGATGTCATTTCCTGGTTGCCGTGGGCTTGAAATCATTAGAGACATAAGTATATACTTGCGCTTCATACACAAGTAAGGCGGCATATTGTAAATAACCAACATCACCGGCCATGAGCTATGTGTGCTACTCAGACTGCCAAACGGGTTCATTCCATCAGTACACAAACCAAGCCTCAAATTTCTAGCTTCTCCCCCAAATGAAGGATACATTGAATCAATTTTTTTCTACTGATCCGAGTCTGATGTATGCATTATCACCTTGTCATCATCACTGGGAATACACCGATCTGGATGCCATGTCATAAGTTTTGCATCTTTTGCATTAGTGAGCAACCGTTTAAATCTCGGTATTATAGGAATAAACCACAGAACCTTAGCCGGCGACCCCTTCTTTTGCGCATCAGAACTGTCTTCAACCTCATCACACAACTGCTTGTTTTTGTATCGTGAAGTTTTACACTTAGGATAAAGCAATAAATCCTTATACTCATTCCTATAGAGGACGCAATCGTTTGGGCAAGCGTGGATCTTCTTATACTCCATACCCATTGGACACAATATTTTTTTCGCCTCATAAATTCGATCTGGAAGTTCATTATTTTCTGGGAGCATATCTTTCAATACCCTTAATAAGGCTGTAAAACTAGTATCTGACCACCCATTTGCCACTTTCAAATTAAACAACTTCAAAACACTAGACAAGCGTGTATATCTAGTGCAACCATTGTATAGAGGCTTCTCATTGTCACCCAAAATGGAAGCAAGAACTTCCGGTTTATCAGCAAAATTCTCGGCCACATCCTCAATCATGTCATCTAATCTATCTCTAATAATCCCATCATCTCCTTTTGCATGAGATTTTCTTTGCTCAGGTAAACTATCAATACTTTCACCATGCCAAATCCACAATTTATAAGAAGGATCAAATCCGTTCCAATATAAATGGAATCTTATTGTATCTGAGTTATCAAACCGCGCACCATTTTTACAAGCTTTACACGGACAATGGATGTACTTTGTATTATTATAAGCCAATTCAATGAAATTCTCAACTTCTTTCGCTTAAAAATCGGAAGTCCGATCACCATACAACAAGATATTTCAATCCATGCGTAACTAACTCCTTCAAATAATTAAAAAACCCAAATAATAATTCAACAAACAATGTAGAAAGTATCAAGTTGCATGCTTGTCTTAGCACATGTCATACTAATGTTACTCATATAATCAAAACTAATATAATACCTCAATGAAAAAAATAATGCATAACCAACACATACGCAATAGACATAATCAAATGAAGAAGAACCCATAAGTTTTTCATTTATGCATTTCATCAAACACATGCAATGCATTAAAAATTAATACACACTCTAAGTAGTGCTAATTATATGAACATCATCCATTAAAAATCAAACACTATAAATCAAATCACATTACCTAGAAACTACATAGTATAACTAAATAGGGTTCCACAATACTAAGTTTCACCATATACATGGATTGCAACTTTAATTTTCAGTACTCTACCATAAATAAAAATAAATTCAATATACACATATCTAAAGTACAAGAATAAGCAATTACTGAGAAATTTCAGAAGTTTCTAACCTTAAGGTGGTAAATTTTAGTTTCAAATGACGATTCTTTACATCAAACGTGCAAAACCGTAGTAGAAATTTGGAGAAGAAGACTTTTGGCCGCGATATGGAGATACACGTTGTTATTTAGGGTTAAATACGTCAATACAACGGCGGTTATAATCAAACCTCCGTAGAAAGTCCGTATTTCTTTTATAACGGCGGCCCTTTCTACGGCGGTTTATTTTAAAACCTCCGTAGAAAGTCCGTATTTCTTTTATAACGGCGGTTTTCTATTTTTCGCCGTTAAATCGCTGCCATTAAAGCTCTATTTTGTAGTAGTGTCTGCTTCATAGAAAATATATGAAATCGACTAAATGAGGATGTTGAGCTTGTAAAATAAGCATTCTACGTGAGCAAAATTTAAAGCAAATAAACCCAACCGGTAAGGACATTCAAAATTGAGCTAATCAAAAAATTAAAAGAAGGGTAAGATTTTTTGTATATTTACATTATGAGGACATCCTTTAGTCATTTTGTTATCCTAGTTAGCTTACAATTTACATAATAATGGAGCAGAAAATATTGCTGCAGTTTTCTATCCCACTGCTGCAGTGGTGTGCACTATAGTATCTCTGTTGCTTAGAGCTCTGTAATACTCTTCAATGCTAATATTGAAACTGAATTTTGTCTTTCTTTAACCTTGAAAACAGTCAAAAGTGTGGAGATATGGTCTTCTATAAATTTCTTAGAGATCAAGATATTCTCAGTAGACTTGTTATTTTATAAGCGGGTGGCTACACGGTTGGGAGAGTTAATATTTAAAGAGGTACTGAAGTTATGAAGCCGAAGTGCAGTCGACAACTACAAAATTCAACCTTTGACAGCATGAATTAGCACATAGGAAGTGACAAAGAACAACATCGAAGCAAAAAAAGAAAGGAAGAATAAAAAATGAAATCTCAAATTCAGTAACGTGTACGAAATAGAGTTCTAAAGGCACAGTCGGAGCTAACCTGAACCTAGAATGGAACAATCAGTTACAATTAGAAAAGCAATTCAACAGTGGGGAAATTGAAAAAAAAAAAAGAAGAAAAGAGTTAAATGGCATCAGACATAGCAACTGTCTGATACTAAAAGAAATACTATTATCTCCGAAACTGAAATTTAATGCAGGAAGTAAGTATTGAATCTCAATAAAGCAGATTACTTTGTTCTGTTGTAGAATTGCGGTGAAGATCTAAGAACTAGTATAACATGCACAGAAGATAAAGCAGGAAACTTCCTTCAACCTAGCTGATTTGTTTATTCACGGTGAGATACAGAATGAAACAGAACCACATGGATTTGAATATCCAAAACTATCAATTTTCAAATGCAGTAATAGAAAACCACATGAACCCATAGTAGAAGACTGAGAGTAAAAAATAAGATCTCAAGGTGACTTGGCAGCTCTGAAATAGCAGAAAGAAAACAGCAAAAAAGCATCCGAAATTTGAAATTTTCTGCAACTTAATTATCTCAGCAATCAGTTTGGCCCCCAAGCTGAATTTTAAAATACTTAGACATATAATCAAACAGTTAGAACTTTGCAATAGTATTTCATTACTCAAACATATCTGAAAGAGTGAGGTACATAATAAAACAGAAGAAGATGAATTTCAACATCCAAATCCATCAATTGACACATGCACTAACAGAAAATCATGTAAACCCATAATAGAAGAAGATGAATAGGAAATAAAACCTCCGATGCACTAACCTGGAGGGAATAGAAGTTTTAAAACCAAAGCAGAGCCTACAGTAAAACAATCGGTAAAAATTAGGAGTGGGCATGGTTTGGTCCAATTCAAAAATTGAACCGAGTTCAAATAACCCAATTCGAATTAGGTTTGGTTTGAAACCGAATTAGAATTATGAATTCGGTTTTGAATTTGGTATCCAGCCCGAAAACCGATTAGAAAATCGAATTGGGATATATGGTTTATATATTTTTAATTTTATACTTCTCATTTTTTTAATTCCTCTACCCCACTACATCTCTCTCTCTCCCCCCCCCCCCCCCCTCCTCCTTCTTTTTCTTTATTTTCTTTCTCCCTGCGAACCCACCTCTGTTCCCTCTTCTTCTCTTCATCTATTTTCTTTCTTTGCTCTTCCTATTTCCCTCTCCCATCTCTCTTTCATTTTCTTCTCTTAGCCATCAAGTTTTTGGGAGAAGGTTATGGTGATGTTGAATGTTGTTGTTGGATGGTGGAGGTTGTGGATCCAGGAAGGGGCGGCGATGGTGGATTTGGAACTGGACGGTGTTTCTTCTCTTCAATTATTTTGTTTCTTCTCTTCATTATCTTTCTTTCTTTACTCATCCTATTTCCTTCTCCCATCTCTCTTTCATTTTCTTCAAAACCTTACTGTGTTATAAACTATTAATTCTTGAAACAAATTTGTGAATTCGGTTTCCACGGTTCAAACAGAATTCGAATTACGAATTCGATTTGGTTTCTTCAGTTTGAAAATGAATTAGGTTCAGTTTTCGAATTGGCTAAAAACATTTAAAATTTGAGGAAACCGATTCGTGTCCACCCCTAGTAAAAATGAGAAAGAAAATTGAAATCCCGAACATGGAACAAACCAAGGTTCATACTTACCGAAAAGATGGAATCGGAGATGGAAGACTTCACAAAGAAGAGAGTAACTTGTGAAAGCAGTAACAAGAGTGAATTGGCCGAGGAAGAAAACATTTGTCGTAGACCAGGAAATAGAATAAGCCTAGGGCTGAGAACGAACACGAACGTTCACGAACAAGTTCGGGATCGACTCGTTAAAAGCTCGGTTCGAGATCGTTTATTTATTAATAAACGAACACGAACAAAATTTTAGGCTCGATTAATAAAAGAACAATAAATGAACAAAAGGGAGCTCGGCTCGATTACGTTCGTGAACAGCTCGATAAGAAAAAATAATTTTTAAGAAGGATAAAATACATATATAATTTATCATTCATACATATAACATGAAAATAAATTTGGTGCAGTACTAAGACATCAAAAGGAGAAGCAAGGGAACTAGGGTTCGAATCTTCATAAGGCCAAATTTATTTTATTTCACAATTTTGAGTTGAATTTCACCCAATCCCACATCGGAAATGAGAGAAAATTTGGGAGGAAAATTCCTTATAAATATATGAGCATGACACTTAGGGCTGAGAACGAACATGAATAAGCTCGGCTTGGCTCGGCTAGATTAATAAATAAACGAACACGAACAAGATTTTAAGCTCGATAAATAAATGAACAATAAATGAACACGTCAAAGCTCGGCTCGGCTCGGCTCGATTAATAAATAAACGAACATGAACAAGATTTTAAGCTCGATAAATAAATGAACACGTCAAAGCTCGGCTCGGCTCGTTATCACCCCTATAAGCACCGAAAGGAAGTAATTGAGAGTACAGGAAGCAGCACATGAAGAGTTGTGCTGGCAATCTAACTGAGAGACGCATGGAAATTTAGTGACCCATTTAGTGACCCTACCTAAACTGGTTAACTCAGAGGGATTCATGATTTTTGTAGGAAATTGTAATTCAAAGTACCCAAATTACTAAACACAAGACCCTTTTAAAAAAATTTTAAAAGGAATTATTTAATTTCCCTTCCGTAAAAGAAAAAAAAATTGTGAAAACTTCCCCTCGTCGACCAAACAGACTGAAGAAGATGATAGAAAATCGGAGACAACGATGAAAAATCAGAGACGACTAGAAAACGACGACAGAAATTGTAGAACCCAAGTTCTGTAATCGAAATTACAGAGCTTCAGTTCTTCAATTTCGGAGATGACTCGAAGATGACGACAGAAATTGTAGAACCGAAGATCTGCAATCGAAAATTGCAGTTTTCGGCTATATATATATATATTGCTGCAGGACAGCGAAGGTCTGGGAAACCTCCTTTTTCTTTTTCTTTTTTTTTTTTTTTAAATTTTTTTCCTTTTTTTTTCCGCTCATGGTTGCCAGCAAGAAGGTTTTCTTCTTACTGGCAACAATGGTGTTTTAAAAAAAAGAAGTTAATTAATTAAAGTGAGGATAATTTTGTATTTTCACTATTTAAAATTTTAAAAAGTGTTCTACAGATTGTAAAAGATGTTCGGTATATAACATGGCCCTTTTAGTATAGTATATATATAGATATGGTGTTGAGCACATAAAAATTTGAAGTGGATAAAACTTATGTAAATTTTAAGAACCCCTTAAGTTTCATAAACACCAAATGATTTTTAATATTATGAAATGCTCACAATACCCTTTAGTACAGGGACATTTTCTTCTTAGAATTAAAATTGTATGCTCCCTCCGTTCCATTAGAATTATCAAGTTTGGAGAATATACAAATTTTTATGAGATGAAATGCATAACACTTAAAATAAGTAATTTCTCACTATTTTTTCTCCTTATACATTTCAAAGGTAGATTAATTATGATCCAACCATTATTTTATTAGTAAGGGTCTAGGTCATTTGATATTTTCCAAACATCAAAGTTTTGAAATTGACCCTTAGACGTAAAAGTCATGATCATAGCTTAATTTGTTGACTTTGAAAGTCAATTTGCGGGTAAGGAATGGGTCACATATATAGTTGCACTTTGCACGCCTACTTATTCACTGGCATTTCACACGTGTGAAACTGATCAGTCCTGTTTTTGTTTTTCATCTTTTTTGTTTTTGTTTTGAGTCTTTTTTTTTTTTTTGTGAGAAAAATATGTAGCAAGTTGTGTTGCATAAAATTTTAATGTGTAGTACAAGTATTTGTGAATAATAATTAATTTAGTTGACTTTTTTCCGTGTGAGGAAAATTGATAGGGATATTATTTATTTTGTCATTTTCTCGTTTGACTACAGAAATAAAATAAATAATACTCCATCTATTTGATTAGAAGTGTCTATTTTAAAAATTATTTTTTGTTTCAATAGAAGAGTTCACTTTCAAATTTTTTACTTTTTTTATCCTTGCTAATATAATCATGTGTGGTGCACAATTAGTCCATACTTAATAAGTAAGAATATAAATGAAATAAAATGTGCCAAATTAACTAATTTAAGTATTTTACCTTAACATTCATAATAAGTTGTACATTGGTCAAAATGGACTATTCTAATGAAACGGAGGGAGCATACACATATTATATAAGATTGGATTCTTATAGTTTATCATTCCTTTCCTAACAAAGAAAGGTTTAAAAAAAATAAAACAAAATAAAAATAAAAAGGAAGCTAATCTTACACTAGGAATTAATATATATATATATATATATATATATTTTCTCATTTTCTGACACTATGTTTCAGGCCCCGCCGCATTGCATTTTTTTTTTCTTTTTTCTGATTGTAAATTGGGGTAAGTTTGATTTACGTCCCTCGCGATTTTTTCTGGTTTTCTTATAAAAGGTCCACATAATTAATCGACTCATACTTAAAAGGGAAAAAAACTAATATTTGAATAACTAATTATTCCTTATTCATATCGTTGACCTTTAGAGTTCAATTTAGCCCAAATCCATAAAATCATAAACATAAAAGGCACGCAATGAATGTGGCATCACTTTCTTCACTTCATATTTGAAGCCTAACTGCAAATTAAAAGGCCTTGCAACAGGTCCCAGTATATATGGACAATGTTTGAAGTTATATCTTTTTACTCATAGACAGTCGCATCATTGAATATTGAGATGGCGAGAATACATATATCATCTAGCTTTCGGCCAAGAGGGAAACGAGGCCTTGAAAGTATGATTCCTCGCAAGAAAGTATGAGTTTAGTTCCACTACGAAACCCGTATTCTTCCGCGGACTTGACAAGCAACTCCTGGAACAACGGCTCCTTCAAGAACGGCGTTGGAATGACAAACCTAGTCATTTTACTTCCAACGTACACCACGAAATGCCCTTTTGGCGCTGTTCTTGATCCGCCATTTTCTGCTTCCTCCTCAACTTTCAGAGTCATTTTTTTTTAATTTTATTTTATAACTGATCGATCAAGAAGATGATCGATCGATGGCGAGAGAGATGAGTGCAGAAGAAGCCTGCTAGGATGGGAGGATGACGAAGGAAAGATCCGCCCAGTATTTATGTAAGTATGGAAAGTGGTTTGCCATTTTTTCTAAATGGGAAAGGGAGATGGAGGAATATTATGCCTACGGAATATTATTGCAACCGGTCAACTTCCGGAAATATACCTTCTCTAACTGTTTAATTATTAAATTAATTAATATGATATGTAGACGAGCACAGACAGATTTGAAGTCGTTTAAACTAAGGGTAATTTCAAAAAGAGCCCCTTAGAGTTTAGGTAAATACCTAGTGATTGAATGATTACGTGAATAATAAAATAAATTACCAAATTTGATCTTAACATTTTACTAAACTACTAAACAAACTCTGTACTACGTAACATGATAAATGTATTGATAAACTCTCTGTCCAATTAGTCAAACAACAAGATTCGTGTGGTACGCTATGGGCGTGCTCGTTTGGTAGTTGATCATCTATCTGAAGAATTAACAATAATTCCTTTGGTAGTAATATAAACTCTTCTCCGTAAAAAGAAAAAATTATGTAAGGTAAATTACATTTACCCCCTCAACATTTGTGAAAATTACTAAATAGACCTTTATATTTTATGAAATTACTAATATTCCCTAAACGTTCAAATTTTGGAAAAAATTTGTATCCAACTTGCCGGACAGTTCAACAAACATTTTTTTTAGAAATATACGATATGTTTTTAAAGACACAAGTATCGAGTTTAACATCAAAGTATCGCGTATATATTATGAAGTATTGCATATCTAGTGCGAAAGTGTCACATGTCGATCGTCAAACGGTTTGATAGCTAAGGAATCCTCTTAATTTTTTTGCCAAACATAAAAGGTTTTTAGTTTTGAGTTCAGTTTTTTCACTCACAAAAGAAAAACTATAATTTTACCGAATCAAATGGCATTATTATTATATTATTACTCAATTAAAGGAATGATCGTAGTTTCACAAAAGCTTGTATAGTAGTTTCTACAAACCTGGAGAGGGATAAATGTAATTTGTTTGAGTGATGTCACTACATGATTGATAGACCCGTAAAGATAGATTTGAGGTGGTCAAGGTTTAAAGCTTGTTTGATGTTTTACATGTGGTTTTGAAAGCATGTTTTAGGAAATGGTTTTATAATATAAAAAATATATTAAAAATATAAAAATATATATAGTTGAATGATAAAAATGTATAGTTAAAAAATAATTATAATATATTAAGTTTACGGTAGAAACTAAAAACAAAATTAAAACACAAGCAAAAACAACCACAACGAACAGACTTAAGGTATAAATTATTAAAATTTTTCCAAAGTTTATTCAAATTACAAAGGAATCTACAGATTAGATAATCACTAAAGATTTAGATAATTACTAAGCGAACCTTGAAATTTGTTAAAACATGCATGTAACCCCCTGGATGTTTAAAAAAGATTGACAATAAAATAGCCGGCTTGGTAGTTTGGACAAACATAAGGAGTAATTTCAGTAATTTATCCTATAACATACGGCAAATTATACAAATCCCTTGAAGTTTGACGTTTGAGAAAACATCAAATTAAACCAATGTTGTGGTTTCAAAAACATCAAACGTTTTTTAATATTTATAAAATACTCAAAATTCTTTTTATCGAGGGACATTTTGATATTTTCCCAACTTTGGTGACAGTGGTGGAGCGAGGCCCCTGAGGTTAGGTGAGGCAAAATATTTCTACCAATAAATTTTTTTTTATATAATAAAATATTTAAATTTTATATTATCAATTTCAAGTTTGCCCCAAGTATTTTATAATTTCTGGTGAGACAATTACTCAAAAACTCTTAAATTTTACATAATTTATAAAATATAAATGTGTTTTTGAAAAAATGAGGTGGGGGCAAAGCTTAATGTGGCTCCGCCACTGTTTGGTGGTTTTGACATTAACCCCAAATCATAAAAGTCATGATACCTTTGCTGACTACTGTCATGACTTGAAAAAATTGCAATTTGTATGCATGCATGGTTGTTGTATGTGAAATCAATTAACGAAAGTGGAATTGAATAGTAAATTATTAATTATTATGTTTGGCAGATATTGAAATTATCGACGTACGTGTAATGCAATATGTGGTCACAGAAATGAATGAAATTTTATGTTTGTACAGCTTATTGAAATTCTTTAAATCATTCTTGAAACATTTGTTTGTAAAGCTTGAAGTCTTATAACTTTCCGCTGTATCAAATGGTTACAGTTTATAAACCTTGAATATAAAGTATAAATCTTGATTTTCTTGATTTACGGAATTCAAAAAACTTCTCAATGCATCCGGAACGTTTCGAACTACATGGTGAAGTTTTCAACTACTCCCACAAATCATGCTACGACAATTTGGGCCGAAACGTAAGACGTCCATGAGCCCTTAAATTTCGGCCATCTCAAAGAAAGCCCACAACCGATTTTTCCAAGTCAAGTTGTTAGTTGGTTAGGGTTTTGGAAAACAATTAGGATTTGTGCATGTTTCCTAATTATTTTCCTAGTTAATTTGTTATGGATTAGTTAGGTTGTTACAAGTTTATTACAACTTGATTAAATCCATTATTTAGTAGTTTTTAAAAATGGTTCACTTCTTGAACTTCTTTTTGTGATAGTTTTTAGTAGTTTCTTTTTCATTATTATTCTTGTTAATTTCGGCAAGCCTAGTGGCAGCCGAAAATTAACCAACCCAAATTCATGCTTCTTTTGGATTTGGTTTGTAAAGGAATAGTTGGCTCCTCTATTATCTAGAAATAGGCGCCATATTCTCCGACCAGTAATAAATCAAAGAATTCAGATTAGTTTATCTTGTATAAGGGTTAATTCTTTAGCTTAAGAATTCTTTCTTTGATTACTTGGTCCGCCTAAATTTTCAATTGTTTCAATTCGTTAATTCTTATTAGGTTTAGCTAAAGTAGCTTTTCTTACTAAGTATTGTAAGTTATTTTCGAAATTCTTGAAGAGAGTGAGTTTGTAACCAGCATTTTTCAACCTTTCTAGGCACTTTTCGTATTCGCTAGGAGCAACTCACTTCATGAACTCTTGAAGAGCAAAGTGACACCCAATATCGTATTGAAGGAGTAGCAGTTAGCTCTAACTGCTACTTCTTCAACAGCAAAGTGATACCTGAAATTTTATTTAAGGAGTAACAATTAGCTCTAACTGCTACTCCTTCAACAGCAAAGTGATACCTGAAATTTTATTTAAGGAGTAACAATTAGCTCTAACTGCTACTCCTTCAATAGCAAATTAAGTGATACCCAAAATTTTATTGAATGAGTAATAGTTAGCTCTAACTGCTACTCTTTTAATAGCAAAGTGATGCCCAAAATTCTACCTAAAGTTTTATTGAAGGATTATTAGTTAACTCTTAGAGCTAACTGATACTTTTTCAAAACTTTAAATTGATACCCGAATTTTGCAACAAAAAAAAAAAAAAAAATTAGCGTGCGTGGTTGACATGGCGTCGCATCTCTATAAACTCCGTTGCATATATAAATCCGTTTTATGAGTTTTTACATATATAAAATATCAGCTAAGTGTTTTAAAAAAAGACAAGACCTTCAATTTTTTTTTTTTCCAGGAAAGATCATCAATTTAGTTTGCTTAGATTTCCCACTAGTGACGTAGAGGCTGATGTATCATGTATATTTTCTCACTAGCTGGGCTTGATTTTCTAACTACTGGAACTTTACGTTGCACAATTATTTGAAACTGTCCTCATTGACATTATCAAATCAAATTAACGAGTAACTGTTTTTCTTCTCTTTTTTACTTTTTATACTTGTTGCTTTCATTCTCAATTCTGACCGAAGATTACCATTTATACTAAAAATTAGTACCCATATACAACTCAAAAAATATGACAATTTTTTAATAACAAGTGATGTAACACACATTCATTAATCAATAATATAATATTAATAATTATTTTATAAAAATGTAGCCAATTTTGTTATTGTAATACAACAATTCTATTTTTTATTTGCTCACTCAAAATTTAGTTTCTAAATATATACTCAGCTCTTTGTTATTAAATAAGTGTCCTAACTATTTTGGTACACAAATTAAGAAATTTAATGAATAAACTATTTATCCTTCATTATTTTAAGAAAGTGAATAAATGTAATTGTCATGAGATATGAGAAAAAAATAAAATGATTGATAAATTTAAAATCTCATAGACACTTTGTATGAAAAAGACATTTAGGGCCTGTTCGTTTCACCAAGTTTGAGACTTGGTTTTATGAAGTTTTGGGTTTGACCTTGTTCTTTAAAAAAAAGTTTCAAACCAAGTTTTCAAGAAAAAGTTTCCTCTCTCTCTCTCTCCTTCCTACTTCTTCTCCTTCCTTTTTCTTCTTCTTCTTCTTCACTCCCGCCACCACCCACCTCCGCCACCTTCTTCTTCTTCTTCTTCTTCTTCCTCCTCCTCCTTCTCCAAACTTCTTCTTCTTCCTCTTCGTCTTCCTCTTCCTCTTCTTCTTCTTCTTCTCTTCTTCTTCTTCTTAATCGGAGGTGGGATTTGAAATTCTAGGGTTTAGGGGGGTGGCAGCGGCGGCGGAGCAGGTGATGGAGGAGGAGCAAAAGGTAATTCTAAACTTTTAGTTTTAAAACTTGTTTTCAAAACTTTGTTTCTTTGTTTTGACTTCAAACCCATTTGTTTAAAACTTTTTCTCAAAACAAGTTTCAAACTTGGTAGAAGAACAGGCCCTTATTTGTAGGGGTGCACAAAAATATCAGCGGTGTGACACGGTTTCAAATAAAAACCGATCGGTTATCTGAAATCGGTATCATTTTTATCCACCAGTAAAAAGGAAAAATGATGGGTTGGGTGAATGGTTTCTCAGTTCAGCAGTTTCGTATCTAAATTCGATGCCCACCAGTAGCATCCATGTTCACTCGTCAGCGCTTTGCCACCGCCATTGTCATCAGGGTCACCTTCATCGGCATCATCATGTTCAGATATTCATCTTTCTTTCTACCTGGGTTTTAAAACCATGTTCAAATTTTATGGACTTGCTTACTGAGAAGGTATTTTCAAAGGGAAAAAAATGGAACGAAGGGGAGTGTGTGGTGACTGATTCAATTTAAAAACTGCAACCTCAAAGGAAAGGGGAAGAAGATGAAAGAATTTGGATTTTGGATTTTGGATTTTGATCTTTGGGCTGGGGCCTGTAGGAATCAGCAGGGGGAAGCACCAAATAATTCGCAGGGGTATGAAACTGAGAGGAAGGGGAGAATAAAATAAATAAAGAAATATAAATAAAAAAAAGGAAATTCGAAAATCCGACCTGAAACCCCGAACTTGTAAATCTTCGGATCATATTGGATTCTGGTCGGTTTAGTCATTTGATCAGCCCTACTTATTTGGGACAAAATTACTTCACACTTAAAATTCTTATTCCAAAAACAGAAAAAAGTATAGAGCATGCTTATATATGATTTTGACTAACATTTTATTGATTAATTGTATGGAGAAATTATTGAGTGCATCAGCTGCATACACATCAGCAGATGATGTGGTACAGCCATCCAATTAGCTTTTGACACGTGTCTTCATTTAATTGATGTGCAAAATATTTTCCCCCAAAATTTCCTTTCCAATCTTGAGGCTACGGTAAAAAAAAAAATTCCCCAAATTTCCTTTCCAAAATCCGCTGATTCTGTGATAAGCATCTCCGATAATCTTTGATTGCGAGAATTTTGGTACCGTTGTGAGCATGGATCTCAGACGAAAAGGAGGGAAAAATTTTTCACAGAAGAAGAGGAGGGAAAATTTCTCGTCAACATTTCCTTCAGCTTATAGTGTCTGCTCCGTTTCGTGCCGAACTTTCATCAAAATTTCTGCTCAACAATTTTGATGGCATTTTCACAAGGAAAAGAAAGAACTTTGGGTAGCCAAACTGATATGGCCACACTATATTTAACAAAGGTAAACACCTGTTGATTGGCAAAAGTATTATCAATTGTTTGCGGTATACGAAGGATATTCATTGTTTTTTATTTGAATATCCTTCAAGTTTGTAAATTGGTGTCTATTTGGTTTGGGGTCATAACAGTATACTTACATACCCTACGCTTTATGTTTATCAGTGAAAATTTGTTTAAGATTTAGTAAAGCTGCACTAGTTTAAGTTAGTAAGGCTTGATGGCTTTGACTCAGTTACTTAATTTTGTCATCATGCATTCAAAATTTTCCTTCGTGGTTGTCTTCCTTCACTTTTGTATTATAGATGTAATTATATGCAAGTTCTAGTTAATCTTGTAGCTGTAAGATATAAATATTAATCCGTATATACAAGTTCTTAAAGGCAATGAAAACTCTTTCTACCATTCAAATATAACATTAATATGTTCTTTCATCTTCATATATGTACAGTTATAGATTTGGATAATCATGAAGAAAGCTGCGAAAAGCATGCTCAGCCAGAAACTCAAGGGGTAGTACGTGTTGTGGAAGGTGAGTATAAATTGAAACTTGGGATGATTGTGCATAATGAAAATGAAGCCTATGATCTTTACAATGAATATACTTTGAATAGAGGATTTAGTATTAGGCGCGACCAAATGTGATACAAACATGCCACTTATAATGAGCTTCGAGGAAGAACTTATGTTTGTTCGAAACAGGGTTTTCGAGATTGTAGCACTATTGAGGATAAAAAGGTTGATCGTTTAGAAACTAGGACTGGTTGTAAGGCTTATGTGATATTTAGGGTGGAAAATAGTTTATGGGAACTTATTAGTTTTAATGATGTTCATAATCATGATTTAGTTGTGCCAGAGCAGAGACATTTTTTAAGGTCGGGGCGAAAGATGTCACATATTACTAAAGACCTGGTAAATTCTTTGCATAGTGCAGGGGTTGGCCCAACAAATGTTCATGATTTTCTTGCTAAAGAAGTGGGGGGAGGGGGAAGGGGGGGGGGGGGTTCAAAATGTTGTGGGCACTAAAAGGGATTTTCACAATTTTGTGAACAATAAAAGGATGAATTTACTTGAAGTTGGGGATGCTCAAGCTCTTATCAACCATTTGAAACAAAAGCAAGCTGAAGATCCTATGTTTTTTTCAATGCAATTGGATAATCAAAAGCAACTTCTGTTTGGCTGGAATGATCATTCAATGCTCTTCCTGGATGATATTTATCAAAGGTAGAAAAGATAGTAGTATTGTAACAACGTTAGTTATGTATGATAAGCAAAAGTAGCAAGTCTCTAGTCGTCTTTGAGGTTTGAACTTGTGTTGGTGATGCTTCTTAATATGATTGGATTTTTTGAATTTGCAGTTTCCAATGTTAGCATTGTTGTCATAGCAGCAGAAGGAAGGAGAGGAGAGGATCGTGCTCTTCCTAAATTCCAATATGTGGTTCATGTAATATAGTATAATTTATATAAGTCGTGCTCGGAGCTCTGATTTTTTCCATGTGTAAAAGGTTAGCAAAATTTGATTGGTTCAGTCTTTTGACTCTTGAGCTATATTAACTTCCCGTAAGTTTGTATATCTTTGGTGATATTCAAGTGATATCTTGCATTAAGTAAAAGATAAAAGGGATTTTATTGATAATTTAAGAATATTATTTATCAGTAGAAATAAGTTTCTTACCTTTTCCTTTTAAGCAAAAGCTGGTGCTACTTGAAGGTGTTGGAGCTGAAAATCTTATTGTCGTCTTATATTGAGAGTTTATAGAACACAGGGAATTAACTATAAGTGCTGCATTTTACTTTTAAAACTATGGATGTAAATGATGCAACTGTTAAGTTTGAAATATAATGTACCACAGGAAATGAGATAGCTTTACTCCAATGTATTGCAGAGAAGCTGTTGCCGGTATAATTGTTTATAACATCACCTATTCGGTTTCACTTGAACTGAATGTACAGAAATTGGAATGTACAGAAATTCAGTTTCACTTGAGCTGATATACTAGAATGTACAGAAATTCAGTTTCACTTGAGCTGATATACTGGAATGTACAGAAATTCAATTTCACTTGAGCTGGTTTATTGGAATGTACAGAAATTATAATTAAATTAGTCATTTGCAAATGTATATGGTGATTTTTTTAGCTTAATTTCTCATAGTAACAATGTAATTTGAATTGTTAATTGCTAATAATATAGCTGATATATTGACAACAACATGATTTTATTGATCACTAAATTACAGTACAATCAAGGAATTGAGGAGGTGAAAACCAAATGTGGTATTCTACCCTGATAACTTCGGAAAATGGCTTAAATAATGCGTCACAATGGCGCAATTGAGGGAGCCAACACAAACTCAAACAAAGAACACTTTGCACTTTACTTCTAATGCTACAAAACTATTGTAAGTATTATTTGAAGCATTTCCAGTTAACCATGAACAACAACAACCAGTAATGCATCACTTTAGTTTGATACATCAGCATATGAAGTGCATTAGAAAGAGCAACAGCTTCTTGAATAGTCAAGGCCTCCGCAGTCTTCAGGATTTCAAAACCATGGTGGCTTTAGCTTTGCTGCAAAGCATTTTCCTTCAAGGTCCTAAATATCCCTACATACACCGATCAGGTTCTCTGGCAATGAGCATAAACTATAAAAATGTTGTTGCAGCCCTGTGCAATTCGCCATCCTATGACCTATACTCTAAACGACAACTCTCTGCAATTCTCCAACCTATACTCTAGACGATGACTCTGTGCAACAAATTTAGCTTCTCTTTCCACATTTTTTGGTTTTTCATCGAGAACCTAATATGAATAACAGATATAGAAACATATTTAGGGACCAGCACAAGGTAGGCGTAATAAATGTGCAATGATTCAGATATGACATGGAAAGGAAAAATATAACCATTAGAAGGTAAATGCTGAAACAAGATGCAATTTAAAAATCTATAATACGCATTGCTCTGAATTGTCTAACAAAACCTACCTCATGGGGGATACCAGCTTCATGAAGTTGTACTGAAAGTGCATTACTTTGCTCAACACTAGTTGTACCCACAAGAACAGGGCGACCAATTTTGTGCATTCTCAAAATCTCACCAACAATTCTTGCCATTTTTCATTAGCAACCCTAAACACTACATTGGGTTCATCCTGAAAGGACAAACATTTGTTTAAGTCATTTCATTCTCCAAATTTTTGTTCTTTCTTCATAAAAGCTAAGCAATGGCTAGAAACATTATAAAAATAGAGAAATGAAGAAGAGGAATCACAATGAAAGCATAGGGCATGTACCGGAGAGAACCTTTCTTATCATGGGCTTGTTGGCACAATTTTAACTTTAAACTTGTGTATACTTTGAAATTCAACATTCTCTATAGCAGCAATTCCAATCATGCCACAAAGTTTTGGAACTAAAGATTACACTAAACCTGAATCAGACAGTGTTTAGAGCTCAGCACTCAGTGCTAGAGTGTTGGTAGCAGAGCATTCCATGGGTGCTATTCTATTGCTTGCAGGAGAAATTGCTGGGGCTCAGGCACATTCATCTATTTCTAAGGCAAAAGATTCAGTATATGATTATTGCAGTAAAAGCACATTTTAATCCAGGGGTTCAGTGCTAACATTGCTCCGCATATGTGAAGTCCCTTTGTTTGCAAAATACACCCTAGAAAATAAAATGTAAACTGAGATAAGAAGAACTCAAAAAAAAAACAATGCACAAAATTAATGCAATCACAAAACACAATATTGAACACTCTGGAATCAAATTCTTTCTGCTTATTTCACTAAGCCAAGTCATTAAAACATTTATGTTAGTTACTTTAAGCAACAATAATATAAATGAACTTTTTTGTTACAACAACAAATACTAGTACATGTAATAACTTCATAATTCCAGTAGAAAATAATGAAAACCTAATGATTTCACATATCTGATATAGTACAACACCCAAAAATTTTAAAACAAGAGATACTTTTCTATGCTACGGACTACACCTTAATCCGTTGAGCCCTCGTTAAATGTAATGCCACTGATCCCAATCCATTGAGCCCTGTATCAATTCTAGATGCAATCCCCACTTTTCTTATCCACTCTGAAGACAGATAGAATACCTCCTCCATTTGAGTTCCACCGGGTATGGACCAATTCAGACGAAAACAAAAACTGATTCCTAAGATTATCATGTAAGCAAACGGTGATTGCTATTGCGTGCGGGTGAAAGGCAGTGGGGAAGCAATCGAGAACCATAATATGAAGAGAAGCAGATGAGAACCATAATTTTGAGGAGGAATTTTCCCTCCTCTTAGTCCGAGATCCATGCTCACGATAGTACCAAAATTCTCGCAATCAAAGATTATCAGAGATGCTTATCACAAAATCAGCGGAATTTGGAAAGGAAATTTGGGGAATTTTTTTTACCGCAGCCGCAAGATTGGAAAGGAAATTTTGGGAGAAAATATTTTGCACTTCAATTAAATGAAGACACGTGTCAAAAGCTAATTGGGCTGTACCATATCAGCTGCTGATGTGTATGCAGCTGATGCACTCCATAATTTCTCGCATGCATGATAAACATGATGTACAAAAGGGGAGATAACAGCTAATTAACCTCTTTTTTAACCTTGCATGTGAGGTCCGATTGGCACACATTTACCTTATAATGACTCATAAGGAGTTATGTATCTAAATTCTTTTAAAGAAATATATGAAATAAATTTTGAGGTAATTAACTATTATATCATATATCTTATCTATTACAAGTAGATGCAAGAGGACAAGAGGAGGGAAGATGAAGCGAGTTGCTTTCCTACAAGGTCATGTTAGCCTACGCACAAATATGGGATGGGGAGGAGAAAAAAGAAGTTGGAACTCCCGCCTGTCAAATATACCAGCCTACCCACAAATTTAATATGGAGGGGAAAAATGAAGTTGGGGTGGCCAGCTGCAAGGTCCTACTAGTTTGCTAACAAATATTTTAAAAACTAGCATAAGTAAGAATAGAATCGCAACATTTAGATGGCTCGTCATGTGTTACCGCCCTTTGAACACTTGCTACCTATTACAAATACGAGTTTAATTAGGATGAAACAAAGTGGTTTTACGAAGTGGTCTACTGAAATTTCGTTTCATCTCGGTCGCTCTCATTGAAAGTCAGAATTCGTCGAACAATCTTCATAATTCATATAATAATCTTATAGGTCTATTTTGATTGCTAATTAATTGTTCTAGACCTCTTTGATAAAACCCATGTTTCTGATCACTTAGAAGAAACATCGTACGTTGAAAGTAATTAATTAAAGTAAAATAGAATAAGTAGGGAGACTTTTCGTGTCCCCTTCAGTCAAGAATTGAGACTTTGATATAATTATTAATTCCTGACTACTTGTTACAAGTACTCTTCTTTGTGCTAAAAAGTAAAAACCTGATTTCGTACAAGCTGCGCACTGGTTTGAATAAATCTAGTTTTTCGGTTTTCTTTTTCCAATCGATGACGGGTTCTTCACTATCAGCAACAAGAACCTGATTTCTACGAATCAAGTTTCTTCAAATTTGATTGATGTTAGAAATTAAGAAATGAGGATGACATAAAGAAAATTGCAATTTGATAATAAAGGATTGTATATTTATCCCCCCCGCAGGTTTCATTCAACTTCATTGGGTAATTGAAATTGATTGATAAATTTATTTTGTGAAGAAGGTTTCATTCCTTCCATGGCAGAAGTAAGATTGTGCAGAATTGTTTTCCTCATGAAAAAGAGAATAAGAGAGGCATGGATGATCGTGGGTTTTTGTTTGATGCGTGTATATGGAAGGGTCCACGTTGGATATATAGGACACGTCAAGTGAGATGGTAAGTCGCTAAGAGTATCATTACTCAATTAAAAGATAATGATATGGAAAATCAATTAATGCTCATCTATGGTCATGAGAGAGTGATTTACAGCTCCAAAGCATTAAAATTTGTATGCAGTAGAATAATTTATTGTATGTCATGAGTTTTTTTTTTTTCTAAATAACTTTATTTTTAAAAATATTTATCAAAATTATACAAATTCAAATTATATCCCTAAAATACTTTTTTTTTTCTTTTGCCAAATTAAATTCCACTTATAAATTCTAATTGGAATGTTGAAATTGTTCGCTTATGTGAAATATAATTAACAAATTTCTTCGACTAGCATTTTATTAGGCTTTAGGTGTTCCCAAATTAAATGAAATTCTTAAACCTAAGAGAAACTTGCCAAAACAAAAAGAGAGAAAAAGAAAGAAAGCAAAATCTCTGCATATCATTCATTAGTATTCAAAAAAATTCAATAAAACCCAACAAAAATATTTTATGAAATTATAATTACTCAGAAAATAATTATCGTATTTTTTTTACCTTATGAAATTGCTGGATAATAAAAAAATGGTAGAATAGCACACTTTAAAATCTTTGTAATAATAGTAACTTGAAATAAATAAAAAAAGTAATTAAAGTCTAAAGATTGAGAGAATGGGTGTGCTTATTGATTATATTGACTTTTTTTATTTGATTTTTTGCATGGTGGCATTTAAATCCTACAAGGTGGCCTTATTCTGCTAAATATCTTTATAAAAGAAATTATTTTATAAAGAAAATGGTAAGAGATAATGCACGGGCAATTTAATTAAATCCTATATCAGTATTGTGTATTTATACTAATACCGTTAGTGTTCCAAGGGATAAGAAAAGAGGAAGAAAAGAAAAGTACGTAAATTAAACAATTAATGATGTTTTGGGAAAAATGGTAAAAAATTGCTCTGTCTGCTAAATTTTGCTCTGGCAATAACAGCAACCATATATTTTATCTTTGATTATGTTTATTACTTAGATACTTATTTTATCTTTATTCTTGATGTAGATAAAGTTTGGAATCAATTTTGAGGGATTCTTGTTTGTTCTTTTCTACCATAAGTTCTTTATTGAGATATTAGAACTAAATTTAATTTTTTTATTTTTAAAGCTTATCTATAAACTAACACAATTTGTCATAAATAAATATTCATAATTTGTATAAAACATATATTAAATTATAAAACATATATTAAACATATAATAAATATTCCTAACAGATAATAATATCTTAGAGTTTCTTAAAATGATTAAGAATTCAGAATTAAGATCAAATATAATTGATCAAACAAATTTTACTAAAGATTTTAAACATGATGTTTCCAAACAGATGTTTGCAAGATGACAGGCTCATTTAGGCACCTTTGATTTTGAAGTTCAATATAAAAAGGGTGAAGATAATAGTCTTCCTGATTTTTTAACACGTGAATATTTGAATGATTAATATTGATTTTATAAATTTATGCAGTAATATGATTCCACGAGGAAGGGGTTCTGGCCCCTACCGAGGACAAGGAGGCAGGGGTAATATCCTTGCTTCAAAATTTTGTTCAAGCTCTACGAGCAATATATCCACAGAAGATCCTTTATTTAAGGAATTTCTGTAGTTTAAAAAACAGCAAGAAGGTAATCTATCTCCCTCATATGCTAAAATAATTAGCACTGAAGAAAGCGAAGATAATTTTGCTTCCTATCAAGAAAATTTTCATAGAGAAGTAATACTTCTTTTAGAAAGCAAAGATTTGCAATGGGTCAATGATCCTTGGATGCTAATGCAAAGGTATCTAGATACAGCATCATATGCTGAAGAATCTTATAAACAAAGATCATTTTATGAAAATATTCTGAAATATTCAGAAACTTGTGAAATTTCACATTTTTCTCAAACTTCAACAAACCCGACTATTTATAGTTTTAGCAAAATTGTTGTTAAGCAGGTCATATCTGCAGAAGAATGGGGTTTATCTACTCTAAGGGAGAAAGAATATCTTCATCCCGAACAGAAAATTTCTATTAAATATAATTGGGATTATATTAATGCCCTTACAGAAGTTTTCTTATATGAAAACCAGAAGAAAAAATATTCTTGGTTTATCAAGATTTGTGGGAATGTTTATAACAAACCCATACCAAAATTAGTTTTTAAATTGGTGGATTAATTTTGGTCCGTCAATAAAAATTTTGCCGGAATCATTTAAGGTGTTATATACTGAATGGGTGAAGATTTCGCCTAAATTGTTAGAGTTAGATAGAACTCAACAATGGATCGATAATATGGGTCAAATGTATTTCTTTGTGGAATTTTTTATTCCATGGATCTGGAAATAGAGTCCAGAAGTGGGTCATACCCAGCACAAAATTCCTTGTCTCAGAAGAATTAGTTATACTAAATTCTGGGATAAACTCACCAAAATGGACGCAACAACTGGCAAATACATGGACAGGAACTTCTGAATCAGATCAAAGAAAAGCTCAAAAATTATCGACAACGAAAAGAGTCCCGACAAATGGAGGAAATCAGCCCTTTTCAACAAATTTCAAGAAGACTGCAGATGCAGAGAGGAATTATTTCCCAAGAAGAGATCATACAATCTTACATGGAGGAGCTCAAGAAAGACCTCACCAAATATTTAGAAGATGCAAGGTCAGATGTTTCAATGGCCTCAAGATCAAATGACAGCCAATGCTTATCTGGAGAATCTCAGGATCCATATGATAATGAGGCTTCGTTTGATAAAACTTATGTCTGAAAACTTAAGTCTGAAGTTTGAAATCTGAAAACATTAAGTGATTTTGTTTGATAAAGACTAAAATCAGAATGCTGAATCTGAATACGGAGTGTATTAAGATGTTTGATAATGTCTCACATCTGAAGTCTTAAAACGATATATTTTACTATTTTATCCTTGTATTAACATATATTTACATGTTTGACTATTATGCATGATTTTTTCGTTTCACATGCACTTCGACCTACACTAGAAAAAATAATTAATCACTTGAGTTACATAACATATAAAAAAAAAAATCAGTATATTGGCTTATTTTCCTGTAAACATTAGGCCGCAAATCAGTGCAAGTCAAAAAATAAAAATATAAATCAGTAGATTGCAAGACCAATACAGACCTAAATATTTTCAACATGCAAATCCATTTTAAAACATTCAAAATTCATCACAAACTTGAACAAATTCAATGCAATTATATATATATATATATATATATTATTTGTTCCCGTAAGTTTAGCATAAAATCTCAATTAGCTTGTCTAGATACTCCAAAATATTCCTGAGGCTCTTCTTCAACAGACTCTTGTTCCTGCTGATTATCCACCATTATATCTTCATTCTCAAATTCTTGAAATATTCTATCATTTACACCAATTATTCGAAGATAATTGTGGATTGCTGCACAAGCGATAACAATATTTCATTGCGTTGGAAACGGGTACGGTGCCATGTACTTTAGAATTGGGAAACGTTTTTTCAATGAACCAAAGCTTCGCTCAATTACATTCCTCAACTTCGAATGTGTTTGGTTAAATTTTTCCTCCTTTGTTCTTGCATGACCACCAGTTTGAAAATTAGTTAACCAAAATTGCACATTTCGATAAGGTGTCATAAATCCATGAGTAATAGGATAAGTTGCATCACATAAATAATATTTTCCTACAACATATGGTATAACTATGAATACATGAGATGGTAAGTCGTCTAAAAGTATTCACCAAAAATTTTTATCACTCATCTGATGGAGGAAATGGAAAATTACTAGCATGGCTTCTAACAACACTCTAGAGTCATGTGCTACGCCTTCCCAACCAGCCCACAAAAATGTGGGGCAAATGTTCAAATAAGTCCCTGATGTTTGTCTCAAGGTCCAGATAAGTCCCTAACATTACTTTTGGATTAAAAACACCTCTAACATTATTAAAAAAAAAAAAAAGGGGCCAAATAAGCCCCTCATCCGTTAAACATCCGCCACATGAGCAATTCTTGCTGACGTGGTTAAAAAAGTGCTCCACGTAGATAAAAATTTGCTGACTGTACACACGTAAAAGTTGTTCCTTCTGTCATCAACCAAATCCTCTTTCACTTCTTCTTCATCAATATTTGTCTCTGCCCTTTATCTTTATGTTCCATGAGTATGCTTTCAAGAATTTCATCCACCGGCTTGTAAAGCCTCTCAAGCCTACCCTTCATTCCACTGATGCTTTTCAGGATTTTTCCACAAGGATACAAATCAGCCAGGCAGAATTCTCCCATCACCTTTGCCCCCTCCACTGTCAATCCCTATAAATTCCTCATGATATTTGCTGCTTTTACCCAAGGCAGCTTCCAAAATAACGCGGAGGCGGAGATCGATATGGATAGAAAAATTCTCGACACCTCTTCTTCCCGAATCGACCGAAAAGTCTGAACCCGTCTGGAATTGAGAAGCTCCACTGTGCATATTTTGCTATTTGTCTCCAGTTAGCTCAGGAACATAAAGATGAGGCCTCTTGGCGCAGACGACGTCGTGTTCGTTGAGAAACTGTTTTGCATCTTCCGCGGAAGAAACCACGATGGTGGAGTTAAAGGTGCATCAATGGTCCATGTTTCTTCTGCAGATCTGCGAGGGTTCTGCGAGTCAGAGAGCCAGTGATGAGATTATGAATGTTTCCGATGAGTGGCAGAGGGGTTGGCCCAGGAGGAAGCTTGCGAGGGTTTGATTTCTTTGAATGAATGGTGAATAACATCAGCGAGAGGAGGAAAGAAGAGAGCAAAACGATGAGGTCCATGGAAATAGGTTCAACAAAAGGAACAACTTTTGGTTGATGACAGAAGGAACAACTTTTACGAGTGTACAGTCAGCAAATTTTTATCTACTTGGACCACTTTTTTAACCACGTCAACAAGAATTGCTCACTCATGTGGCGGATGGTTAACGGAGGAGAGGCTTATTTGGCCCCTTTTTGTAACATTAGGGGTGTTTTTAATCCAAAAGTAAAGTTAGGGGCTTATCTGAACCTTGGGACAAATATCAGGGGCTTATTTGAACTTTTGCCCCAAAAATGTGTACACCATATTAAAGTCACATATTGCCAGCACATTTTGAAAGCAGACTCCTTTACCTCTTCCTCTATGTGGGGTTTGATACTGGCGTGGTATAATTGCTTTTATAAATGTTCCATCTAATGCACCAATAGCACTCTTAAACAATATCATAAAATATATATATATATATATATTAATAATTGTACCTAATAAATTCATATTATTCAGTAAATAATAATTAAAATAAGCTAAGAATTATTACCGGAAAAAACCTGTCATGAAGTTGACGTTGTCGTTGAGTTTGATAAACATTTGGATTAAAATTAGGAACGATCACTTCCTTTGAGAATGTGAGCATAGTACGAAGCACCTCATAAAAGTAATAGTGTACGGTTTGAGTTGAATGTTGATACCTCCGCTTAACTGCTCAATTTGTAAAGGGTTGACCCAAACTTGTAAGAAACATAGCCATTTTTTCTTCAACGAAAGATACCTGCTATTCTTTAACCAACCTCTATTTCGAAAGAGCTCGCACAAATTCAAAAATGGTTCTTTCCCCATATGTAACATATCTCTTGCATGTGCTGGATTCCCTTCCATAATTTCATCAATATATGCACTACTGGTCAAGAGAGAATCTGTATCAGGCCTTCGTCCAATGCGCCGTTTCTTTAATGACTTTATAATTATTCTCAGTGCTACCAGTTTCAAAACTTTCTTTTGCTTGTCTTTCAACATTTACTCAAAAAATGAAAACCAAATAAATTTATTAAAATAACAAAAAAGTATGAAAACAAGTGACCATGCGTGAGCGAGCATGTTTAAATTAAGAGAAACTTAACTTTAAAAACAGCAATAAAAAATACGAAGTTAAGAAAATGTAAACAACACCACAAAAAATATAGCAACAGAAATGGCTTGCGTCTAGAGCAAACCTAACTTTTTGCTATTCATTGCTATTCAATTTTTTCTAACTAGTTCAGGTTTTGTACTTAATTTAATCCATTGTTCTCTGTAGGCCTTGCCTTCACAAAATATACAGGTTGTTGCTGTATACAAAGGGTCCAGATTGTCCAGTGACTCCATTTCATCTAAAATTTTATTGCATTCATCCATACTAGGTCCATATGACTCCTCTAGAGTTTTCAGAACTGCCATAAATTGACTATCCAATTTATTAAGATTTTCAGTTTTAACTTTCTTTGCACGCTTTGCTTCGCTCGTTTTCTCTACATTCACTTGGGTCGAAGAAGATGGTTTATCTCTTACTTGCATTGATTGACCTGATTTATCTACTTGATCATTTTCAAATTGATAAATGAGCATTTCACACCACTAGTGGGCAAAACCTTCCTTTGAAGGGCCCCAAGCATCTTTTCCTGAAGCCCCCATGCCATCAAATAATGCTTTCATCTCGTTTGGATATTTCAAAGGATTATTTCGAAACTGAGCAAACTCAGGATTTTTCTGCATTAAAATTAGTTAGAGTTAAATTAAAATATAATTATATGCACACCATTATATAAGTAACATTAACTTATATACATGTATACCTGTATATATTCTTCCCATTGCTCTAAATTCCAATTTATTTCATTTGTATTTGGATCATAGTGAGTATTCCCGGTATATCCAATAAGCCTATTCCACGCTTGAGTTTTCTTTTTCAAAAAATCCCACTAATTCTTCAATTGCTTTTGAGCAAAGTTAAGATTGAATTCATCTTTCAAAATTTCTATAATCTTTTCCCATGACTCCTTTTTCAACTTCCACCACAAATACGTTTAGCATTAACCTCTTCCAAACACAATTATATGTACCGTCTAAATAATTTTTTATCTTTCCAACTATCTCTGCCTACGTCTACTGGTTTCATCTGTGTATTGTGAATTTAATAAGATATTTAGATACTTTTTAATCGAATAGCTTCACACGCAAAAGTATTAAGCAACTAATGCAACACAGCTAGCACAACAACAAAACAAATAGAGATCATAAACTCTGCACGGTCATCACTATAATAGGTATTGTTACCTGAATCAAATATAAATCATGCACAAAAAGTACTCTGTTTCAGCAAAATATAAATTTATAACACTCTAATAAACATTTTTAAAAAATTATGAATATACAGAGCTATTTTAATGATTGTTCCAAACTTATGTTGTTTGCAATTCCTTCTCAGATGTTATGAAAGACCAAGACAAAATATTAAAAGCAGAAGATGGAAGAAAACGAATGCCTGTAAACATTACATTGAATACAAGATAACAGCCTCCTCTGCAACAACCAGAGGACAAGCTAATCAATCTGCAATCTCATACGGAGACAGATGCTAGTAAATAAGTACAGACAAAAGTTGCAGTTGCTATTCAAAATTGTGAAAATTGATAAATGACAACTTCACTCTAATGAGTTAAAAAGCTGGACAATGACAATGAACAATATTCTAACTGATAGCAACAAAAGTGACGAAAATATAGAGAGTATAGGTTCAGACATGCATTTTCAATGGTTGAACTTTGAACTTTAAACAATTATTGATTCAGAGGGATACAAGTAGTTCAAGCAAAGGCTAGTCTCATTCAGCATGCACAACCATCGTATTCATCAAAACTGCAACCATCAACTTTATTTGAACCAAAACATTGACAAATTTGACTGGTTCACATCATATATCCTTTGATCCCTTTTATTCAGTCCAATTCAAAAATCATTCCAATTCAGTCTCAGGATTATATGATGTGATCCAGTTTAAAAACTCTCTTCCCCTACAAAAATCACAAGCTGAGTGAGCTGCCATGTCTTATGCAGAAAAAAAAATGGACACAGTGACCAACAAGGACCCAAAGCAACTAAATTCTAGAACTATGTGTTTAGAAAAGGTATGGGAAATATGTGCACAGGATTTTATAGGAAAATATAGAGTAATGGCCATGACAAGTAGATATAACTATAAAATTTTCAAGAAATAACACACCATAACCAATGCATGCACTAACAAGTTTCAAAATAAACCCAGCATCAAGGATATGGATTAGTAAGGTTCATACTTTATTAAAGCAAAGATGCAAGACCACATACTTAATTTCCCACTTTTCGCTTAGCACCCACACCCAACCATAACAGGGAGATTGCAAAATAGAAAACACAGACAATTGAGCAATCTGCAATTAGATAGAACTAAAAATTCCTGTAGAAAGATTATCTGTGCTCCACACAGTACACAAAACAGAGCAGATTGTAGAGACAATAGACATGAGAGTACAAGTGCCACCTCACTCCTTTTCCACACACATAATCATCTAAAGAATCAAAACCATAAGCCTAAAGCTAAAAATAATTCTAACTCAAATACCATAATTGTATAATAACCATTACATTAAATGCAACAAGAAATACTCGAATCGAATCAATCATCATCATAGGTTAAGAACCAAACTTGTAATGATAGAAAATTAAATTTTACGAATGTACGTAGTAGCCTGCAAAAATAGAAATCCTCAAGAATCAATATTCCCATAAACATAACATGTTAACAACCAATTTGCCCCATCTAAATTGGGTGTTACGTTAACATCCATTGACATTGGCATTTCATCGAGCAGAGCAAGAGCAATAGTGTTAACATGAAATTCACACTAATTTCACAGGAAGAAGAACCCAAGAGATCAAAATAGAAATACAGAGGAACTCACAATCACGTCTTGGATTACAGCCAAATTAATCGCCACATGCATTCAAATTAAAGAACATCATTAAGAACCATACTTGTGAGCGACCTCGCATGGTTCTGGACAACAAGTTTCCAACCTACAGTTCGTGTCACCTTCAGTCGAATATAGGGGTTCGAAGGCTTTAGCTCGTATCAGCTGCTTTTCAAAATTTTCCTGTGAAATTTATCTCCCTCTTCAATAACCGAGCGCCTCATTTTATAAGAAACCATCGATAAACATAAATCTTCTGGTACGGTAGTTTGAATTCGTGAAAGAATTAAGGGATACTAACAACAAAAACGATTGAGAAGCAGATTATGATATCAAGAAGGGATAAGGAAATATAAACCGATAAGAGACATGATAGAGATTCTGATAACAATATGGAGAGAGAACGCTTATATGCTAATAGATTGGTCATGGATTATTAGTCCTATAATTATTTTCTTTTATACCATGGAATATGAAATCATCTGATGTTAGCATTTTTTAACACTCTTTTTGAAATGAATATATTTCAGAAAAAAGATACTATTAAAAACAGTGTTAAAACAGAAACAGATTTGCCATCAAATCTAGATCTTCTTAATAGATGGACCATTCCATATGTGGAACCTAAGGTTATATAACAACAGGGATTTTTTAATAAAATGGGTCTAAAACAAATTTGTAAAACTACGGAAGAATCAATTCCTTTACAAAATGATGAAACCATTTTGAAATTACTTAATGATGAGGATGTAAACGCATATCGTTTTACGTATCTACCCTATATAATAGAAATTAACATATCTATCATATGAGGGTGCCATGTGGCAGCCACATCTAGCCTATATTTAATTATGTTAAAGTTGACAAAACAGCCACACATTGACAGGTAATTAATAAATATTTTTTGCTTTTTTATGTCTATGTTAGACTTTTAATTTAACCATTCATATGAATGCCACATAAAATTAATATTTAAATTTATTGAATGCATAAATTTTATTTTCTCTTTTTTAATTAAATAATATTTTTCTCTGTCTTTATTAACTTCTTAAGTTATTTTTTCAATTTCTATCTTAGATTAGCTTCATATTATATAAGGATCCATCTATATGTATAAATAATATAATGTGCATATATCTTTTCTATTAATTTGTATATAACTTAATATAAATTTTGGGTTAGAAATGTATGTAAAATATCAAATGTCTGTATTGATACATAAGTTTATTTTATTACCAATAAATACATTATTATAAATAAATGATTTTTTATGTTATGCATGTTTTTGTTTATGTAAGGGTGAGTGAAATATAATATTAGTTCATTAAATTCATTTTTATTTTCTGTACTCTTTATTATTGTCATCCACTAATCTCTTTTTAATTTTGTGACTTTTCATGTATTATAATTTTCAAAAAGACTCTTGATTATATGATGATTATTTACTTTGTTCACATCAACTTCCTTTTTTTAATATACAATTAGTAAATAATTAATTATTTGAAGACTTTTGGCAATCCACACAAGAGAATGAATAGACATTTACAATCTATTTATTTCTTCAATCCATTAAGATCAAAAATAACTTTCTTCTTGTTTAGAACCCTTATGTGCATGTCCAATTCATGTCAACGGGGCAATATTTCGTAATATATGTACATCCATTTAGAATATATTTTTCTCAATCTCTTCTTCGAATTCACAGGTTTATACATGTTTTACTCCAATGAAAAACAATGTTTCCCTATCCGAATCTACGAAATATGTCTCCAAATTCACCTCATCTGACAACAGAGATTCTCATGCCGTTGGAGTCTACTTGTAACGCGTATCGAAATCATTCAACAGCTTTATTAATTTTCAGAATACGAAGAAGAAGAAGAAATTGACAAGAGGCGAGGAAAAAGGAAGCAAATAGAGTAAGCAGGCCAATTCTATATATTGAGAAAAGATTTCGAGTATTTGTATTATATTTGACATATATTTCTTCTTTTTAACTTTGTATTTATAATCAAAAATTGATTACTATTATAATTATAGCTTCTTTTTTTTATATTTATAAATCTTATGTTGTCGCACAATAATATTATCGGGCATTCACCGTGCAATCGCACGGTGTTCCCATCTAGTAAGTTATTACATATTGGTTTAAGTGCAAATTGCTTTTAAAAACCTTTGACTTTGGATAATCTACCATAAAGTTTTATAGCAACCTTAAGAGATGGTAGAAATAAAGATTGGAGACAATCAATAATTGGAGCTATACAATCCAGCCTGGCCCATGGTCCAGTTATTTTAATATTCATCCAAATTTTCAACGGTCATTAACCGATGTTAATATACTCGATTCTTTGACGTTAAATATTAAGACACAGGGATGTGATTATAAACCTGGGTCTGAATTGATATGCATTTGTTATAGAATTTACTATAAGCCTTTGCTACCTTAAATCCATGTTATAAACTAAAAGAACATGAGAAAAAATTAAATGAGACAATCATAATTGAATCTAATTATGATAAATCGAAAATAACTACTCGAAGAACCATTAAATGGGATGAGATTCCAATTCCTCAACATTGGAAGTAACTAAGGTGGCTGATAGCCAACCTAAAACTGAACATAATATTTAGAACATTATACAAACTCTTGAAGGATATATTTATAAACAGATGAGTAATACTCCATCTTTTCCAGAAAGAACTTTGGGATATTCTCATAGATCTGGATTATCAAGATCAGCCTCTGTCAGATCTTTTATTTCTCCTTTCATAGAGAAAGTAGATAATATTCCACCAAGAAGTTCTACTTCTATTTTACGTGGTGAGAAAAATCACCATGATGTTTCTTTTCATACTGTAGATTATTTCAGTAATTTAAGTGGTGAGAAAAATTGCCATACTGATTCTTTTAATAATGTATTAAATTCCAGTAATTTACGTGATGGAAGAACCCATCATGAAGCTTCAAGTTCTTTATTCGGGATTAAATAATTAAAATTATAAAATTAGTAATCATAATCACAAATAAACTATTATTATATATATATATATAATTAATTACAATTATATTATTAATAGGTAAATCAACATACAGTGTCACCCATAATATGTAGTATTACACTATGACATACAAAAAATTGGGGAATTTTAGTTTAACATACAATAAACATTGTTCTATGGAAAACTGAAATCACTCTCACCAATCTCATCATTAGTAAGTATTAAAGTCATAATTGTTTAAAAAATATTTATTCAATATATAATTGTGGTTTAAAAAATATATTTATTCAATATATAATTGTGGTAACCATAGGTGGATATATATTAAAAGGTCCGCTCCTACCCATGCTAATATATCTATTTTTGTACTCTGTTCATCTCATTAAAATGTTAACATGTTTTGCTTTAATAAAATAGTTATATATATATATATTACAATGCATATACTTATTAACATGAGGGTAAAGTATTAAAAACTCTCATGTGGTCTCAAAAATTTATAAATGACCCCTTTATATTTTAAATCAGTTTAAAAATAAAGACAAAAAAAAAAAAAAATGGTTACGCAAACAATATCAGATGCATAAACCCATAATAGATGGGTTTTTTCCCCCAATATTTTTATTAGGGAGTAAAATTACAGAAATACTCCCTTTTTCCGTAGAGAAACGAATTATCGGATTCGGTTCTATTTATACGAGTTTTTTTTTAAAAAATTAAAATATTGAGAAAACGAATTCCGTGGTTTCGTTTTCAATGGAAATAATAAAAAAAAAGAAGGTAGAAATCGTGGTCGTCGTCGAGTTTGAAGTTTGAACCCAAAAAAAAAAAAGGGCCCTAAACCGGGAATTCCGAAGCCTAAACGCACCGCGCCGAACCTCCGGTTGACCGCCAATATTCTCCGTCAATTAAAGCATCTCTATTGGGAACTCTAGTTCCCAAAATACGTGAATTGTTAAGAATTGTCAAAGAAGAAGAACAAACAGGGAAAAAGAAGAACAATCAAACTTATAATTTCAATAGAACAACTAAACAATACGATTGAATAATCCCGTCCCAAATAGGGCAAAAAAGAGTATATAGAACTACGAACTAGTCTACCCTAATCCAATAAGGAAACTAAACCTATTACTACCATAAATCTACCATAAACTTACTATTACCATAAACATATAACTATATATCTAACATCCCCTCTCAAACTCACGATGAATCGAGTCAACGAGAGTTTGCTAATCATAAACGAACCAGAAAATACAGATGCGACTGTAGAAAACCTTTGCCACGCCGCCGGAAACAGAAGAAGACACAAACGTGACTGTCGTAAACCTCCGCCACGCCGCCGGAAACATAACAATCAGAGAAGCCTCAACTGCGATTGACGGAAACCTCCACCACACCGCCCAAAGCAGACCTCTCACAAATGCGACTATCGGAAATCTCCGCCACGCCGCCCAAAGTTACAGTCGACTGCCCAAATTGCCACCAAACGAAGTCGACTGTTCAAATTACCAAATTCTTTCCAAAACCAAGTTTCCCATTACCCAATCCCAACCCTCTCTGGGCTGGATTGTTCATCTTGGCCCAACAAACTTGTTGAGCGCATCCTCTCCATTTCTCTTAGGCCCGCAAAACCCACGATGCAGACCCGCTTCAGACCCAATTCATCCGACCCGACCTGATAGTTTGACCTACCCGGAAGCCAACCCACTTCCAGAACAGCGCCGCCATAGGCTCAAAACAGTTCAAGTCGCTCCGATGACCGAACCGCCATATCGCCGTTGACCCAGACTGAATACCGGTAGTGACCATCTCCATTCCTCACAGCCCGCAAAACCCAATTCATCCGAGCTTCCCGACGCATTGAGAGCTCGGATAAATCTGCGAAGAATTCCCAAATCGATAACCCAGCTCTCGTTGCCAAGTCTCAGCTTTAATCTACGCCCGAGCTCAAAGCTTCGATGCTCCGATGATAATTTTCCCAGTCCGATACATCCCTTCATGCGCGGCTACCAACCCAGCATAAAGAGCTCAATTTCTCAAATATGCTGCCCTCGAAAATTGACCCATATTTGAGAATGAAATCAATTCGAAAACCGAAAAAGAGAGCCAAACCGTAAATGGATAAATCCAAATCGGTAGTTCCATTTGAATTTGGTTGAAAAAACTCTCAAGAAACTAAGATTTCTTAAAACCAAATTCTCTACCAAGTTCAAAAACAAATTCAATTACCTAATTAATGCACAGCAACTCAAATCACCATCGCAAGAATCCTCCGCGGCCCAAACCAAAAACAAAACACAACTCAATCAAAAACTGAAGCAAATTGAAAATTTTATTCGAACCAAATCGCGAACTCAATATAACCGAAGCAGCAATTTTTTTCTTCTTCTTTTTCTTTCTCTTCTTCTTCGGTTTTCCAATTTCCAACCTTAACTCTGATACCATGTTAAGAATTGTCAAAGAAGAAGAACAAACAGGGAAAAAGAAGAACAATCAAACTTATAATTTCAATAGAACAACTAAACAATACGATTGAATAATCTCGTCCCAAATAGGGCAAACAAGAGTATATATAGAACTACGAACTAGTCTACCCTAATCCAATAAGGAAACTAAACCTATTACTACCATAAATCTATTATTAACATAAACTTACTGTTACCATAAACCTATTATAACTATATATCTAACATGAGTGACTTGATTTTTCGATTTCAGGTGATTTCCCCTACAATTCCGGCTATATCTTTGACGTCTGTCAAAGTATCCTTCCAAGGGAGGAGGTTTAGTGGCGCCTGCGTCCACTTTTCCGTTACAGCGCCGACCGGACCCTCCTGTTGACCGCCGCTATTTTTCGTCAATTGAAGCATCTCGAAACGGAACCCTAGTTCCCAATAAAGGAGAGTGTCCTAATTTTCTGGAGTCCTAATTTCCGACGATTTCTCCTACAATTCCGACGGCCTATTTGACAGTAGGTTTGTTATTTTTTTCCCCCTATTTTTAACAAAGTAAGAAAGAGGTTTTTTATGTGCCGATGAAACTTTTACGGTTTGCTAAAATAGTAGAAATTATGCTGTTGTAGAACTTCATTTAAAATTCTAAATGCATTCATGAGTATATGGAACTTATGGAAAATATGATGAAGGGGAAAACAATTGCAGAAGAGCTCACATGGGGGCAATTCACTTGAATTCAATGGAGATGAGGATTAAAAGGCTAAATAAATTAGATTATTGGGAAATTATTTTGCACTTTAGAAAACAGAGGGTCAGGAGTTGTTAATGGAATTCCAGGTAGATTAGATAGAGTTAGTTGCAGAATTATAGTAGTAGTAGTAGTAGTACCAATTAGTGGAGCTTTAATTTATGAATGTTGTTATGAAGAGCTGGGTATGCCTTCTGATGCTTAGAGATGGATATATACTGCTATCATCGTTTTGTGGACTGTTTTTGAATTGGAATTCTTGCATTTGGTCTGTTTTTATGTTTTCTGGACTGTTTGTGAACTCGACATTTTTTGCTGTGATGTTTTTTTTTAGCTACTGTGTTTTATTTTCCTTGGACTTTTTTCAGATTCCTCTTTGAATTTTTTGAAGTTTTAGTCACCCAAAGTAGAATGTTACCCTTTAATGAACTACTAACCCACCGACTTTGCTGCCAAGCATTGAAAGTACCAGCAGGTTTGTTATTTCTTTTCTATTGTTGTGAATAATTTTGTTGTGATTAAAGATTGTAAATGAAGCATTTGGTTGTGTGCAGCAATTTGGATCAAGAAATTATGCAGAACACTATTTGCAGGATGATATTGATGCAGAATTTTTTTCCCTCTAATAAAGTGCATTATAAATTGAAGAAAGAGGACATGGTGAAGATGATATGTGCTGCAGAATCTGATTTCTTTGTCCATAAGAAGGCTTGCATGGTCTCTCAGACCATCTGCAGCATGCTCTCCTCTCTAGGTTCCCCCTCTCTCACTCCCTCCAAACTTTTTCTGCAGTTATGTGGTTTTGTTTCTTCTTGAATACGTTTAGGAAATTGAAAATTACGCTGAATTTCAAATACCTTTGTGGGATTATTTATTGCTTTTTTAGTCGATTTTATGTAATATAGGGAGTTTTGCTGGGATCGAACACGCAAGTTACTGCATTTTAGAAGATTAGCACTACTCTTCTTCTCTGCTCTCAAGTTACTGCATGAGATTATTTGATTGAGGAGGCTGGCTTTCGAAGAAGTTGATTTGAGAGACTGGAAAGCTTAGGATATCCGAAGCACATTTTTAATGTGCAGCACAGATTGCATCCATCCATAAGCTTGTTTCCCAGTACAGAGTGTTATGGCAACCAAATTATAGATGGTTCAAAGGTGAGATTAATGCTGCAGAGGTTTTTTTTTCCTTTTTTCTTCCATCAGGTACCCTTGGCAAATTGACGGGGGATGAATGGAAAAGATTTTCAGCAGGCATGTCTTTGGATATACATCAATCTGGTTGTGAAGGTGTTTCAGCAAGCAAGCATGTCTATTGTGCTATCGACAAAGGTGTATTACAGTCCAAATGCCTTTATATTGTGCTACTTGGTTAATCTGTTTATAAAAGAAATGAATCTATCTTTCAACTTCATTCATTTTTGAACAAAATGCTATAAAATTCATGGATGAGTATCCTTATGAGATTCCTCAGCATTACCTTGATTGGAAATTCAGAATCTACCAAAGGAAAGGTTTTGGGGCAACAGACTGTATTGAGACTCACTAAAACAAGGCTAGACTTGATTGGAAAATTTTTAGTTAATCTTCCAACTCTGCTTAGTTGATGTGCATAGTCTATATTATAGCAAGGTACTAAGTTTGTCTTCCAAAGGAGAAAGAGAAAAAAGGAAAAAATAATAATAGATATCATTACTTGGGCACCGCACACAGTGTGGTATTCTATCAACTAGTCATTATCTATAAACGAAGTTAGTGAAAAAAAAAAAAAAAAAGGAAAAGAAACGAAGTTAGTCTTCTATCTAGTTCTAATTAAATTTAATTTTTTTTAAAAAAAATTTTCCGTTGGTATTCTATGACTGTTGAATTAGTTTTCACTGAAAATTATTTTTAAATTAAAAAATAAAAATTGGAAAGCGATTTTGGAAAAATATTTTTAAATTAAAAAATTTAAACGTGAAAACGAATTTGGTGAATTCGGTTTTAGGAGAAATCACCAAATTCGTTTTCAACTAAAATTACTTTTATAATTAAATAAGTTTGAACGAATTCAGTACTAAAAGCGAATTCACTGAATTCGTTTCTAATTAAAAATTATTTTAATTTTTTATTTTTTAAAAAAATATTTTTTTAAAAACGAATTCGGGAAATTCGTTTTTAGATGGAAACGAATCTCACCACTTCGTTTTCTATAGTTTGGGAATTTCAATTTTTTTTAATTATTTTGGTATTTATATGACCCAAAATGAATATTAGAGGAATTAAATCCCATAATAGATTGGTCATCCAATGGGTTGTCGCTTTCAATGGTCCTTAGTAATATATTCTTATCTACAGCACACCATGCATTGATTGATTCGTGTATTGAAATTTATGACTTTTGACTTCGACATCAGTTTCGTTGGAAGTCAAACAAGTCGTCGGACGTTACTCGCCGCATCTTCCTATATTCTCTTAATTAATTAGTTTCAAAAAAATAATAATAATAACTAATACTATTCTTTGTTTAGATTATGGGACTATTTCAATTACTAATTAATTATTTCTATATATCTAATGATCATCGCATTTGATAATACGATCGAGCGCGCGCACACACACAGAAAGCGAAAGCATAGTTGAAAGTAAAATAAAGTGAAACCAAGAATAATTGAGACTTATCTAGAATAAGCTGTTATTAATTCTTGACTAAGTAATAATTCTACTACTACATATTTTCAACAAAATACTACTCCTATACATAAGAAACAATATTAATATGACCGGATGATGGAGACTAAGTTTCGATCATCTGACGATCCGATATGGAATATTCCAACAACTAAATATGTACGATATGTGAGTTTTCTTTCAATATTAGCGATATTAGTTCTTTTAATATAACCGCAATACTTAAACTTCAACATGTAAAAATCATAGGTGATATTTTAACACCTAAATTCAACATATGCGATATTTCGGAGACTAAACTCAATATTTCAACAACTGAATTCAATACGCATGATACAGCTGGTTGTTTTAATATTAGACACAATAATTCAGAGCCTAACTCAATACTTTAATAGCATCTAAAAATGGTATGCGATAATTCAATACATTTCACAAGCTAAATTCAATAGTTCAACACTTTACTTCAACGAGTGGAGATTCACTGTCGCGGGTGCGATAGTGGAACCACTAATACACACTGTGGGCTCCTCTAATGTGTATTGGTGGTTCCACTGTCGCACCTGCGACAGTAGATTTGGTGCCTACTTCAATACATATATATATGTATATATATATATCGCACCCATTATACTTCATAAACTAAACTCGCCGCGTTGTTAAATAATCATTGAATGTAAGCTTCTGCATTCTTCACTTAATTTGAAGTCTAACTGCAAATTACAGGCCTTTGTTAGTATAACCTAGATTAATTATATCGATCTGTTTTTTAGTTTGTTCTTCCATAATTTGGAGAATGTTTTATAGTCTCCGTCCAATTTAAAGAGTTTATTTGAATTTATCCATTAGATACCTTTATACTAATATAATAATGTGTGATCCACAATTAACTTTATGTAGAAAGTAGGAATATAAATGAATAATATACGATTAAACTACTTATTTTAAGTGTGGTTACAATCCATAATAAATTGTACACTTCTCAAAGTAGACATTTCAAGTTAGACGAAAGAAGTATGTCCTATAATTAGCCATTCTTTCCAATATTGTATGAAAGTAACGTACGCTGCCTAAAATTTCACGTGTAGTAGACTTCAACAATCTTTGATTAATTCTTAGTAAAAAAACATGCTCTAGCTACCACTCCCATGAAAAAAATTTGAAAAATAAAATTTACAACTAATCCCTCCATTTCAATAAAAGCGTAAAAATATACGATTTGACTCATTATGAAACAATTATATCTCTAAACGATATTTCATTGATATAGATAGAGTACATATTGACATATACTATATCAATTCTCATGATCAACCTAGCTAGCTTTCGGCCAAGAGGGAAACAAGCCCTTGAAAGTATGATTCTTCACAAGGAAGAACGAGTTTAGTTCTGCTATGAAACCCATATTCTTCAGCGGACTTGTCCAGCAACTCCTGGAACAACGGCTCGTTCAAGAACGACGTCGGAATCACAAACCTACTCATTTTACTTCCCACGTAGACCGCTAAATGCCCCTTCGGCGCTGTTCTTCAGCCATTTCCAGCAGCCTCAACTTTAAGACCCATTTTTATTTATAAATCGATCAAGAAAGATGATCACGGGAAGATGAAACCTGGCGGCTAGGACCTATCAGAGAGATACAGAGGAGGATTAATGGAGGATATGGCGAAGGAGATCGATCCAGTATTTATATAAGTATATGGAAAGAGTTTGGAAATTAAGTTCTACACGGGAAAGGGAAATGGAGGAATATTATAAGCATGAGCCAGCTGCATCCGGTCAGATTCCAGAAATCTACTTTCTTTGACTCTCTAATTATTAATTAAATTAATAATGCACGGTTAATTGACTGATTTGAGGTCGAGAAAATTAACGTAAATTTTGAAAACCCACTTGAATTGATTTCTATAAAAAATACTCAAGAAGTAAATTTCATAAATTGATGACGTTATCAAACTAACCCTTAATTGACTAGTTGGAGGATTAGTTGACCGACTAAAATAATTAGAAATGACAAGAAATTAAGAACTAATTATCATGGAAAAATTATCAAATTTTCCCTCGTGACATTTGTTCAAAGTACTAAACGTACGAAGTCCATAGTTTGATAAATTTAATCGATCCAATTGGTCAATGGTTAATTTTGTAATTTCATAATATAACACAATTTGTTTGGGCAATTTAAAGGCGTGCTCAGTGGAGATTTTGAGAGTGAAGAATGAGAATGAAAATAGGTGTTGGGTTGATGGGTTCTGATGTGGGACAACATAGCCCGACCACACAACAATTTTTATATATTTTGTTATTCTTACTTTTAATGTAATTAGAGTAGGATTCATTTAGTTTTGTGTTCGATCGACAAATTAATATCGAGTACATGTAATATTATATCATAATTACTCAAATAAAGAATTATTATTCTTTAGTTTTGATCCCCCATGATGGATTTAATAGTGACTTTTCTAGTTTTGCATAAATCGACTGGTGTTGATTGAGTCTCACTCACACATTTTCACGCACGCTTCTGTCCCGCGTCAGCTGAGGGGAATGAAATTTCTACATATATATTCTTTATTTTAAGAAAATTTATTTAGTAGTAATAGTTATTATAATATATTTAAACACAATTATGTTGTAATATTAATAGTTCAATGGAAAAAAGGTTAAATTACTTTATATTCATAAGGATTTTTATAAACATTAGCTAATAATGTTGGTTGTTCCTCGTTACAAATCAAATAATACGATTTCAATAATTATATCAATTATTGTTCAATAATACTATCATTTCCATTCTTATTCATATTCTCCTCTACGACAGAGTACACCCAGTATAAACATCAGTTAAAGGGCATTTAATAAATTACCTATGTATATGCCTAATCTTGTAATATATGGTGTGTTTTTTTTTTTAAAATTTTATTATTAAGGAAGTAATGTATGGTGTTGAGCAAATACAAATTTGAAGTGGTTAAAACTTAATGTAAATTCTAAGAACCTCTTAACATTTTCGTGATTGCAGAAGCATCAAATGATTTTAAATTTTATAAAATATTCAAAATACCCTTTATCAAAAACATTTTCTTTTGGGAAAAATAATACTTTTGGTCCATAAAGTTTGGGGGTGGGACATTTTAATTCCATAATGTTTCATTTTTGGCATTTTTACCCTTAAAATTTTGTTCCAGTGACACTTCTAGTCCATTTACCATACATAGCCTGTTTTATAGGTAATTTGGAATTAAAATATAAATTGTATAAAATATTGGGCTGAATAATTTTTTTTAAAAAAATTCATCACTTATTTGATTTCTCTCAATCATGTGAACCATTTAGGGGGAGATCGAATTCCCTTCTCATAGCACTTAATATACCTATACATGCTTAAGCGGTGAATTTAAACACCTGCGTTAAACATAAACTTAAAAATATTTTTATAAAATACTATTCTAAACACCTTTTGAACTGTTTTTAACTATAAAACTGTTTATAACATACTCGTCCAAACACATATTATTTTAAATACATGTTTCACAAAAAAAAATAAATTAAAAACACTTTTATAAAAACGTTTTTAAAGCACTTACCGAACCCAATAATTTTAACTTTTTATGAAATACTCAAAATACTCTTTATCAAGAACTTTTTTCTTTTTCCTCTCAAAACTAAAGTATATGTATAATGTCTTTTCAACAAATATTGAGTCTTATAAGGATTAAAAAAGGCTTTTCAAATCTTTTTAATATTTGCCAAACATCAAAGTTTTGAAATTGACCCTAAGACGTAAGTGTCACGATCATAGCTTAATTTGCTGACTTTTGTCATGACTTGGAAAAAAATATTTTGCGGGTAAGGAATGGTCACTATGTGGACATATGTTGTACTCCCTCCGTCCCACTCAAAGAGTCTAGTTTGTATTACTAAAAACAGTAATACAAACTGAACTCTTTGAGTGGGACGGAGGGAGTACTTTGCTTGCGTGCTTATTGACTCGGATTACACACGTGTGAAATATGTAGCAAGTTGTATTGCAGAAAATTTATAATTTGTAGTAAAAAAATATTTGTTAATAATAATTAATTCAGTTGACATCTTCTTTTTCGTGTGAGGAAATTTGGTAGTTTATTCTGTCGTTTGACTTTCTCAAATAAAATGGAAGGTACGTCATGAATGTGATCATCACCATCTAAGCGGTCCACATATTCTATTGGATTCTTATAGTTTATCATTCCTTCCTTTCCTAATAAACAAGGCTAATCTTACTCTAGGAATTAATGAATTATTTTTTAGACTATGAGTACATTCGTTTGGAAGTTTTGCAACTGTTTTTGTTTAATTATATGTTTCAGAAACTGTTTTAAAACTCAAGTCTTAGTTGACACGGATTTAAAAATTTATTCACAAAACTTGGTTTCAAAAGCAAAATTTTTTTTAACACCAAAATTTTTTTTCTTTAAATTCAAACCTTGAAAGAAAACCTTATTTGTTGCCCACTACATTCTTTTTGTCAATATCCTGCAAAACCACTACATTAACCAAACAACATATTGAAAACTTTCTCAAATTTTTTTTACTAAATATAGTTTTTAAAAACAATTTTTTTTTTCCACACATGTTCGTTTGTTTTTTAAAATTTGTTTTTCAAAACCTCTCTAAAAACTCTCTAACAAACCGGCCTATGCTTCAGGCTCCTCCACATTCCATGTAAATTGAGGTAATGTTCATATACGTTCTTCTCAGTGCTCTTTTCTAGTCTTCTAATTATAAATGGTTCTAATTATATATAAAAAAAAAAGCCCAATCTTTGAATAACCAATTATTAATTCCATATTCATAGCGTTGACTTTCAGAGTACAATTTAACCAAAATTCATATAATGTTCATAAACAGAAAAAGGCCTTGCAAATGAATATGGCATCACTTTCTTCACTTAATTTGAAGCCTAACTGCAAATTAGAAGGCCTTGCAACAAGTTTCCTCAATTCGTAATTCTTTCCGTAAGGTTTTCGGAGAATACTTTATACGAACTCCATCCTCAAATAATTGTCCATTTACAGGTTTTAATACAAAAAGTATATAAATTTTCAAATTTATCATTTCGTCTCTCTTTTTCGACTTTTCCCAGTATCTAATAGCATTTTTTTTTTTTTTTTGATATTAGTATCTAATAGCATTAATTACACATCTTTCTACCGTTCCCTATGATTTGATCGATTGATTGAGAAACCAAAAGAAGAAAATAAATAAATTTACAAATACTCCCTCCCTCCCTCCCTCCCAATAAAAGAGTCGAAGCTAGTGGTACATTTCTATTCGTAAACAGTTGTATCACTAATTAGTCTTTCGTTACAAGAACGGAACGGCAAGAGTATATATACAATACATCTATCAAGCTAGCTTTGGGCCAAGCGGGTAACGAGGTTTTGAAAGTATGATTCTTCGCATGGAAGCACGAGTTTAGTTCTGCTACAAAACCCGTATTCTTCAGCGGACTTATGGAGCAACTCCTGGAACAATGGCTCCTTCAAGTACGACGTCGGAACTTCAAACCTAGTCATTTTGCTTCCCACGTACACCACGAAATGCCCTTTTGGCGCTGTTCTTGATCTGCCTGAATCCTCAACTTTCATCCCCATTTTTTAATTTACAACTGATATCGATTGATGGTGAGAAAGATGATTGCAGATGAAGCCGCCGCCGGCTACGATCTGAAATACAGAGGAATATACGTTTTTTAATACTACTTCTTATCTTATGGAAGTTAAGATCCGGCCAGTATTTATATATAATTAAGTTTGGAAAGTAGTGTGCCATTTCTTCTAAATGGGAAAGGGAAATGGAGGAATATTATAGCCAATGTAATATTATTGCATCCGGTCAACGTCCGGAAGTATACCTTCTTTGACTCCTTAATTATTAAATTATTTACTAAATAAGACATGGTTGGTAGAGGAGCACAGACAGATTTGAAGTCATTTAAACTAAGGGAAAATTTCAAAAAGAGCCCCTTAAAGTTGGTAAAATATCAAAATAAAATTTCTGTAATTTTAAGACATTGTAGCTATTCTACAATTTGATGACATTATCAAATTAACCCTTAATTTACTACTCCCTCCAATCCAAAATAGAAGCCGTTTAAGACTCTTTCAGACATAATAAGAATCCATTCAAAAATCATTTAAATGACAAAGAAAATATTTAACTATTATAATTTAGAGTAATGATAAACAACTCAATTAATTCATCTTAACTTTTTCATACCAACTCATGTGACATGTATTCATAGGTTACTGATGTGCATAAAATTGAAATCCCCATTGGGCCTAGCCCAATCAATCAAAACAAATAAACAGTAAAAGATAAAGAAGCCCAGATCCACGTTCAGGTCGGAAAGATCGTGCAAACCAAGTCTATCTGTCATAGTTTTAGATAGGATATGAAGGCTTAGCTCAGTCCTGAAGACTTAAAAGACTCGTGAAGGCTTAGCTCAGTCCTGAAGACTTAAAAGACTCGTGAAGGCTTAGGTCGAAAACGTTATAATCCAACTTGGTAATCTTAGATCGATAAACCTTATAACCCCCAGCTCGGATAGATTGGGTCAAGAAAAGTATAAACTATAAGCCCAGGTCGGTAAAAGCCTAGAGAAGTTAGATCGGCCAATAATGCTAAAACTCAGGTCGGTAAATAAATAAAACACAGGAAAGCTCAGGTCGGTAAAAAGTAAACCGGTCTGAGATAAAGATAATATTGACAAGACAGTTAGATATCATGGTAGGACCACAAATTTAATATATATGCAGGAACAATGATGACAAAGGAGCCATGTTAAAGCCATCATTCCGGGAACGGCAAAAACCATCATTGCAAGAAGAATAAAGAGGAGCGTATGTCTTCAGGACCCAACGGAACCATCAAGAGTAAGCTTATAAATACTCAGGCACAAGCCTCATTCCGGTAAGTTCGAATAAGCAATTTCTGGCAATTCTCACTAGCATTTCTTAAGCTATTCTCTCTCATTTACAATTTCTCTGAACACTCTTGTTCTATATTGTTTATCTCTTTCATATTACTGACTTGATCGTCGGAGCCTATACAGGGGGGAAATCCCCGCCCCTTCTCTTGATTACTCATCAGTTGGTCAACGGAGCAGTGCAAAATCATCAAGCTTCATCCTCTTTGCCAAACTCAGCAACCCTACTTAGTTCATCCCTCAAATTGCTCATCCCAAGTTGGGCCATTTTGTTCCTCAAAGCTTCATTTGGATTGGGCTATTACTGTCTTCAAGAATTCATTGGGCCGCGAAGAAGCATCGTTCCATCATTGTAATTTTTGCGTCACATCAACTGGCGCCGTCTGTGGGGAACGTTTGATCAAATTATTTCATCAAATTTTCCTCTGTTAAAAAAATTTGTTGAAACCATGACGCAAACTCGTTCAGGAAAGGGTGCTTCTTCTTCTGATGACACCACCAACGGACTCACCGTTACAACCACCCTGGTTCCTACTGTTACAGCTACCAGTTCTATTCCTCCCTCTGATCCACCTACTACTACCGCCCTTGTTGAAACCCTCACCTCCAAGCAGGAACAAGCAGAAAAAGAAAGGTTTTTCCGTATATTTCCAGAACTGTTTCACTTAATAAACCATGTTGCTCCGATCATCTCTACTCTTAATATAGAACTTCCCATCACAACCACCACCTCAGATGTAGTTAACATAGAACACCCCTATGGCATACATTGGTCTCCAACTGTTCCCCCACCCAGGGCTGAATTCAACCCTGTGTCCGACCCCTCTGCTGCTTTAATAACTAGTGTTCCCCCGCGCTCCACCACTATATGTCCTCCACAACCTGGGGGAGTTAATTTTTCTTCAGAAATCGGTCATATTGCTGGTCCTCCTAACCTTTCTGTGGCACCTCCTGTTTATACCACTGTAGCCCATACTCAGGCTAATCCTACTTGTCCGGGCCCCTTTATGGTTCTCAATGCTCAGTTCAATAATGGTTCTTTTATGTCAGGCCTACCCTTTCCCACTTTAGGACAACAAATGGGTCAATTGAATCAGCCTGGACATGGCCTACAAATCAGTCAAATGAGTCAACCCGGTTATTACCCTGGATACCCAACTACATCCAACCCTGCCCTATTCCAGCATTATGGTTTAGGCAACAACCGAGCCATGCAGCCGCCCTTAGGAAACACTCCCTTGCTTAATCCAAATTATTATCCCGGGCCCGGCTTAGGAAATTATTACCCCGGCATGGGAGGACACCCTTTAGGTCAGTCTGGATATCCCCAGCTCGGCCTATCCGGATCCGGATATGCTCAGCTCGGACGAACTGTTCCCACGTCTCGCGTGTCTCATCCTTTTGGATTGGATATTCAAATGGCACAATTTCCCCCTGGATACAGAGGCCTAGGTAAAGTTGACAAATATGATGGTACTACCGACCCCACAGCTCACTGGATGCAGTGCATGAGCGTCATGGATGCTGCTAACCTGTCCGACGCTAACCGATGCATGACATTCCATCTGACTCTTAAAGGTCAGGCCATAAATTGGTATTGTACTCTGCCCCGTAATTCTATTCATTCATTAGATCAATTTGGTGACCTATTTTTGGCCAATTTTATGGGTAATAAGATATTGTCTAAACCAATTTCACATTTAATGAACATAACACAAAAAATGGGAGAGGGATTACAGGCTTACATAGATCGGTTCAATGTAGAATCTAGGCAATGTCACGAAAAAGATGATAGGATAATGATGGGATCATTCATTAATGGGCTTCGGTCAGGACCTTTAGCTACCGAGTTGGCCATCCGACCCCCACATTCTTATTTTGAAATGATGGTTACTGCTGTTAATTTTGCTGTTGTTGAAGATGCTACAGCTATAAAACAGGAAAGAGAAAGAAGTTTTTCCGATTTATATGGTAAGAGGAAAGCTTCTTCCCCAATTCTTTCATCAGGAGGAAGTAAGAAATTAAATTTTACAAATATTACTAACCCTATCCCAAAGACCGGGGTAAACGCTGTACAGGTAGCCGAGCCATTCTCAGTCCCCCGAGCTGACATATATGCTGTCATTCAGAATCAAGGGCTGCTGCCCCCAGCTCGACCCATGACGGGTCCCACAGATCGGCTCAATCCGGGCAGGTATTGTAATTACCATAAAAACATTGGTCACAATACTAATGACTGTCGTGATTTAGCTGCAGAAATAGCTAAATTAATTCAAGCTGGGAAACTACCACAATATACACAAGTGGCACCTCTACCTAAATCGGTGGCTTCAGCAACCCGTGAACGACCTAACGGATGCTACCGATGTGGGGAGACCGGTCATTTTGCCCGCGAATGTCCCCAACCCGACTCCCGAGCCCCGAATACTGGGGGTAGCACCGACCTGAATATAGCAGGGATTGTAAACACCATAGCAGGAGGACCGACCCAAGGCGACTCTAACAGCCAAAGGAAACAGGTATACCGACAAAGGAACACTATTCTAGGTAAGCGTAAATTAGATACCATGACACCAGGAATTACTTTCGATGACACAGATACATTTCTGCCTTTCAATTGTGACGATCCACTAGTGATCGATTGCTACATTTCAAATTACCAAGTACGTAGGACATTGTTAGACACGGGTTGTTCTAGCAATATAATTACAACCAAGGCACTGGCTGGTTGTCAATTACACAAGGCACAGTTAAGTCCAGTTCGGACACCATTGATTGGCTTCGGCAATCACCATGTTATACCTGTGGGACATTTGAGTATTCCCGTCACGTTACTGGCTGGACAGCTAAAACGTACGGAAACCATAGACTTCGTGGTCATCGATGAGCCATCACCATACAATGTATACTTGGGATGGCCTGGATTAAATCAGTTCCAGGCCATAGCTTCTACTGTACACATGCTTTTAAAGTTCCCCACCATAAGTGGGGTAGCTTCTATTCGTTGTGATGTCTTGCAGGCAAAGCAGTGTTACATGGCTTCCTTGAAGGAACCGACCCCCGTAGACCTGAAATCAAAAATTACCTCTACAGTCAGCCCGACCTCCGTTAACATTACCGATCTAACAGGTGGCTCGGACCTGTCCATTGAAGCAGGGGCCGAGGTAAGAATTATTCCCCTCACGGCCGACCCAAACAAGGTAATAAAAATTGGGGCTGATTTGCCCCCTCAATTACAATATGATTTGCTTAACCTTTTGCGTGAATTTGCGGAAGTTTTTGCTTGGGGACCGGAGGATATGCCTGGCATTTCTCGAAATATCATTGAACACAGGTTATCCATTGATCCCAATCATAGGCCGATCCGACAACGAAAGCGTAACCTTGGGGGAGAACGTAGTAGATACGTGAAAATCGAAGTCAACGCCCTGTTGGAAGAACGTATTATCCGAGAAGTGGATTATCCGGAATGGTTGGCTAACCCAGTGTTAGTTTCCAAACCGGATGGTTCATGGCGCATGTGCATAGACTTCACTGACTTAAATAAAGCATGTCCCAAAGACTGGTTCCCCTTGCCTTTGATCGACGTGCTGGTTGACGCCATAGCCGGATTTCGCTTCCTTAACTTCTTGGATGCATATAAGGGGTATCATCAAATCTTCATGGCCAAGGAAGATGAGGAAAAAACATCTTTTATTACAGACAAAAGTACATATTGCTTCATAACCATGCCTTTCGGTTTAAAGAATGCTGGAGCTACTTTTCAACGTTTGGTGAATAAAATTTTCAAAAAACAGTTAGGTCGAAATATAGAAGCTTATATTGATGATTTACTTGTGAAAAGTAAAAATGAATCTGCTTATTTATCTGATTTACGTGAAACCCTTGAAACACTAGCCCAATATAAATTAAAGTTAAATCCAAAAAAATGTGTTTTTGGGGCCACTTCAGGAAAGTTCTTAGGATACATGGTTTCTGAGGGGGGTATCTCGGTTAATCCTAAGAAAGTAGAAGCTGTACTGAAAATGCACCCACCTAGGACAATTCGGGAAGTACAACAATTAACGGGTAGATTAGCAGCTTTGAATAGGTTTTTAGCCCGGTCAGCAGAACGAGCATTGCCATTTTTTAACATTTTAAAGAAAACTGATAAATTTTTATGGACCCCGGAATGTCAAAATGCTTTTGAACAATTAAAAACATACTTAGCCTCTTTGCCATCTTTGACTATGTCTATTCATGGAGAACAATTGTACATGTATATAGCTACTACCGAATCTGTCATTAGCTTGGTTTTGCTCCGAGAAGATAACCGGGTCCAGAGACCCATCTATTTCGTTAGTAAAGTTTTGCAGGCAGCAGAGAAAAATTATTCCAGCCTAGAAAAGCTAGTCCTGGCTCTAGTTCACTCCACACGGCGTCTTCGGCCTTACTTCAATTCCCACGGAGTCACCGTTTATACTGACGCACCCCTCAAAGCCATCTTACAAAAGGCAGGAGTTTCAGGACGACTCACCAAATGGGCCATTGAATTAGGGGAGTATGACATCACCTTTGCCCCACGTACAGCAGTCAAAGGACAGGTGTTGGCAGATTTCATAGCTGAAGGAGTACCAGACAGCCAAGAGAGCATATCTAGCCCGTCAGAAAAAACTGATCTGCTTTTAGCTATAACAGAGGATGACGATGCGTGGATCCTCTACGTAGATGGTGCCTCAAGCCAGTCTGGATCGGGTGCGGGGATCGTCCTCACCAACCCAGGAGGAGAAATTCACACTTACGCTCTACGATTCTGCTTCACAGCCACAAATAATGAAGCTGAATACGAAGCCATGATAGCCGGCCTGAAGTTAGCTCGGAAATTTGGGGTCGAAAATCTAAAAATTTGTTCAGACTCCCAGCTCGTGGTCAAACAAATTTTGGGGGAGTATAAGGCTAAGGATCGACAAATGGAGGAGTATTTAACATTGGTGCAACAGCAACTAAATTTTTTTCAAAAATGGGCTATAGAGCGGGTCCCACGAAGCAAAAATACAAATGCCGATGCCTTGTCCAAATTGGCTTCTTCGGTTTTTTCCCACCTGACTAAAACTGTCCTAGTAGAAGAAGTACATACCAGGAGTACAGCCGAACCAGTAATCTTGTCTATAAGTGAAGGACAGGATTGGAGATTTCCTATATGGCAATACCTACAAGATGGCACTTTACCAGAATATATCTTAATAAAATACTAAAAATAATTTTTTCGGGGACATTTTTGCTGAAAACTAAAGGATATTTTGTTTTTCTCATACAAATTTTGAAGTCTTCTAGCAGTCGAAGAAATTTATTTTTATTTTTTTGAAAAAACAAATTCCTGGATTCATTTTTGATATTTTCCCAAACTTGGGGGGTGCTGATATCAACCTCAAAACATAAAAGTCATGATACCTTTGCCGACTTCTGTCTTGACTTGAAAAAATTGCGGGTCAGGAATGGGCCCAATGTGAATACTTGCAATTTGCAGGCATGGTTATTGACTGGTTATTACCCACTTCCTAGATTGTTTTAATTATTTTATTTTATTTTTGAGGACAATACTTATCAAATTCAATTGCAAAAAATTTATGTGCAGTCGAGTATCATTCCTTTTTTCTTTTTCAATTTAAATTAAAACAATTCATTGATAGCGTTGAAAATTGTCCAATAACGTTTAACAAAATATCATGAAACATCCAATACAACTAATTATAAAAGATCATGAAACAGCCAGTACAACCGATAAATTTTATCTGATAATTACAGATTGACACCCCTGCAGTTCTATTTGATTTAAACACTTTATTTTGGTTGTGTTTAATTTCTCGTTATTAATAGGGTACTGAGAAAACCACTGATTTGTTTTATTATACAGGTGTTGTTTTCTGCCCCATCACCAATTCTCAATATATGTGTACTGATTGGTGATTGGTGTTGGTTGAAAATTTGCGAAAGCTGAGAACGTTAGTTTGTTTTAATCTCTCTCGAGTTTCTTGCTATATATTTGCCTGGTTAAATGGTAATTCGCCCTGTTCAGTTGGTGAGAATGGAACCGTGTGTGCCTGAAGTTTTTAATGCGTGATTTTACTGCCATTCCTCTGTCATCTACTAGAACGAAACACGTACGTCTCTAGTTAAGAAAAATACAGAAGTATAACTAAAAAACCTAAAACCAAACTAGGGATTGGAGCATTAAAGCAGCCTAAGGCTATAATGAGAATAATATTAGTACCCAAAAGTCCGTGAATGAACTTACAAAAGCCAACGATAAAATTTTGTTTCAAAGCAACCTAAGGTTATTATCCTTGTTAATTTGGTTATCCAAATCAATATCGACAATAACACTAGATTGCTTTCCTTTGGGTTTTATCTGTCGGATTCTTAGTTCATTCACAGATTTTTTCGGTACTAATCTTCTTCCATATTGCCTTAGGTTGTTATCACGCCTCAATCCCCAGTTCCTTAGGTTTTTCAGTGATGCTTCCATATTTTCCTGAACTAGAGCATCTCCAATAGAATGATTGAAGAATGATAGAAAATATGGGAGATGACAAAGGTCAAGGTGGTCAATGGCATTTGTCATCAACCTAAGGCCGCTTAAGAGGATGAAAATACCTTTCAAAAGCCTCTAGAGATGATGAGTGTACCTCCTAAAGGAGCAGAAGAGTGAGTAGTTGGAGCTAATATGGAAGCTTCCGGGCGAAGAGAAAAGTGGCGGAGGTAGAAGATGAAGAGGAAGATGACGGAAGTAGAAGACGCAGCGGAAAGCAAAAGACGAAGAGGAAGATGAATATATTATATCATTTTTTTAAAGACTTAAATCATTTATACCACCTTGTATTTGTTAGTTTGTTTGGTATTTGCCATGTGTTTCTTAAATACATATTTTGCCCCCCATGACCACTAGCCAATCTTTTAAAATCATATAAAGACATTTATACCCTTCCATTTTGTTTTACACTTAATTTTCACATGTATTTAAACATTTTATATTTTTTTAGCAACAAAGTTTAAATTTTCCGTTTAAAATATAATAGTGCAATTTTAAAAAAATGAAAATTATTATTTTTATTTATATAAACATCTTTCTTTTGTTTTTATTTTACAATAATGAAATTTGACATGTATGGTATTTATTTACTTATTAACTTTTGTATTTAAAATGAAGAAAATATTTTTAAAATGTCAAATGATTAGAAAATTTAAATTTTAAAACTTTTATTTTATTTTAAAAAAATATATTAATTTAGTTGAAATTGGTAATGTATTTTCATAATTTCTTTCAAAATTTATAGATAATTTTTTACGTAACATTAAATTGTTGGTTGATATAAATTTTATTTTATTGTTTGTTTGAAAATGCAAAAAACTATAAAATGAAAAATTGTTTTTTAAAATTTATAATAATAATATATTGTTGATCATTTCTTCTTTTTATTATATACTCTCTTCGTTTTAGCAAAAGAGTCATATTTAAAATTATATTTTTAAAGTCATTAAATTTTTTGACTATGTTCTAAAATTAAAATTTTCATAATTTATATAATATATTTTTGACACTTAAGGGAATATATTAATATATATTAAAATTTTCCCATCTAGTCAAAATTTTAAAATATTTTAATTCACTGAAATTTTTTTTTATAAATTTTAAAACTAACTAAATATTAAATGAACAAAAATAGTGAAAATTAAATAAAATAAATTGTAACATTGTATATTTTAAGAAAAATATAAAACTTATTGTTCAAAAATATAAAATATTTAAATATTTGTAATAGTTATGGTAAAATAAAGTGTAAGGGCATGGATGTCTTTATTTTCTTTTTAAATGGTTGACTAGTGGCCAAATGGGAGGGCAAAAGATGTATTTAAAAGAACACAGGGGGCAAATGTCAAACACACCAGCAATCATAGGGTGATTTAAAGGATTTAAGCCTTTTTAAATTTTTTTTTTTTGAATCAACAATATTTCATTGTCCTATTATCTATTACATTTGAGGCAGAGGTAAAAATCGAACCCCCGACCTCTGGGTGGCTCACGATGAGTCACAACCGCTGGAGCACTGACTCGTTTCTATATTATATCATTTTAATTATAATAGGGATACTTTTGTTATTGCAAAGGTTGATATATGAAAACGTGAAAGTTCAATATATAATATTTCCTTTTATAAATTATTTCTCATTTGTTGATTGGTCTTCAAATTTTTTTGCACATTTTATTCTTATTTGGGTAATATATGATTGTTATTTTAATTCTTTTATCTTTTGTTGTTAAATTTTTATTTTTTAAATGATTTTTTTTTTTACTTTAACGGCAATTTTACAAATAATCGGTTTTGAAGATCTGAGACCTTTAACACCGGGTTCAAAATAAAAGGTTTTGATTATTCGAGATCATTAGTACCGCCTATCATTTGCACTAGAACGCAAAAAACAAAATCCCAATTTTAAAAGGGTTAAATAACCGATTTTGAAAATCCATTTTATGATAGTGGTTGGGCCAATAAACATTTTTAGGAATAGTTTTTAATATGTCTTAAATTCATTTGTGACTTTTGTTAAAGTCTTTCTTTGTTGCTCAGAAAATTCCTGCAATATTTCACTTGTTGTTAAGTGTTCTTTCATGTTTCATCTACATATGTAGAATATTCTTTTTGGCTACCAACTTTTGGACTTTATCTTTGCAATTATTCTGATTGTCTCAAATAAAAAAATGTATATATAAACTTTTTCCAGTAATATTTTGTTTATTTGTGAGTAGCTAGTCCTTAAATTAATTCTTGATAATTTGACACTTCAAAAAATTGAAGGACTATTGAGCTAAATGGATATTGACAGGTTAAATTAAGTCATGAGTCAAAATTTGAGGGCGAAAAAGATACTAAGTCCGTTTCGTATAGAAATCCGTTTTTGTGACACCGGTTTCTTTGTTTCAATTTTCAAACTTTATCTTCGTATAACAAAACATAGTATTTAACCAATTTTAGTCATTAGGTAGGTCAATCATTGAGTTGAGACCTTCAATTATACATAAAATATCAGCTAATTAAGTTCACCAAGAAAAAAAAAAACTTCGGTTTAGTTTGCTTAGTATCTTATAGGTCGCATTAATGACATAGAGGCTGATGCATCATGTATATTTTCCAAGTAACTAGGCTTGATTTTTCCAAGTACTCAAAACTTTAAGTTGCACAACATTATTTGAAACTGTCCAAATTGACATTATCAAATCAAATAAATGTGTGCTTGTTCATTTGTTTGTCTTTGTTTTTTTTTTTTCTTTTTTCTCTCTCTCTTTTTAATTATTTAATAATTTATTCCTTCCATTCTTAATTCTGACCGAAGAATCATTTCTAAATATTTTATTATTGTAATACAATAATTCTATTTTTTAGTTGCTCATTCCAAATTTAGTTTCTAAACATATTATCTTGCTCTTCGTGCTTAAATAAGTGTTTTAACTATTTTTGGTATACAAATTAAGAAATTGAACGAATCACACACACATATACCCTCATCACGCTTTTTGTTCATTTTCTATGTCTCTTTAGTTGCACTTGTGGTCCATATTTTTTCATGTATTAGTACTTTTAGTCCATATGACTCGATTTTAAGTTCATTTTGTGGGTGATTGTGTAAGTTTAAAGTTGCATTTTGACCATCAATGACTTACAAAATCGGTAGCAGCGGGTCATAGGAACTAAAAGTGTCAACACATGAAAGAAGAGGATCTAGAAGTGCAACGAGACATAAAAGAGGGACCATCAGTGCAACGAGAGTATAGATGAGGGATCAAATGTTCAATTTCCCTATATTTATCGTTCATTGTTGTTAAGAAAGTGAACAAGAGTGTAACTAATGTTATGAAATATGAGAAAAAAGAGATAAATGATAAATTTGAGACTAGAGATATACTTTTCAGTACCCATGTTAAGCACAAAGTTACCTAACCGTTGGAACACATATTCAATGACAATAAAGTAAAGAGTATGGGACGGAGAGAATAAATAGTGTCAAATGGTAAGAATTAAACCATAATTTTTAATGACCCGTCATATATTATAATTAATCGATAGAGTACTGGTTCGTTATCACAAGTAAACAAAGTGGGTTTTACCAAGTGGCCTGCTGAAATTTGGTTCCATCGGTCGCTCTCATTGGAAGTAAGAATTCGTCGAACAATATATCTTCAATATAATATTTCTAGTTACTATTCTATGTTTAGATTATGGGTCTATTTTGGTTGCTAATTAATTGTTCAAAGATATTTGATAAAATCATATCTTTCTCACACACAGAAAGCATCGTACGTTGAAAGTAATTAAAGTCAAAGTATAATTTAAGTATGCATGGTAACTTCTTCCTGTCCCCTTTCGCCAAGAATTGAGACTTTTGTGTAATTATTAATTCCTTACTAAGCTAGCGCTACTTAAGAAACATTAATTTAATTGACTCCAGAATGTAAGACCTTAGATAGAAACCTAGAAAAGGTTAAAGTATTAGGGCGACATATAAGCAAACAAAATTATTGGATGCATTCGCTGCATTCTTAATAATAGTGTTTGACAATATATTTATATTTTTATTAATTCATGAGCTCCTTACATGTACATCTATTTTTTCCCAAAATAGCACTCTCATCCCTAAATGTATTTTGCTGTGCAGTTTTATATGGTACATCTGATGCACCGAATAATCTCTTAAATTAAAAGGGTTTTAGCTGATATTTTATGTATAATTGAAGGTCTCAACTCAGCGATTGACCTATCAAAGACTAAAATTGGCTGGATACCAAGTATAAAGCAAGTATTAGATTAAAGTCTTTATCTGTTAAGCATCATTTAACAATTTTGGTCCCGAATTAATATTTTTTGGGCAAATTGATAGATAAGTGTTTTTTTCATGAAACTCCTCTGGCCCTACATAAGTGTTTCTTTTGAGAAATATTTTTGTCCCCAAATAAGTATTCATTCACATATTTCAGTGAAAAAAAGTAATAAAGCACTTCAATTTTACCCCTAGCTTATTTAATTGATATAGTTGAAAAGCATAATCGAATATATAATGTCTTTTTTCTACTGTCTTACCAGGATATTTAGGGGTCTTCTACGTAGATATCCAAATTATTTTATGCGTGTTTCTCTCATATTATTTTATCTATTAAAACTACTCCTACTTCATTTCTAATACTTGCTACAAATCAATTTTGGCAAATAAGAGGAAATATGGTAATTTTTCCATCAGAATTTCAGTTAGTTTTTGTCCTTTCAATTTTTTAAGTAGGTCAACAGTCAACTTGTCCTCCAAATAGTCAAATAAGGGTTAATTTGAAAATTCCATCAAATTATGGGATTATTATTATTTTTTTTTTCGTATTTTGTAAAGTTTAAGTATTTTGTAAAGTTTAAGGGAACTATTCTATTTGATGTTTTAAAATTACAGTGTTTGTTTTCATGCGTGTTTACCTGAACTTTAAGGGTTTTTTTTAATATTTACCCTTAGTTTTAGCAACTCCAATCTGTCTCTGCCCATTTATCAATCTTATTAATTTAATACTCCCTCTCTGTCACACTCAAATAATTCATTTTGTATTGTTAAAAATAATTATACAAAATAAACTGTTTAAATGAGACAGAGGAAGTAATAAACAAGTAAGAGCATAATATTCCTCGGATTCTCTCTCCCATGTAGAATAAATGGCACACTGATTTCAAACTTTGTTGACGTCGAGATCCGTCACGTGGACTGTAAAATAGAGAGAATTGGTCGGATTCGTCTCGTCAGAGTTAAGCCTAAGCAGTAGGAAAGAATGGAAAGATAATTACCGAGCATGAGCTGTCTCAAATCGGGTGGAGGACGACGAATATGGAGATTGGAAAACAGAGAATGGAGAGGAGGATGAAACATCGAATAATGAAGCCTACAGAGTCTGGCCCAATGAAGGAAATCTACAGAACGTGTATATTTGAACTACCAACTTAGGCAACAGAGAAAAGTAGATGACATGAAATATACATAATTGTAAGGCACTTTTCGGCTCGCACTACTGCAAAACATCCTATTGGAGACGGGTTTTGCGATGCCCCCACCTCCAATACGGGGGCTGCCATATTGTTGGCACCCATCTTCAATAACAGTATTGAAGGCGGGTTTTAAAGGACCCGCCTCCAATACTCTTATTGGAGGCGGGTTTCGAAGCACCCGCCTCCAATACACGGAGTATATATTGGAGGCGAGTACCAACACTATGGTGGTTCACAATCAACTGTTACTTCTAAAGTAAATATATAAGTGAAAAATATAGTGGTAAAATTACTTATTTTAAGTGTTGTACCTCATAACCCATAATAAGTTGTACACATTTCAAAGTGGACTCTTTGAGTGGGACGGAAGGATCGAGTAGCAGGAATTACCAATCCCAACTTTTCCTTTAAAAAAGAAAGAGTTTGCAAGAGAGCGTTTAGCAAATTTAGACGGCTTTTTCTTCTGCCATTCAGCATGTTTATTCGGCATGTTTTCAGAGAAGCAAATTTATTGGCGAATGCATTAGCCAGGATAGCAAATAAACGGTGATTTATCTTTTTTCTCAGCTTCCTAATCATATTAGTGGTTTAATCCGATATATTAGATGTCCCTATCATTTGAGTAGTTCAAGATTTTTAATTGTTGTGTTTTTTTGGTTTAATTGATTTTGGCATCTGCATCGTTCAGACACAGACGCAAGGTTGATTATATCTCCCTTAAACCATTTTTATTTAAAAAATATTTTTTTAAAGTGAATTCGTCTAATGAAACAGAATGAATACTTACATTACCTTGTCAGAATTAATAATTTTATATTAAGTCTCAATTCTTGGCTCTACCACTCCGTTTAATCGATTGATTGAGAAAAACCGAAAGAAGAAAATATATAAATTTACAACTACAACCTGAAAGACAATGGTCTAGTTAAACTGTACGCAAGAATACTGGTCTATAGTACTGCCGTTTGTAATTTTCTCGTGACTGGACGATTTCCAACAAATTTAATACATTGTTTTTTTTTTTTTTTTAATTTTTAAAAAACTATTTCCTCCGTTACAATAGAAGAGTATATGTACGCCGACATGTTTAAAGTCATTTATTTAGACTCATAAACAGTTATACCACTGAATAGAACCGAAAAAAAGTAAGTGTGTATATATATATATATATAATATATATATGTATATGTATATGTGTATATATATATATATGTATATGTATATATTTGTGTACAGAACATCTATCAAGCTAGCTTTGGGCCAAGAGGGAAACGAGGTCTTGAAAGTATGATTCTTCGCAAAGAAGAACGAGTTTAGTTCTGCTATGAAACCCGTATTCTTCAGCAGACTTGTTGAGCAACTCCTGGAACAACGGCTCCTTCAAGAACAACGTCGGAACGACAAACCTAGTCATTTTACTTCCAACGTAGACCACGAAATGCCCTTTTGGCGCTGTTCTTGATCTGCTGGAATCCTCAACTTCCATACCCTCTTTTTTTTTTTAATTTATATAACTGATGGATGAAGAAAGATGATGATGAGAAAGAATGAAATATGAGAGAAAAATGGTGTTCAACTCAACTGGACATGGGAATTAACCAAGGATAAGGTTGAGTATTTATATAGAAAGAGTGTGGGATTTATTCAACATATTGGAAAAGGAAATGGCTGAATTTTAGAACATCTATCAATATCTTCATGAGGGGCAATTGGATCCGGTCACTTTCCCAATAATTAAACTTGCCTTTCTTCCTTCTTCCTCAGTTAAAAAAGTAAACTAATCGATGGCTTTTAGACATGGACTGCAGTCCATAGAAATTTTATTTAACAACGCGCGCCGTCATGTAGGGCTGCTCAAATGGCAATACCCGATGTAGGGCTGCTCAAATGGCAATACCCGACCCGACCCGATCCGAACGGATTGGATCGGTTTCGGATCGGTGATCCGAAATTTCGGGTCGGTTCAGGTTAATTTCTTTTCGGTTCGGGTCGGTTCAGGTCGGTTCGGACCCGATCCGAACTTCTTTATTTTTTTTATTTTATTATTATTATTTTTTTTTCCTTGGCCTTTTGCCCTTTTTGAATTAGATGTTTTCTCCCTGTAAAACTAATTATATTTTTTAATTCCTTTTTTTATTGTCTTCCCATTTTTATAGTATATAAACATAAAAATTTTAATAGAGATATTATTACTCAATTCTTGTGTGGTGTTTCTCATTTACTTAGGTTTCATTCTTTTTATGACCGAATTGGGCAATCTTATTATGACTTTAAAAAAAATAATAAATTCATCAACTAAAAATTAGTGCGTTAAGCCGCAAATGCTATAATGTTGCATTTGGCAAAAACTACGCATCGACTTCACTTATGCTAACTATAAAATCGTGAAAAACATTGCTCAAATCTTCATACGTACGTTAATACCATCTAAAAGTCACAATTGCAATTAGAGTTAATTTCTTCGTAAAAAGAAGAAAAACCACTACAAAATATAGCATATCCCAATTCATTCATCATAAAAGTAAGAATTGCAATAAATATTTTTTCTTGCACCAAAACTTCATGATCATCATTTTCTTCTTTTGTTCCATAATGTCATGGAAACAATTCAGCAGCAACCTTCAAAAATCAAACTAAACTGTGAGTTAACAAAATATAGCATTTAATCTAGATTTAATAACTAATGCCTATCATCATAACATTTAACATACATGTCAATGACTATCAATCATCAATGTCAATGCGTGGATACACATTAGTTGATCCTGTGACTTCTGCAAAGTTAAACACAAAAAAAAGAAAAAAAATTAAATATCATAGAATAGTAGAACTTACCTTCTTCTTGTCAGGTCCGAATTTCTCAAATTTCACCAGTCCATCAATCAAGGAAAACAAAGTGTGATCCCTGCCAAGCCCAACATTCTTTCCAGGATGGAACTGAAAATGCCCAAAACAAGGAAGGCAAGGACTTTAGACTAACAATAGTGCAAAACTTCCCCCAGAGTTGAAGAGGGCAAAGAAGGCAGATAAAAGAAACAGGGACTACACAAACTACTCATTAAAACCATCAGTATGCAGAATAAACAAACTTGAAGGTGACCAAGAGCTTAAAATTTTGGTTGAAACATTGGCATTTCAATACATCGTTCCCTTTTCAAAAGCAATATAAAATCATGCAGCCATCAAGGATAACAAAGTGAGCTAATACAAGAAAAACCTAGCCCAATGCTGAGAAGTAACATCTTGAGTTTAGAAAAGAAAAAAGAAAATGATGAATGTATGCATTAACCAACACTCACCACACAAGAAACGTATTATTATCCTCACAATTCTCATTCGAAATGACTCATGATTCATCAAAATGAAACTCCATATCTGAAAGCAGAACCTAGATTATCAATCTACCAGGCATGGCCACTAGTGTTACTTTTAACAAAGCAAAGCAGAATCCACAATCCGAAAATCATTGCAGACAGAAAAAAAAGTAAACAAAGATTAGCTGTATTTCCTTTTTCCCCCTACATTGGCTACTATAATCCATCCAGAATCCACAATCCAAATTGTCTAAATTCCCATTTATGCTCTTGTTTTTCTGCTCCCAAGACAAAAATTTTCATTCCTAATGCAGATTGCAAACCTTCTCTTAGCTTGCAAACAAGAAAATTGAAGATCAATTTATTGCTTATATGTTTACAATGTAAATGAGCTGGGAAAAAAAAAATATATATATATATAAAGACCTTGGTACCGCGCTGACGAATGATGATGGAGCCGGGCTTAGCGACTTGATCGCCGTAAATCTTAACGCCGAGCCTTTGGCCAGGGGAGTCATGACCGTTCTTGGTGCTTCCGGCCCCTTTCTTGTGTGCGGACTCAATGGTCAAGGGCAACAACGGCGAGGGCAGGGAGGAGGAGGAGAGGGAGAGGGAGAGGGAGAACTGCTGATGAAGACCGGTGACGGCTGCGGAGTTTCCGACTAAGAAAGCCGAAGATGAAGGAGGCGCAGTGCCGGTACGCGACTGAGCAGGAAGAGAATTAGGGCTTTTTCCCTATTTTAGTGTTTAAAACAAAAAAAAAAATCGGATCAGATCGGATCATAAACTGATCCGACCCGATCTGATCCGATAACCGAGATCCGAATTAAGCGTGCTGATCCGATCCGACCCGCGGATCAGTTGAGCAGGCCTACCGTCATGTACTGTGCAGACACACAGGGGATCTGCCATTCTTCGTGCATCAATCGCATACCACAATATTTAAAATATAAGTTTATGATTTGATTTTACTTACGCTAAAATCTCAATTTTTACTGTTTTACACTGTACACACATGATAATATGTGGTTCACAGTTAATTAACTTATACTTAGAAATTAAAAGTATAAATGAAAAAAAATATTGTTAAATTACTTAGGCCCTGTTCATTTTTATCGTTTGTGTTTTGGTTTTGTGTTTAATTTGTTTCTATTGTAAATTTAATACATGATAATACTTTTTCATTATTTACATTTCTAATACAACGTTTTACTATTGAACTACAATTTTTATTTTTATTTTTTTACATTTTTAACGCACTTTTAACATTAATATTTCTTTTTTAGTCAAAATTTATTTTCAAAACTATACCAAAACGAATATATATGACCTTATTTTAGATATTGTACTGGTGAGAAATATGATTCTTTATATGAGATTGAGTGATAATATTTGGGGTTGTGACTGTTTGCGGAAATACCTTTTGATTAGTGCTAATTTTGTAACATTATGGTTAAACGACGTGCATGGTTTGAATAAAATTGAGCACGATTTGATGTGATTAATTAAAGTCATGATACCTTTTGCCAACTTGTGGGTTGTGGCATGACTTGAAAAGAGGAGTTTAATAGCAATTTGCATATCTGCATGCATGCTTATAAATATGACATTTCACACGTGTGAATTAAACTAATCATTCCTGAAACTCGATCTAGTCTGAAGTTTTTTTTTTTTTTTTTTTTGATATTAATAGTCTAAAGTTCAGTAACAGATCCTCAGATCAATTAAACTTATTGCCTATATATTAGTAATTAAATTATTATTTGGAATATATATATATTTATTTATTTATTTATTTATTGGTGCATGAAGTCACGAACTAATCTAGTCTCTAGAGGAAGAATATTCATAGATTCCTGGTTCGAGAGCGTGCTAGGCCACACGTACAATTTGGTTTCCTAATTTCCTAACGAGGGAGAGTGTACTTGCTTGCTTAATTGACGTTCTGATAAGCGATATTTTATCTCTTAAAATTGATGTGTGTTTTCATTACATGTCATACTCTCTTTTTTAACTTTTTATACAGGCAATACTTTTTTCTTCTTCTATTTACTTTGAAAATATGTGATGTTTCAATAGGTAAGTCAATACTTTTTTTTGTTACTACAATATTAGATAATTCTTCTTTGTAAAAACAGGTGACATTAGCAACCAAACTCAATACTTTAAAGTTTGTAAGTGATAAGTGATACTTCAACCCTAAAAGCAATACTTTTTTTTAATATTGTATGTTTGTTTTTTATTTTTAGAAATACGTGATACATCAGTAATTAAACTCAATAAACTATATTTTATACGCGATACTTGATATTTGATAACATACACGCAATACTTAATTTTGAAGTTAAAATTGATATTCGCATCTTTTGAAAAAAAATCACATGTTTCCAAGAAAAAAAAACTCGTGTCTAGTAGGTCAGATTCAAGTTTTTTGTGATTCATAATTTTGATTCAATTTTCTACTCCCTCTGCTCCACTTTAACTCATGTTTAATTTTTTATGAATGTCAAGATACAACACCTAAACTAGCTAATTTGATATTATTTGTTTCATTTATATTCTTACTTTTAAGTGTGGTTTAATTGTGGACTACACATAATTATATTAGTAAGTGTAGAATGAGTAAAAAATTTAAAAGTGAACTCTTCTATTGGAACAAGAATATGTTTGTGAAAGTAGATTTTTCTAATAAAATGTAGAGAGTATTAATTAGGATTTTTTTTTTCTATTTTGAGTTTTAGAATCTTTTTATAAAAAATAAAAAAAAAGTACTAGCTTTTTCATACTTATAAAAAAATGTTTGAATACATTTATGTCCCATAAGATTTGATCAAATTACAATCCGACTTCCTAGTATTTGACAATTACCAATAACAGTGTATACCGTAGTTTAGAGTGAAGTGCATGTGTCAGTGCATTGGGAGCTAACGGGGGGTTTGAAATCCTATATCCCCAAATGTTGTGGTCCTAATGTGTCCTCCCCCTCACATGTATAGTGGGCCATCCATATATGTGAGGGGGGGACACATTACTAGTGGGCCTCCATATATGTGAGGAGGGGACACATTAGGACCACAACATTTGGGGACAACAAATCTGAAGGCTTATCTTGTTAAGTATCATTTATTAGTCCAATCATTTATTATTTTTTTTCGATCATCAAACAAGTTAGATTGAAACACTAGATCTAAAACTGCTACTTTTCATGAACAATATTCCCCCCCCCCCCCCCCCCCCCCAATTTATTATTTTCTTAACGCTACTTTTCATTAGTAGATCAATTCTTAGTCAAGAAACATGCTCTACCGTTCCCTTTGATAGATCGACTGACTGAGAAGCCGAAAGAAGAAACATATAAATTTACAACTATTCCTTCCGTCCCAATAAAAGGTAACCGTCCTAATAAAAACTACGTAGGTCCTGTTTGAAATTATACATTTCGTCTCATAAACAGTTATATTATTAAATGATCTTTCATTTAGACGAAAAGAGATATAAATATATAGTACATCTACCAAGCTAGCTTTGGGCCAAGAGGGAAATGAGCCCTTGAAAGTAAGATTCTTCGCAAGGAAGTAGGAGTTTAATTCTGCTAAGAAACCCGTATTCTTCAGCTGATTTATCCAGCAACTCCTTGAACAACGGCTCATTCAAGAACGACATCGGAACAACAAACCTAGTCATTTGACTTCCCACGTAGACGGCGAAATGCCCTTTCGGCGCTGTTCTTGATCTGCCATTTCCCGCTGCATCCTCAACCTTCATACCCATTTTTAATTTATAACTGATCTATGGTGAGAAAGATGATCGATGGTGATGAGAAAGATAAGTGCAGATAATTAAACCGGGGAAGCCATATTTATATGGAGAGAGTGTGCCATTTATTCTACATGGGAAAGGGAAATGGAGGAAAATTATGCCTATAGACTATTATTGCTTCCGGTCAAATTCAGGAAATATACCTTCTCTGACTCCTTAATTATTAGTAAATTATTAAGACATATGCATGAGTGACAGACGGTTACAGACAGATTTGAAGTCGTTAAAACTAAGGGTAAATTTCAAAACGAGCCCCTTAATAGGTAAATATATATCAAAACAAATTCTATAATTTTACAACATTATAATTCCATAATTTGATGAAATTATGAAATTAGCCCTCAATTGACTAGTTGGAAGACAAGTTGATGGAACACGGATTCGGCCGTGCCCAACCCACTAAAGAAGGGACCAGTCCAAAGCACACGGGGCTCCCCACGACCCAGAGAGGAGCTCCATGGAGGAAGCCCTAGCTCCTTAGAGGACCGGCTCCTCGGCCCAAAGCAACACGACGATGGGACCCACTCAAGACAGATATGAAAATGAGCAAGAAGATATCACATTGGAATCAATTTTCCTCAATCAGATCACTACCATAGCCTAAGGATTTATTTTTCATCACATCCAATATGGATGGAATCATGAAGATCAAGGAAAGAATCGCCCCAAAATTCTCCTACCTTATCCGAGAAACTCCTTGGCTATAAATACACAGCTATGAGCTATTCCAACTCTCTTATACGAGAAACTCCTTGGCTATAAATACATAGTTATGAGCTATTCCAAAGGTACACAATATACTGCAACCCCAATCGCTATTTACTCTGAATCGCTTTATTGACTTAAGCATCAGAGCTTCTTAGGAGAACTAGTTTCCGCCATTTGTAGGGTATTGTTCGAGAGTTTCGGAAATCAGCAAGCGGCCTTGGCATCTAGTAGGCCGCAAGATCGAGGCTCATCACAAGTTGACCGGCTAAAAATTTTGAACTAGAGAAAAAAAAAAAACACTAACCTCAAATTATGATGGAAAAGATTACCAAATTCCATCGATCTTGACATTTTTTCCAAATTACTAAACAGACATCTTGAGTTGATAACATTAATGGGTCAACTCTCTGTCCAATTAATCAAGGGTTCTTTGATAATTTTATCCAAAAACAAAATTTGTGTGGTAATTTATATAAGGGCGTGCTCGTTTGATAATTTATACAACTCTCTGTCTGACTAATCAATAGTTAATTTGATAATTTCATCAAACAACCACATTTTTCCACTATTTGGTAGCAATTAATTTTATATCCTTAGTTGAGCAATGTCACTTACACAAATAAGACATGGTTGATAAACAGGTAAGGATAGATTTGAAGTGACTTTAAACTTTAGGGTAAATTTTCAAAAAAAAATATATATATATTAAAATTTGTTCAAATTACTAATTACGGGATCTTGAAATTTAGATAATTACTAAACGAATCTTGAAAATTTTTGAAACAAGACTTAACCCCCGGAAGTGCCAAAATATTTATAACATATATAGGGTTAGTTGCTTGATAATTTGGACAAACATTATCGGGTAAATTCTACAACCCTATTGAAGTTTGAGTAAACATCAAAGCCAATTTCATGCTTAAAAAAAAAACAAATGCTTTTTACTTTTAATGAAATACCCAAAATACCTTTTAATCGGGGACATTTTTGCCTACAACTTAAAAACATTTTTATTTTTTTTTTATATAAATTCAGAGGAGTCTTGTGGCAGTCAAAAGAAAATTTTAAATTCAGAGGATTCTTGGGATTCATTTTGATAGTTTATCAAACTTGGGTTTTTTTAAATCAACCCTAAAACGTGAAGTCGTGATCGACAACTACTTTGCCGACTTCAATCTTGTGTCATGACTTGAAAAATTTTGTGGAGGAGGAATGACTCACAATTAATGTGAATACTTGCAATTTTGCATTCATGGATATTGACTGGGACTTTACCATGTAAAACTGACTATTCCTGTACTTGTATATTATTTTTTTTAAAGAGTTAGAATTCGTCACGATAAATATTTGTAATTTTTTTTTTTTTCATAACTTTAACTTTTCACCCACTTTGGAGCATCTATATGCAATTCACATGGGGCATTATATACTCTTACACCACAATTGGAGACTTTTGCACACTACGTCAATGATGGGTACTGCGCACTACTATCGGAGGCTGCACTTGTACACCACGTCGAACGAATACTGAACATCACTATCTGGCACTCACACAAATTAATCAACACGAGTTTAATTGAATATTAAATTAATACTCCCTCAGTTCCACATAAAGAGTTCACTTTAAAAAAAAATTATTGTTTCATTTAAAGAGTTCTCTTTAGATTTATTTAATTACATACCCTTACTAATTTAATAATGTTTGGTCTATGATTAACCCTTACTTACTAAGTAATGATATAATTAACCATTTTGAAGCAGGTACAAGTAGCAGCTGCAAGCGAGCGGTCCTCCCCGAATAAACTTTTGAGCCCCCTCTCTCCCCAAAAACATTGTGAGAGACATATTAATCGTGATTGGACATATTTTAGCATCTTTTCTTTTTCTTCTTTTAAAAAAAGGTATAAGTGAAAAATATGGTGTCCAATTATTCATTTTAAGTATTATACCTCATAATCCATAATAAGTTATAAATTTCTCAAAATGAATTTTTTGAATGGAATGGAGGTAGCATTATATTTGGCAGATATTGAAATTATCGACATACGTGTAATGCAATATGTGGTTACAGCAATGAATGAAATTTTATTTTTTTGTATAAGAAATTAAGACCAATACGAGATTTAAAGGTAATTTTAGGTCGTTTTCATCTTCTACAATATTCTTCTCCCATTTCCCACTTGATAGGATACTAGAAATTAATAGTTTTATTTTATACGCTATTCCTTGATTCCTTTATAAATTTTCACTTTGTAATACTATTTTTAGGATTACAAAGTGAACTCATCTAATAAAACAGAAGGATCGAAATTTTCATTAGTAAGAGATTTTTTTCTTTCTGAATAAGCACAAATTTCTTCACTATATAAATAATGGGCGTTTCAATATTTTCAATCGAAAATTCGATCTGTTAGAGGCTTTTATCAAAGATTATTTTTATTTGACTTGTATACTAATAATTTTTTTTTTCTCTACTCTTTAGATTTATATGGAATAACACTTATTCATACCTATATAGATTTGATTCAGTATAACTAGGGATCAAAACTATTAACAAGATAGACGCTTTAATCTAATACCCTCTCCATCCCATTAAAATAATTCAATTTCAAAATGTATAATTTATTATGAACTTTAAGATACAAAACCTAAACTTACTAATTTACCGCCATATATTTCATAAATGTCCTTACCTCTTTTTTTTCATAATAAATTTCATATTTCATTACTCAAAAGAGAGTCGGTGGTACAACCTGATCTGATAATAATCAGATACAAACAGTTAAAAATAAAGTAAATCAAACCTATACAGATCTAAATAAGTAGTAATCCGTATAGATCTATCTAGTAGAATAAAAAATCGCCATGGCACTGGACAACTCACATACCGAAGAATGTATCCAATCTCGAACTGCCATAATCTTATGATGAAAGCCCCCAACCGATGGAATCTTCATTTGATACTAATAAAATACCCATTTATTAATATATGAGAGAAATCATGTTTATTTAGGGAGACGGGATTTCTCACTATGAGAGAGCGAAAAACTCCCATCATGGAAGAAGACAAAAATAAACTTAATAGAAAATAAATTTATTTCCCCCATCAACCATGGGAAGGAGATGTGGAAAGAAGATTAGAGAAGATGGAGGCTAGGGTTTGAGAGGAATAAGTATTAGCGATTTTTTTTAATAACATAGTCAAGATTACAAAGGACCTTAATGTCCTTACCTATTAAGTGTAGGTTAATTATACACCACACATTATTCTATTAGTAAGATAAGAAAAGTAAAATAAATTGAAAGTTGACTCTTCTATTTAACAAAATAAGACTTGAAAATAGACTTTTCTAATAAAAAATGACATCCTTGATACTTAGTATCTAACCAATGTCAATCATTCAGTTGAGACCTTCAATTATACATAAAATAGCAGCCAAGCTCACCAAAAAATAAATAAAGAAATAAATAAAAACCTTCAATTTTGTTTGCTTATATGTCGCACTAATGACATAGAGGCTTATGTATCCTATCCTATATATGTATGTACAGATTCAACCCTTTATCACCAAGTGGGCTTCAATTTCTAACTATTCAAACCCTACACTGCACAACATTATTTGAAGCTGTCCAAACTGAAATTGCCACATCAAATTATTATGTTTTAAACATAAAAACAAATTAATTATTAGGGTTGTCTTACGAAGAGGGATCATGTGTATGTGTGTGTGTGTGTTTTTTTTTTTTTAGGAAGAAAATATTTTTAATTATTCCCTTCATCCCAACTCCTACCAAAGAATATTATTTGTAAATATATTTTATTATTTTAATACAATAATTGGAATTTTTTATTTGCTCATTCAAAATCAGTTTAAATTTCTAAATATAATAGTTATGATGACCAGGATTAATTAGATTAAAAAAATTTCTAAATATATATAATATAATTTAGAAAAAAAATTGATATGTGAGGGGAAAAAAAGTAAAGCTTCATTTATAACCAAATGTAGCACTTAAAATTAATGATTAAGAATTTATTCAAATTAAATGTGTTTGATAACTGCCAGTCATAAATCTTAATAAATTAAGTGATTATGGAATTAAATACTTAATAGATTAAGTGGGTTTGATAATGAAAACTTGAATAACTTAATTAATTAAGTGAGTCTGGAAAACAAGTATAATTTTGGCCTAAAAAAATAAGTGATGAGTGAATCACTCATCACTGAATCTGAATTGAATAAATTTTTTTTTCCTTTTCAATTTTCCATTATTTTGTTTTAAATTATGCTTTTAATTTTTTAAAAATTTTATCAATTCAAAAAATAAAAATAAATTAATTTTATGACTATAGAAAAATTTAAAACTATATGATCATATTTTTCATAAATTTATTAAAAATATAAGTAAATTCAATGTTAAACATAAAATAAAATAATATTTTTAATAACTTAATAAGATTCATACTTTAATTTTAAGATTTTAGACTTCCGTCCTAATTTTAGATCTTAAATTTTAAATTTTATCAAATAAAGTAACTTAATGCATTCAAATTTTAGACTTCTGACTTATGTTTTATCAAACAAAGCCTAAGTCTTATGATATGAAAATGTTTTTGAAATTTAATTTTTAAATATTAAAAATATATTAATGTATTTAAAATGCAAGAGTGTGCATTTAGAATTTTTAAAAAAATGTAAAAAGGAAAATAAAGAAAAAAAAAAGGTTAATAAGAAGTCAAATGGAATTACTAATTCCGAATAAAAGTAGAAGGAAAATCAAATAACAATTAATTGTATAAAATTACATGGCCTATGACATGGAAGTACCACATGGTGCATGGAGAATAAGAAATGAAAACACCCTATTATTTTATTTAGTAATATATAGAGCATGCATCTATGCGCATGAGTTCAATTAGCTTTTTATTGATTAAATGTCGATATATAATTAAACATGATGCACAAAAGGGTAGCATTTAAAAACTTAGCTTGGATGCTGACTAGGGCTGTTCAAACTGTGAAATCCGACCCGATCCGATCCGGCCCGATCCGAACGTTTCGGATCGGTTTCGGATTGGCAATCCGAAATTTCGGATCAGTGATCGGATCGGATTAGGCTTGATCTGAATTTTTTTTTTCTGATTAACCGAAAAAAAAGAAAAGAAAAAAATCAAGCTTGCAACAACTAGAAACAGAACACTTACAGCAGCCACCATTTTCTACCAAACACTGGAATGGGAGTTTTGATTTTTGAGTTGCTTTCCACCGTACAAACCATTGGAAAATTACAACTTTATGAATCACTTAATAGTTGCATCAAAGAAACAAAATCAAAGCTTTTGGGTGGAATCAAGTATAGAGGGAGAGAGGAAGGAACCAGAAATCGACGGAATCTTATGCAGTAAAAAACTTCCGAGAAACCAACTCGGCAGCGGCGGAGAAGACGGAGACGCACAGCGGCGGAGAAGACAACGTCGGCGGAGTGAGAAAGCGAGGATTAGGGCATTCGAATTTAGGCAGATTTTGATATTTGAAGTCCACGATAAAATTGAAAACAATTGTTTTTTTTTTTTTTTGGTTTCGGATCAGTTCGGGTCAGTTTCTGACCCGATCCGATCCGACCCGAAAAACGAACCTGATTCGCACTTATTGATCCGATCCGACCCGATCCGAAATTTTCGGTTCGGGTTGGATCGGATCAGTCGACCCAATCCGATCCACGGGTCAGGATGAACAGCACTAATGCTGACTCGCTAAGCATAGGAGTTAGGGTTCGACTCAGTGACGTTATATATTATTTAAAAATTTATCTATTTTGAAATTTATATATTTTTGCTTAATTTTAGTACTATATTTTTTTTAATGAAAAGAAAATTGTAAATTTCAATGTAAAAGAAAAGTTTGAATAGATAAAAAGTTAAAACAAATTTGTTTTACCTTGTATAACATAAACAAAAAATGAAAAAGAAAATAAAATAGAGCAAGATTAATATTTAAGAATTGGAATTATGGGCCTATTCTTTTGGTTTTGGTTTTGAAAACGATTTTGGTTTCAATAGTAAATTTAATATATTTTAATCATTTTTCATAATTTCTAATACAACTTTTTACTATTCAGCATCTACTTTTTACATTTTCAATATACTTTTTACATTACAAAACTATTTTTCAAAACATGTTTTCAAAATCGTTTTCGAACCAATAAAAAAGAACAGGCCCTATGAGTTGAAATGTTTTTCAACTCACAATAATGATAAAAGAGAATAATGGGATGGGAAAGTTTTGCGAGTAGGGTTAACATTAGACATTCGCGGACAGGATTTTTGATTTATAGCGTTCGGCTGTAGTAGAAGACCGTCCGGGTTTACAACTTGGGCTGTTCGTTTTTTTGGGTGCAATTAATTGGTGCACTATTTTGATTGGGAACTTGTGGATAATGTACTGTTATCTTTGAAATTAACCGGATGTTCTTTTCGTTTTGGTTTTGGTTTTGGTTTTTGTTACGACTCCTTCTTACCTTAGGATGGCTTGAGACTTTCTTCTTCGGTGTACCTGCTGTCAGGAACTAACTCCCAGATTCAACTCTGATGCTTAAGTTAGTTCCGGCCAAAATCATTCACCTTGCATGTATGAGACTATATGGTATTTATAGGTAATCTCAGTAGCTGTGATCAGGTTGTTGTGGCGGCTACCGAGTTGACATGTGCGATGAGATTGGTCCCCACTTGTCGTCCTGAATCAACCCGGCTGGTGTTCCTGATTGATAAAGAGCCGCCATGTGTGTTTTGTGAACTCCTTTCACTCTTTTGTTCATCATTACCTATAAGCCAATGGGCATGTGCCACGTGTACCTATAAAAGTCTTGTACCAGAATTTGTCTCTGCCTGCAAGGATTCAATAATATAATATTTCGGGTTGAGATAAATCCCAACCCGGTACTGAGTTGAGATGAATATCAATTCGGAACTGGGTACCTACCCAACAGTTTTGGTTTTATTTTTTGTTTTAACAGTAAATTTAATATATTATAATCATTTTTCATTATTTCCAATACAATCTTTTACTATTCAGTTATACATTTTTACATTTCTAATACACTTTTTACATTATAAAACTATTTTCCAAAAACATGTTTTCAAAATCGTTTTTAATACATCATAAAGAAAACCCCCTAAGTCCATTGTATTTTTGTGTATTTGTTGAGATAGTTATTCAAGCTATCAGTTTTACTTATGTACCATACAAATACAAAACACAATAATTTGTATCCGATATGTCTGACTGTCAAGTAGCGCGAGTATCAACTTTAGCATCTTATAAAAACTCGAGTGGGTTGTTATAACGTTATGGAAATAGTGTATTGATTTTAATGATAACTAGTTTCCCATACAACAAAGGTAAGTCTAAACGCAGGGAAGGAAAGTGCTAAACGCAGGGAAGAAGAGATAGAATTTTATAATAATACCCTAAATGCCCCCCCCTAAAATTGCCTACACCCGAACCAAAATCCCAAAACCCACCCTCTCCAATCCAAATTGCTGCAGCCAAACCAAAATCCCAAAACCCAATATCTCCAACCTCCTGCGAAGCCCATCAATTCTAGAGAGTCGGCGGAAAATTTTTGAACCAAATCCACCATCTCCAGCGCAGCACCAACTCCCTCGCCGCCGGAAAATTTTCTCCGCTGCCGCCGTTAAGGTAATGTAACGGAGATGAAACCTTCAGCTGGGTTTCATTTGTTTCTTTTCTCTGAAGCTCGACCGGAGAAATTGCCGCAGCTGGCCTCAGTGAACGGAGATGAAACCTTCAGCTGGGTTTCATTTGTTTCGGGTCTATGCGTGTCAGAAAAACGGGATTCCGGCAGCCCGTTTTTCCGGTGAATTTCCCCAACTGAAAATATGTATTTTATTTATTATAAAATGTCGATTTTTTTAAACTTAAAGGGGAGCCGAGCTAATTCAGATGCTTTGAAGGCTAAAGAAGAAGGAAGAAAACTATCTGTCAAACAAAAAAAAAAAAAAAAAAAAAAAGAAGGAAGAAGACGAAGTATGGAAGAAGATGAACAATGCAATGTTTTTTATTTTTTAGTCCCTGAATTGTTTTTTGTTTTAAGTCCCTGCGAAGTTAATTTCTTTTTAGTCCCTACAGAAGTTATAAATATACTAAATTATAAAATTTAAGTTACATTGGATTTACATCTAAATTAAATATCGAATATAAATATTACTTTTTCTCAAAAAAATCCTACTAATACATTATCTAAATTATACACGCCTAATTATACAAAAAAAAAAAAAAATTATACACGTCTAAATTATGAGAACAATTAATTATATATATTTTTTAAAAAATTTCAAAAAACTCAAAAATTGAGGTTAGGCCCCTAAACCCTTCGTAGAAGGTTAGGCCTCTAAACCCCTCCCACATTAGGGCCCTAATCACCTCTCAGAAGGTTAGGCCCCTAAACCCCTCTCACAAGGTTAGGGCCCTAAACACTGATCAGAAGGTTAGGACCCTAACCTCATCCAATTATTTTAGGCGGCAAGACTTTAGGCGCCTACCCTTGGGACGAAAGATTAGGGCCCTAAAGTCTCGGCGCCTAACCTTTGGATGAAAGATTAGGGCCCTAAACCCGTTGGTTGAGATTAGGCGCCTAAACAGTAGAACATATTAGGCGCCTAACCTCAGGCCGGGAGGTTAAGCCCCTAACCCTGGGGCGCCTAACCCTGCTGAAGAAGTTTAGGCGCCTAAACCCGTAACAAAAGATTAGGCGCCTAAACCCGTAACAAAAGATTAGGCGCCTAAACCCACCCCCCTCCGAAAATCATCCCCTACCGCGGGTCCTTAGACTGCCTAAAATCCCCCCCCTTTTGCATAACTAACACTGTCGAAAATAGGGAGTGAATCTCCCTTTTTCTGGCAGTAAGTGGTGCCGGCAGCTACTCGCAATGAAAATTAGTTGCGGAACAGCAACTGATATGAAACCCAGCAATGCTGGGTTTCATTGCGGGAGTACACTGCAGTGAAACCCGCAATGATTGCTAGGTTTCATATCAGTTGCGGATTTCTGCAAATGACATGAAACCCAGCATTGGGTTTCATACTCATTCCGGAACGAATGCTGGGCTGGGTCTGGGTCACCGAAATCCGAACACAATGGAGAGAATGGAGTTCATTAACTTCAAAAAAAGAAAAAAAAAAACACAGGAAAAAACTTACTTCAGCCCTCCGGCCGATGATCCCGCAGTTGCCGATAGTTGCCGAGGTGACAATTCCGGCGTGGTAGTCTCTGTGTAGTAAAAAGAAGAAGAACAGTAAAAAAATGGAGGAAAGCTGGGCTGAAGGCAGTAAAATGAGGTAGAGGGCAAATATGGTAAATGTGTAAAATACTATCTCTCTTTCCCTGCGTTTACCATTTTTCTTCCCTGCGTTTAGCACTACCTCACAACAAGTGTGGACTAAAATCTAGGGCATTGATTAGATTATGCAAGGAACTTAATGCAGTTCAAGTCTAAAAATTTGTTCCGTGGAAACTTCCAGCTGCTGCAAAAGCTCAAGAAAACTATGTTGTTTTTTGTGTTACGATACAGATTTCTTCATTCGAATTAAGATACAAATTTGAATAGGGTTTACTGATTTTTGTGTTAAAAAAGAGTTCTCCTTCTGGTTTCTGAACAAATAGATAAGCATGTTTTCTCCTCACAGGAGAAACATTAAACGACGTCGTGTTAGGGAGAAACATTGAACGGCGTCGTTTAAGAGCAACAGTAAACGGCGTCGTTTATCTCGTAAACCCTTTCAAAAACATAAACCTCGATTGTTTCTTCCACCATCACAACAACACCGCAAACCCAAAATTTAAACCAAACAACAAAGTTGGGGAAAGAGGGAAATCGACCGTTGAAAGAAAAGGGTCTCGGGAAGGAATTCAACCTTTCACTATGAGATTTGTGGACCTTCAGGAGGTAATCTGGTTTTGAAATTAAAATTAACACAAATGTGTGTAATTAAAACCATATAATTTGAAATGGGAATTGTAGCTTTTCTGTTTTATTGGTTCCTGTGGTTTACCGTGTTCATAAGTTTTAGAATTAAGTTTGTTATATTGAGTTTAAACTAGTCTTTGGGATGTGAATCAACTTAACAACTATGGGATTACTTCCAATTCTTTCATTGTTTACAAACTGCTTGTGAAAATTCCCCAACGAATTAGGGAGTCATTCAACTGGGTTGGATTAGAATTCAATCATGGCCTAGAATTTAATCATTGTTTCTGCAAAGAGTTTGGTGACCTGAGATGTTGTTATGTTATACTTTCTGTAGTCTTAGGAAATTGATTGAAAATGATTCCTTGATGCAGAAAATGTTTTGGCAGAAATATTATACCATTGAGGATCATTAAAACTTAATAAGTTGTTGATTCAAGCCCGAATCTTGGACCTTTTGGGACTGCATTTAGGAAGTGACAATGAACGTTAATGGCGGAGGGAAAGTTGAAATCAGTGCTCAAGGGTCGAAACCTTGTGTTGGCAGATGAATGGCAAGATTTCCAATGAGAAGATTGTCCAAGATCAGTTTCTCTCTTCTGCCTCTTTCTAATTGCACCCATGCTCTAATCCAACCATTGAAGCAGTCATCATACTCCTCTTCATCTAATATAGCTTCTTCAAAGAATCACTCCCTCTATAGGAAAACTCTGGATTGTCTGGACTCTTGCCAAAGTTTGCCCCATGTTTATCAAATCCAAGCGCAGTTAATAACTTCAGGTCTTCTTCAACACCCATCATTTTCAGGCAGGTTGATTACGATTTCCTCACGTTTATGTGAATTGGATTATACTGTCTTAATATTTAGATGTATTGATTCTCCGAGTACGTTTTGTGTGAATGTTGTGATAAAAGCCTATGCTTGCAGCGCTACACCAGAAAAAGCTGTGATTTTTTACTTTGAAAGGCTTAAAGATGGCTTCATTCCTAATAGTTTTACCTTCCCGCCTCTTTTAAGTGCTTGTGCTGAAATGTGTAGTTTGAATCTGGGACATAAGTGCCATGGCCAGGTTGTGAAAAATGGTGTTGATAGTGTTCTGCCCATACAGAATTCTTTGCTTCATTTTTATTCTTCTTGTGGGCTAATGGGTTCTGCTAGGCAGATACTTGATGATATACCTATGAGGGACACAGTGTCTTGGAATACCTTATTACATGGGTTTGTTATAGCTGGTGAATTGGATGTGGCACTTCAATTGTTTGATGCAATGCCCAGCAAAAATGTTATTTCTTGGAATATAATGATGAGAGCATATTTGGATTTAGGGAAGCCTGGAAATGGATTAAAGTTATTCAGAGAAATGGTGAAATCGGGTTGTAGACCCAATGATAGAACTATGGTGAATCTGCTCACCGCTTGTGGTAGGTCTGCTAGAATAAAAGAAGGAAAGTCAGTTCAGAGAGCCCTCATTAGGGATTTTGGGAACTGTAATGTGATTATAAATACATCCTTGATTTACATGTACAGCAAATGTGGAAGGTTGGATGCTGCTCAGTTAATATTTGATAGGATGCTGGTAAAGAATTTGGTGTCTTGGAATGCAATAATTTTAGGACATTGTATTCATGGGAATTCACAAGATGGATTGGGTTTGTACAATAAAATGATAAGCAGAAGTAGTTGTTCAGAAAGTGAGGAAATGCGTTTGAGTAAAAAATTGAGATCATCTGATGAGAACAGGATAGTCCCAGATGAAGTTACTTTTATCGGTCTCCTGATAGCTTGTGCCCGTGAAGGACGGTTAACAGAAGGGAGGAGCTACTTTGCTCAAATGGTTGAAACATTCAGACTGGAGCCAAGTTTTGCACATTACTGGTGCATGGCCAATATTCTTGACAGAGTTGATCGTAGGAAAGAAGCAATTGAGCTCTTGCAAAATATGCCAGTTTGCAAGGGTGCATCTCCAGAAATCTCTTTGTGGGCTGGTTTGTTTAGATCAAGTCGTTTTGAAGGAGATATGCTCTTGGGAGAACAACTGGCAAACCATTTAATTGCGCAAGATCCTCATAACTTTTCATACTATATGTTGCTGGTGAATCTCTATGCGGTGGCAGGCAAGTGGGAGGAAGTTGATAGGACAAAGGAAATGATGAAGGAGAAGGGGATCAAAAGAAATCCAGGCTGCAGTCTTAAAGACATGAAAGAAATTGTTCACCAGATGGTAGTGGGAAATAAGTGGCAAGAATAGACAGATAGTTTGCATCTTACAACTCGAGAAGTGATTTATTGACTTATGATGTCTGAACTTGATTAGGCATCATCTGAATATTGAGAAAGAAATTTGTGCTCTACACACTACACCACAAAGGAAGTGAACTTCATAGAAATCTCCCCTTTGTTGTGTTTCATAGACCTTTTTCCTTACAACTTGAGTTTTTATACCGTTGCAGAAGCAATCGGAAGATCAATTTTCAACACTTCCCTTAATATTGGGATCATTTTTTGGCTGACAGATTGGATGGGTTTTACCAAATTCATTCTCCAGAATGCATGTCACATAACTATTTAATTGAACATTGTTGTAGAGGATGAGCTTCTAAGAGGGTGGAACCAACACTTGATAGTTTTCAGGTTTGTGCCTGAGGTGTTATTAGACCTCTTCCTTGTACCATTGTGTACAGTTTAACACTGAAAGAAGAAAATATTGCGTACAACTGTACAAGGTGATTCTGCAGAACTGAAGAACTGCCAACTTCATCGGTTGCCTTCCCATAACTCTCATACATCACATTACCAGAGCTTGATTCTGAAATCTGTGTATTGTAACAGTGATTACGCTTGAATAACGGAATTAATGACATGCTGAATCGCAAAATAATCAAATGTCCAAGTTTCTGATTCTGTTTCATCCTTTTTATCTATATTGTCATCATCTTTGATACTTACTTTTGCATTGACAGTTGAAAGGTTAACTGTTCCAAACTTCCAATGTTTCTTTCCTAGCTAGCTTTCCTGCTCCTTTGATTGCATTTTTGCTTCTTGAAGAATTGTCTGGTGTTTTTCCTCGTTAAATGAAACATGCTACAGTTGCAAATTTGATCTCAGTCTAACAGTTTAATATCGGACACAAGTGTTAGAAACAAGGGGAGACATTTAGGCAGAGGCGGTAAGAAAAGAGGAAGTCCAGGGAAAAACATGCTCAAATTCATGAAGGGTAAAAGAGCTTATGGACACGGTTGTCCTCCCTCCTTTTGCCTGCTGAGGGATATTTTCGTAATAAAGCGGGTTAGTGAAATGGCCACACGCTGAGTGAGGGCTTTAAATTTTATTGGCTTGTATTTTTAGATGGAACTTTTCTGGTTTGTGGTTGCTGTTAAAATTTGGCTTGCTTCCATCTGAAGGCAATGAAACTTTGGATTGTTGTAGCAATTGCCTTCCATTTCATCAGTAAAGTGCTTTTTTATGGTTGGTTCATGCCTGTACAGGATCACTATCTCTTCCTTTATATACACACAAAAATTCTTTTCTGCATAAATTAAGAACTGTGTACTACAACAGAGGTTTAGCGAACTTGTTTGTCCCCAACATCTTTGCTTTACAGCAGAATTTTGAAGAAATGTTGGAAAAAAACAAATGCTGAATTAAAATCTTGAAACGTTAGAAGAGCTTCAGAATCACATGTGGTGGTATCTTTGAAATGATTCCCTGTTATGTAATATTTTGGTGCCTTTTATCTTTTATGCCAACTCTTGTTTAAAGTGGTACGACTCTAAAAAGAAATATGTGACTTGTGTTGAAGTCTTTAATTATCTGTATTCTCATGAGTCTTGTGTGAAGGGCTTTGGTGTGTCAAACTTATTCATTTATCTCACAGATGAAAATCGCATCTCTTTGCAGGTAAATCAACCCAGATTAATTTTACAATATGTCGTTTTCCCTTATATTTGCATCTCCTTCTTTAACGTAAACCCTTAAGATTATAAGGTGATTTTTCCCCTTCTGTTGTTTTGATGCTTAACTGTTCATTGGCGCTTCTTTTATGCTTTCTGAATGAGGAGAAAGCGGAGATTGAGTTACAGATTTTATTTTATCTTTTTCGAGCTCTGTAGTACGCACTCTTTTGTTACAAATTTGCCACCTTCTTTTTTTTTTTTTTTTTTTAAATTCTTTTTTAGGGGTGAGGATGGCAGAATCTGGAAATCACCATCTCAGGTATGGTTGCTCGGAGCCTCACAGTTTTCATTTCCACATGAGGGAGCTGGTGTTATAATCTCGTGTTTCTCACCACTGCCATCGTCCACTTTTTTTGCCTTTCTGTAGGTTTCTTCTTCTCTTTATATTGTATATTTAGTTCATCATGAATTTGTATTGGCTCTGAGCTTCATGTCCTTTTTTTTTTTTTTTTTTTTCCTTGTCAGAAGTTGAGTTTAATTAGTTATGTTTGTTTCTTGTTTCTGTGTTTTGGATAATTGTAAGTTTTTGAAAATTTGGATCTTTGATCATTCGTGATTTTTAACTTCATTTATCAGGGGAAGATTATGATTAGCGATCCTCATTGTTCTTTAATTTGCTTTTTCTTGAAGGAATTCGTGCTGATCTAGCAGTTTTGAAGTATGGACGTTGGTCTTCTTTACCACCCCTGCCATTCGAAGTAGTCATTTCTGCTGGCCAGAAGGTAAGAGAATCTTGGACTGGTATCCATTATATCAAGTCACCAGTGAAGGCTGTGCGCTTCCCCCCCCCCCCCCCCCCCCCCCCCCCCCACCCCTCGGCGCTCTTTTTTTTCCTGTACTGTTCCAAGTTTTGATCTCAATTTGTTTTTGTGCAAATTTTCAGTTTTCGAAAGATGGTTTCCGGGAGCTCTGCCGATGAGCTTCCTACTGGGTGCTCAAGTTAAATACAAATACATGCCTTTGTTAATATCAAAAAAAATAATAATAAAAAATAAAATACATGCCTTTGTTTCGTTTTTCTCTTGGTCGTATAGATTCCTGAGTTGAAAGCAGAATATTTCCCACCCAAAGCTGATATTGTTATGCACAATGAGTCTACAGATTTCTACATTGTTGTGTCTGGAGTTGTGGTAAATCTTCTGTCTTCTCTATATAATAACATAAATAGGGAATGTGAGGAATATCAGTGGTTGAGATTCATCTGATAGTAGTCATTTTTCATCCGACGGCTAGAGGCTCTTAAATTGCATAAGTAGAAACGAACAGTTGCATCCTTTAGTGTAAAGTAACTAAGAAAACAATGGTTCACAACAGTTACAAGAAAGTTACTTCCTCATATGTTTGGTCTTTTTTTCCACCCTCACCTTTTTTTCCATCCTCCAGAATTTTATCTTCATCTCAAGTTCCCAACATAAATTAGTTTTCGGACCTTGCAGTTCATTTAGATCCACCGTAAAAAAAGTAATAAATTGCAATGTCAATTTTCAAAAGTTTCACTATTTTTGAATTCCATTTTTGTTTAGATTTCTAAAAGCACTAAGTACATAATTTTGTGTTGCTTCGTAAATAAATTTATCGTTTTAATTTTATCAGTATATTTTATTCTATTTTTGTCTATTTTGTTCTACTGACTTTGATTTTCTTTTGGATGTCATGTTGTGAATAGTTGTTTCTGTTAGCTGTTGGCGGTAGATTTGCAATGATTTAATGCATGCTGGGCGTTTGCCTTTTGGCCTAATTGTATAATTAGAAGACAAACAAAAAGTGAGAAGAATCGAGTGAGTATTCCAACACCATTTAAATATTTACTTACAATTTATATGTTTATTCACAGTGATCTCTTTACACGAATGTCCAAGGGATCATGGATGCGATTGACGAACTGGTTGATTTCATACTTTTTAGTGACTTTAAAATTATTGGTGTATTCCATCACCATCAAATGTAGTTCATTTTCTTTGTTAGATAGAATTTTGATCGCTATTTTGAAAAGAGAAAACTAATTGTTTTCCTACAAGAGAAATGACGTGCCTGATCTTAATTCTTACGCCAATTCATAAAACTATCTAAAATTTCCCACGAGATTCACGTGAAATTCAGATATAAGCATGCTTGCCTTTTTCTTCTCTGAATACTCTAATCTAACAGCAATCTCAAATCTCTATCTAATGCTCCAGAGAGGAAGGCCATGTAGGAGATCATTCATCGATCTATATCTTTAGATCAAATACTTTAATCTCATGACTGCATTATGTTCACCGATAAAATCATTTGGCACAATTGTTTGATGGATCACGGTGGAGTATCCCATTTAGACCCACATTCTACCTCTTCTTTTTAATATTAAGTGTTCCTAAGATGTAAAGTTTGTATGTGTTAGAAATATTGTAGATATGTAGGTAGTGAAGTATTGTAATACAACCATGGAAACTTTCTACTTTATGTTCCAAGTATAAGTTTTCATTTGGGGTTACATTGTGGCAACTGATTGTCTGTACATGCATTCTTTATGTCACTGGGCACTGTGCATAGTGCGGTTGAATCCCACTAGTTTCTTAATTAAATAGGAAATAATGCTTTAGTTTTTGATGTTTTAGTTTTTCTTTATTGTTATTATTTCATATAATTATTTTATATTCAACATATCATTGGCCTTATTATTTTATTATATATATTGCATAATATGTATATTTTCATTCAATTCTATTTTAAGTAATTGTAAAATTGTCTGAATAAAATTTTTTACCAAGGGTTTAGACTCTGTATATACTTTTTAAATACAAATGAACGTGATTCATCATGTTTTAGAGTGTCTATACTTAATTTTACAATACAATTGATTAAAATGAAGTGTATCTGGGTTTTACCATATATGTTGCCTGTTATACATTAAATTTTCCCTAGGACAATAATGCGTATAGAAACGGGTAAAGAGGTCAAACCTTCTGGACTTTACCATATACGGTACGGTGTCCATTATACATTGAATTTTCCCTCTCGTAATTATCAATTATAATGGATATAGGAACGGACCGAGCAAGTGTTATTAATTTTTGTTCAAACTACATTGTTATACATCCCAATTAATGCTCTCGCCTCGCTACAGATTTTTTTTTCGAGAACCACAATTGAAACTCATAGCTTCTTTGGAGACCGCAACGGCAGTGGCGGCTTCTAGGGTTTTCTCCCGTTTCCTTTTGTACTATTTTTCTGAGTCTTAATTAAATGGTTAACTGTTTAATTTCAGATTTAAGGATGTATTTATAGCCATGTATTAGGTTTAGAGTTTTGAGTCAGAATCCTTGAAGATTTAGTTACGTGATAATTTTGAAAATCAATCTCCGAAGGGTTTTGGTTCGATCCAATTTCCTTAATCTTATTGCGCTAGTGCGACGTACCGTGCGACTCGCACATATCCTCGCACTACGTATTATTTCCATCTATTTTCTCTATCAATGCTGCAGGGCTATGTGTCCCTTCGTGCGATTCGTATGTCTGGTCACACGGCTGCAATTTCTCTTACTTATTCCTAGTTTCTTGTTTCGTCTTTAGGTTAGTTCCTATTCCCATATTACTCACAATCATTCTGGGTCCTCACAAAGTACATAAATTACTATCACTAAAACACAAAGAGATTGCAGAATTTACTCTTAAGAAGAAGGGAGGTTTCATATCATGTAGGAACATTTTACTTAATGCTTTATTAGTTCCTTTTTGTCTGCCTTATCTTTATCAATCAGAAATAAGAGAAAAATAATGAAGAAATCTCTGCATGCAAGTATGTTTTTTAAATGGATAAATAGGACTAGTGGGATTCAAAAACACTATGCACGGTGTCTGGTGATATAAAGAATGCATGTACAGAAAATCAGTTGCCACAAGTTAGAATTGATATAACCCCAAATAAAAACTTATATTTGGAACATAAAGTAGAAAGTTTCCTTGGTTGTATTACAATACTTCACTACCTACATATTTACAATATTTCTAATACATACAAACTTTACATCTTAGGAACACTTTATATTAAAAAGAAGAGGTAGAATGTGGTCCAAATGGCATGCTCCACCATGATCCATCAAACAATTGTGCCCAATGATTTTATCGGTGAACATAATGTAGTCATGAGATTAAAGTATTTGATCTGAAGATGTAGATTGCTGCATGGTCTCCTACATGGCCTTGCTATATTATAGCATTAGATAGTGAGATTGCTGTTAGATTAGAGTCTTTAGTCTTCAGAAAAGAAAAAGGCAAACATGCTTATAAATGAACTTCATGTGAATGTCGTGGGGAATTTTAAATAGTTTTATGAATTGGCGTAGGAATTAATATAAGCCACGCCATTTCTCTTGCAGGAAAACAATCAATTTTCTCTTTTCAAAATATCGATCAAAATTTACTCTCAAACAAAGCAAGTGAACTGCATTTGATGGTGATGGAATACAAGTCATTAAGAAGTATGAAATCAATCAGTTCGTCAAGTGCATCTATGATCCCTTGGACATTCGCGTGAAGAGATCATTGTGAATAAACAAATAAATTGTAAGTAAATATTTAAATGGTGCTGGAATATTCACTTGATTATTCTCACTTTTTGTTTGTCTTCTAATTATACAATTAGGCCAAAAGGCAAACACCCAGCATGCTTTAAATCATTGCAAATCTACCCCCAGCAGGTAATAGAAACAACAATTGACAACATGACATCCAAAAGTAAATCAATGTTAGTAGAACAAAATTAACAAAAAATAGAACAAAATATACTGATAAAATTGAAATGAAAATTAAAATTTATTAGCAAAGCAAGGGTAAAACCAAAAGCAACACAAAATTATGTACTTAGTTGTTTTTGAAAGCTAAACAAAGACTAAATTTAGAAAGAGTGAAACGTTTGAAAATTAACAGTGCAATTTTCTTTCTACAGTGGATCTAAATGAACTACAAGGTCCGAAAACTTATTTATGTTGGGAACTTGAGATGAAGATAAAATTCTGGGGGATGGAAAATGACTGGGGAGGGGGGGTGGAACAGAAGATGAAACACACGGGGAAGTAACTTTCTTGTAACTGTTATGAACCATTGTTTTCTTAGTTACCTTAGACTAAATGATGCAACTATTCGTTTCTGCTGATGCAATTTAAGAGCATCTAGCCGTCAGATTAAATATGACTACCACCAAATGAATCTTAACCATTGATATTCCTCGCATTCCCTATTTATGTTATCATACTAGTAGAAAATCAAAAGAAGATGTTAGATGCTACAATATAGTTGTGGAAATTCTTCAAGGTTGCACTTATGAAGGTATTTAGTATTCACTCACCTACATTCATTCATTCTTTTATTCTCTTTTTTTTTTTTTGTTTTTCTAATAGATTTATTAGATTTATTCTCAGTTAAACATAAATGAATGTTTTTTTTTTTTTTAACATTGAAATTAAGTAATCTTCCTTTTCCCTTTTCTCAATGTTGCATACTGGGAAGCCTTTGAGAAAAAGGATTCGATCGATTTTTTCCTTACTAATCTACACAGAATACAAGCACGAGTCGCATTCGATATCCTCCAACACAACCAAAAGAAGCTTGGTTTTCCTAGAGTAAGATTTGCTACTTTAATCATTATTTTGATATATATATATATATATATATATATGTGTGTGTTATACTACCTTAGGAAACGATTTTTTTAAATGCAAATATTGATAAACAATTTCTCAAATCATAACGTTATGATGCACTAATCTTAATTTTAATTCAATTAAAAATTATATTATTTATAAATATATTTAGTGTTGCTCATTTACTTTTAATAAATTGCACATTTCTTTTACAAAGGTTGCACCACTTGTTCGTACACACTACGTATCTATAATTAATTATCTATATGATGACATAAATAGGAAACATGAGGAATATCAAGGGTTGAGATTCATTGGTGGTAGTCATTTTTCATCTGACGGCTAGAGGCTCTTCTACTCTAAATTGTATCAGCAGAAACGAACAGTTGCATCCTTTAGTCTAAGGTAACTAAGAAATAATGGTTTACAATAGTTATAAGAAAGTTACTTCTCCATGTGTTTCATCTTCTTTTCCACCCTCTTATTTTTTCCATCCACCAGAATTTTATATTCATCTCAAGTTTCCAACATAGATTAGTTTCCCAACCTTGTAGTTCATTTAGATCCACCATAGAAAAGAAATTGCACTGTTAATTTTCAATGTCACTACTACAAAACACGCTATTGGAGGCGGGTTTTGTGAACTTGCCCCCGCCTACAATATGGGTGCCGCCATTGTTGGCACCCGCCTCCAATACTCTTATTGAAGACAGGCGCCAACAATGGCGACGCCCGTATTGGAGGCCGGGGCGAGCACAAAACCCGCCTCCAATTTCTTGTTTTGTAGTAATGTGTTTCACTCTTTCTTAAATTCCGTCTCTATTTAGCTTTCAAAAAGAACTAAGTACATAATTTTGTGTTGCTTTTGGTTTTACCCTTGCTTCGTAAATAAATTTTTCGTTTCAATTTTATTAGTATATTTTGTTGTATTTTTTGTGAATTTTGTTCTACTGACTGACGTTGATTTACTTTTAGATGTCTTGTTGTCAATAACTGTTTCTGTTACCTATTGGGGGTAGATTTGCAATGATTTAATGCATGCTGGGTGTTTGCCTTTTCGCCTAATTGTATAATTAGGAGACAAACAAAAAGTGAGAATAGTCAAGTGAGTATTCCAGCACCATTTAAATATTTACTTGCAATTTATTTGTTTATTCACAGTGATCTCTTCACGCGAATGTCCAAAGGATCGTGGATGCGATTGACAAACTGGTTGATTTCATACTTTTTAGTTACTTTAAAATTATTGGTGTATTCCATCACCATCAAATGTATTTCATTTTCTTTGTTAGCTAGAGAGTAAATTTTGATCACTATTTTGAAAAGAGAAAATTGATTGTTTTCATACAAGAGAAATGGCATGGGTGATATTAATGCCTACGCTAGCTCATAAAACTATCTAAAATTCCCTACGACATTCGTGTGAAGTTCAGATATAAGCATGTTTGCCTTTTCTTTTCTAAAGACTCTAAACTAACAGTAATCTCAAATCTCTATCTAAAGCTTCAAAGAGCAAGGCCATGTAGTTATTTTGGAAGTTTTGAAAACGTATTTGTGAAAAATAATTTTATAATATAAAAAGATATAGTTGAATGGTAAAAAATTGTATTAAAAATGATGATAATCATAGTTGTTAGTATCATACGATATGCGATACATATCATACGATACGTATCATAAATTAAGAAATTCGATACGTATCATCTAATCGTATCAGACATAGTAGTGAATCGTACAATTTCTTTCTGTATCGTACGATTCAATACGTTTTTACGATACGTATCGAATCCTACTATACATTAGTACCTTCACAAATTGAATGTAATTTTACTTTCTATGTCCAATACAACCCATTAATGTGTATTCTATTTGAAGAGTGTAGAATCTTGATCCACTAGCATTTCCATGTTTATAAGTAATTCCCTAATCTCAAGACTTCTTACTGGTATTAAAGACTTCTAAGAGTTTCACAGTAGTAGTAAAAAGCATAAATAAACATGATTGTTGGTTCTAAGCATTTTATTTCCATGAATTTCAATATTCAACTTTTTTTTTCTGTGCTATATAATTAATGTTTCTTAAATTTTATAATTTTGTATAAAAAAATTGTTAGATAGTTCTTTTTAATGACGTAAAACCAAAATAAAGTTGTTCTTTTTTTTCCCTATAATTTTATATCATCTTATAATGCTAAAGTTAATAAAATATAACTTATTATAAATATTTATTCTTATATAGAATAAAAGATATATAATTAAAACATATATTTTTATTATACCTTAAATAATATATAAAATTTATACTATTTATTATATATAAACGTATCTTACGATATGATACACAATACAATATGTGTATCATAAAATTAAGTTTCCGATACGCAATACGTATCTCGATTCGACAACTATGATTATAATATATTAAATTTATTGTTAAAACCAAAAGAAAAAACGAAAACAACAGCACAATAGAAAGTGGGACTCAAATATGATTGCATAAATATTCTAACATTTGCATGATTGCATCTAGGGAAGTACTCAAATTATATAGGTCATTGATAGAGTGAGCATACTTTCATTGATAGAGAAAGTGTTCATCAATTATTAGTGAATTACTGATATTGTTAGTGATATTTGAACAGTTGTATATTCTCTTCAATTAGATTAATAATGGTTATTTCTTTTGGAAAGGTTAGATCTCCCGTTTCTGCAACACTCTCACTGATCGGTTCAAGGTTTCTGCAACACTCCATTAGAAAGGTCAATCTTCACTAATGTACAACTTATTATGGATGTCAATGTACAACGCCTAAAATAGTTAATTTGACACCCTTTATTCCATTTATATCTATACTTATTAAGTATGGACTAATTGTGCACCACACATAATTATATTAGTAACGGTATAGGGAGTAAAAAAATTGAAAGTGGACTTTTCTAATGGAACAAAAAATATTTCTCACGATGGACCCTTCTAATGGAATGGAGGAAGTATTAATTAGCTTGATTGAGGATTCAATTCCCGGAAACTGCTCTTGATTTCTTTTATTTGTTGTAGAATGAGTTTGGGTTAAGCATTCATGGGCGAAGGTTCGACTGTGGTGCTCTGAAGGTTCAACAGCGACAGTGGTGGCACTGAAGAGTCGCGGTGGGTAAACTTATTAATTACTAAGTCAATTAGCTGGTTAAAAATTTAGTAAAACTCCAGCTTTGGTATAGAGAAGATCTGAAGCATTAACTCTTCATCTTCCTCCTCGTCTTTTAATTGATAGTCAACTCTTCATCTTTCTCTTTTTCTTTTACTTGATAGGCAACTATTCATCTGTCTCTGCACATATTGCTTGATAGTCAAATCTTCAATCTTTCCTCTTCACCTTTTACTTGAGAGTTAAATCTTCAATCTTTAAAAGTCTTTAGAAAGTAACCCATCCTCCAATTTTTTGATTACTGTATGTTCTTCTTTGGCTTTAGCTCGATACTCCACACTCGTCATCGTCCTCATCATTTACTTCACAATAAGTGAAGTTCCTCAAAATCATATGAAACAATTCACTGGAAAACTTTTCATGGTGATCTCTTCTATGATGAGCGGGCGATTCTTGATTATATAAAAAAGTTTTACATAATCAAGAATTGTTCACTCCATGGTGCAGTTTTAAAATGTTGGGAAATTTTGATAAGAGGTAGTATATTTTTATAATTAATAAAAAAAGGTAAAACTTTTGCTTAAATTTTAATAATGGTAGTTATTTAATAGTCAAAAATTAAATAAACATAAATATATTTTTTGGACATAAACACCTTCAGAGTTAGGAATTGAACTCCCAACATCTGGATAGCTCACTATGTGTCACAACCGTTAGAGCACTACCTCGTTCCAACCTCTTGCACTTTGGAGAAGTTGATTCCATCGTAGTAAACTTGAGGGTAGTCCAACAGATATATGAATGTTTTTAAGAGTTTTAAACAAAAAATTACAGCGCCCCGTTCTTAAATTTTAAGCAAAAGTTGCCACTCACCCTTATATTTTAGGCTCCCTTTCTTTTAGTTCCCTTTTTGATTTTCACTATAAAAAAAAAATTTATATCCAAATACTTTTACTTTAAAAAAAAAATTTTATTTTTAAATTCTAAAATATACAGTCACATACTTTCAATAAATAACATAATCATTGTACATTTTATTCTCTTTCCTATATATATATATATATATATATATATAACTTTCAGAAAACAATTACTTCCAAAATATTTTCTGACTTTACCACTTAAATTTGTCAGTTTCGAAACAGTTACAGTTACTTCTTGTCATCAGTATATCAGCATCTGATAGTAGCTTCGTGAATTGAAGTTAAACAATTGCCAAAGAGTTATGGTACGAGGACAAGCCCGAAACATACCATTGAGCATTGCATGAGCAGGAAGATGCAGAAAACTTGTTGAAAACATACCTTTCAGACAAATTTCTTTAAATGATCCCATCCTCGTTCATGGTGTGTGGTGACCGCCGCATTTTCGCTAATAGATTGGAGATAAAATTGTATCGCTATTCATGGTTGTACTTCGTGGTACAACCATCCAAATGCAACATCGATTGAGTAATTAAAATTATTTTTAGTATTCTCTATCAAAATAATAGTTAAATCCAAAAATAGTTGAATATATATTGAGAGCTTGGAATGATTGTAAATCTATATTTTAAAAGCACTCTAAATATATATAGCTAATATAAATGGCGATAAATAAAAAAATAGACATTATATATATATAGATATATATATTATTGAATAATTTTTAATTCTCGAACCTAAAATGATTATAAATTTATTTGAATCACATTGGATCTCTCTATTTTATTCTTCATATATTTTGTTTAGCAAGATAACTTTTATATATATATATATAAATCTTCAAGTAAGACTTATGCTTTAAAAAAGAAAGTAGAACTTATGCTTTTAAAATCAAGACTCGTACTTTCATTTTTTTAAATGTAAAAAACGCTTCGAAAAAATATATATGCACAGGCAAACCTCGCGTATAATAGCCGTTATGTAGTGTGACAAGGATACATTAGACCACCCAACAATTTAAGAACAAACTCTTTATGCGACCATTAATCTCATCTCATATACTTTAATTTTTCTGTTAAAATAAGATATTTTATAATATTTTGAATAATGATTGTATTTTGGCTTCAGAATACTAATGTTGGCATCAAAATTTTTGAACATGTTCGGTTTGAGCTTCCCACTCCCTCCACACCCCCGACCCCCCACCCCCCGCGGATTTGAACTGTAACTGTAATAATAAGTAAAGAAATTATGGTTTTAAATTAAAAAAAAAACACGAAGAAGTTTGCAATTTTCACACAAGGAACTCAAATTATATACCCTAATAATAATTTTTTTTTCCCAATAATAATGGGATTGGATACCCATTTTATTAAATGCAAAAGGAAAATAAAAATAGTGCAGGGAAAGAAAACAAAAAAGGATAGGCCATCTAGGCTCACATTTTGTACCCGTGCATATTAAATCTATGATAGTCTACTTTGGGCTTGTTTTTAAGCTTCCGATGTTCATACTCAACATAAGTTTCCAGCCTTCTGGATCGTTGAGCATGCGGTTGGACAACCTCTTCATCTTCAACCTCACGATCTGTTTCCCAGGGGTCATACCCACCCCCACTTGATATCATTGTGATTGCAATCACTTTGGACCTCATGTGAATAGAAGATCGACGTTTGTGTAACATGAACAGGCTACTTAGTAGGCATCCAAGCGATGAGTTCAGAGTCCGTAGGCATTTTGTGTGTGCTTGAATCGGGGTGAAGACCTGTCTAAGAGGCTTAGTCCTTGGCAGAGGCAGGGATTCGTGTTGTTTTTATGAAACCGGAGGAGGCTCACGGACAATGCTAGACCACAATGGCATGACGGGTACTTCCGGAGCCATGAGGAGGGCTTGGGGGGATGTCGATCCTTGAGTATCCACATAAACAACCTCTATCCGCTGGCAATTGGGCCTCGACCGGAGCCAATTGATGATCTGTCGGTGCCTGGGCTCCCTGGGCTACTTCAACCGAGCATGGCTGATCTTGTTGTGCGTAGGGCCTGGCGCGGATGTCGTGGGTGTAGCGCAGGGCTGGGCGGGTATTTAAGGGCTGGCCTAGGCATGTGGCGCAATGAGCTACGTGCTGGGTTGGGCGGGGCACTGCTTGCGGGACTGCGCAATTGGGGCGGGGAGATGCGCGATAGCCTGGCCATCTGGCGCAATGAGCTGCGCGCTGGTTGGGGCAGAGAGCTGAGCGCTAGCCTGAGCAATTGGCACGAGGGGATGCAATGGCCTGGGCATCTAGCTCAGTGGGCTGCGAGCTGGTAGGGGCTGGGAGCTGAGCAGTTGGCACGGGCAGATGCGAGCAGGTGAGGGCGTAGGGTACTGATGGTGGCGGGCCCAATGGGGCTGAGGAGGGTTCGATGAAGCTCGGCCTCTCTAATTGGGTATATGGAGATTTCTCTCGAACACCTTCAGAGCTGGGTGCAGGCTGCTGCATTGGGTCTAAAGATTAAGGAATTTTATCGAACAGGATCAATGCATTATTCAGTACTGCTCCTTATTCAGATTGGGGGACTTTCTTTCACCCCAGATTCTGATCAGGTACAGCCCGAGGGGCTTCCTTCTGAACTTCCTTTTTCCTCGGCTGCCAGAGTTTGCTGCCCAACGGATTCTCCATTACTACAGTCCTACACCGAGTGACCCACCATCTTACATGTCACACAATATTTTGGGAGTTAATCAAACTCAAGGTATTGTCTAAACCCTCTTCCTCGCTTCTCTAGCCAGACCCAATTTGGGAGTGGCTTCAATAGATCCACTTCTGTGCAAACCCGAGCTACCGATTGCCAGGATAGTGTTGCCGACGCAAAGTTAGCCTTCAAGGCTCACCTAAACAAGTTCCCAATCGACATGAGAGACCATTCATTATACAATTGAAAAGGTAAGCCCGGCAAAGAAACCCAGATCGGAACGATTGACGATTCTGCCTGAAGATCAAAATCCAATGACCATTTTGTGATGCATATGGAGTATGTCCGGAAATTGCAAACGACAGGTAGGAAACACCTGTTATAATCTTAGTCCAACTCGAACCGGATGAGAACTTGCTTTCTGTCGATTAATCCGATGTGATAGGTACTGGTGAACCCAACAATTTCAAAATCTTGCCTCAATTTCTCCATAATCGTCCTCCCCTGAGAGAATTTCCCAATCAAAGGTCATTGAAGTGGGGCTTCTAGCAGATCCATCTCTTTGTCGGTGAACACCGGGGCTAGATCTCCGAGATGGCTAGTGGGTTTTTTTAGGGGAAGGCTGATGGGTGGAGGAGGCAGCTGTAGTTGATGCTTCGTCACCGCCGCTGCAAAGTTGAGGCTTGCCGCCGGCCTCCGGCCGACCTCTATGGTGTTTGATTGAAGATGGACTATGGAGTTTTGATCGCATCCGACTTCCTTGGAGAGAGAGTCCAGCGTAGTTTTTTCCAATTGATTTTTCAGGCCTAAAACTCCCTTAATAATAATGTAATTAGATGTAAAATAAAACATCAAAAATTAATCATTCATTGATATTATATTATAATCTAGATAGTTGTGCATATTTATGTTACAATAATTGGCTATTAAAAAATGTACATGTGAATTCTTTGTATATACAATTTGCACATAGGTGCATTTCGTCAAATACATTTTAATAAATATTCATTTTTACGCGATCCTTACCACACATTCAAATATCTAACAGCGGGAAAAATAGCTCCGTTGTGATTTTACTTTTGGCCCATCATTACACACTCATGCTAGCTTTAAATAAAAAAGATACACGCGATTGACCAATTTTTTTATTCTTTGTATCTGTATATCCATAAAATACAATACGATTAATCTAAAGATTTGTAATCTTATTGGGCATTTTTATATTGACAAATTTGACTAAAACTCTCCTCCCTACAACTATATAATAGGGTCGTCATAGTCCTATTTCTTCACACAATAAACAACAAAGAACTACAAATCCAATTTCAATTCTTAATCCATTTCATTCTCTTTGTAGTTTACTTTCAGTTCATTTCTACAATTAAATGGCTGGTGAAGAGGGCAAAAACATCATCTCCCCTCTGCTTCCATTAGTAATTAGTTTATTTGATTTTAACTTCCTTCAATTCATCGGGCTTTTTCTTAAAGTTCTTTCCATTAATTATTTGTGTTTCATTCGCTTGTAGAATAAGTGTGAAAAGTACAAGAATAACTTTCCGGTGATGATCCTGGCAAAGGCAAAAGGAAGTTCTTTCCAAAGTTAATGTCATTGAGAAAAGACAACAGAACAGTTCCAAGAAAAGGGTCAAAGATGATGATCCTGGCAAAGGCAAAAGGAAAAGTGGCAAGTGTTTCCGGTGCAATGTAGTCGGACACTACAAACATGAGTGTCATTTGCTAAAGAAGCAAAAGAAAGAGGAAAAATCATTTAGGGACATACCTGTGGAAGCACTTGTGGCCAAGATTTCTAATATCAAATTTTGATTAAGATTTGTCTTTGAAAAGACAAGTGTGTTCTGTTCGAATGGGAGGAATTTATGTAAGAAACACGTATATGAAATAATAAAATTGTGCTTTATGCAGGAAAAATTTGAAGATATATTGTGTTACATGAAATACATGTAGTAAAAATTATGGTTGCATACTTTGGTTGATTAAGTTTGACAAGTTTCATTTGAAACTTTAAATTTGCAATAACTTGAATAGAAATGCATGCATATTGTGAATTAAGGATTACGTGATTTTTTCAAATTTTGTAAGTAGTTATGCATGTTAATATATGTTTTTGGAAACTTGTGATCATTTGTATTGATTGCTTAAATGCATGATTTCCTTCAGAAATTAGGATTGATTCATGCATGTTAGTTTCATACTTAAAAATACAATATTAGGATGATCCTTATTATTAGTTCTTAAAAGCTCCATTTTAAAAAGAATATTATACTTAGTATGAATGAAGTAGCAAGGTTAGGTAGTTTGATACATAGAAAATGTATGAAAACATACTTAACATGATTACTTGTTTTGATGAACTAGAATTGCTAATTGTATTATTTTGCATTATTCATAGTTCATATAAGATTTCATGTGGATTATATGTTAGATGACATATAGAGATTGTATGAACATACTTAACATGATTGCTTTTTGATAAATTTGAAGCTATGACTAGAACTTCAAATACATGTTAAAGTTTCATGTGCATCAAATGTGATAAGTTTGATTTATGGATTGTTTTGAAGCATGTTTGTTAAGTATTTACTATGATCATGATTTGGCTTATGTTTTAGTTAATCATGAATGGTAAAGTGAGAAATGATTATTCTATCATTGTTAAACTCAAGTTAAATGCATGAATGTACGGTTTAAAGTTTCATGTTAATTTGTAAGTTTTAATTACAAATTTGTAGAACTTGACTTATGAAAACTATGTTGTGACATGTTCATTAAATGCATGTTTTAATGAATTCTATAAATGCAATTTGATTGCTTGTATGATCACATTAAGGGGATGATCCTTTGGTAAGGAATTGTCTAGATTGACGTACAGAAACATCAATAGAAGTGGTTAAAAACCAAACTAAAATCATTAAATGGTGGAGTCTTAATCTATGAGATTAAGTAACCATTTGGAATAGTGATTTGAAGACTCAATAAGAGAAGTTTGGCTAAGCCAATTAGGCAAACCAAAGAATAGATTAAAGACTGATAGGAATGATTATCTTCTATTAAGAAACATGTCCTAGACCGTTTACAATGGAACCCTCAATTCATTGTTAGTTAAACTACTAGTTCTGAATTCAATGTAGCGAAAAGTACATTGTCTAAATGGTTAGAACACTATATTTTAGTGTTATTTACTCGCTAAAAAGTTAAGGTTGAACAAATGAGTTCATAACAAGTTTAAGTTAATACCAAATATGAGAAATGCAATAATGCTAGAAATTCTCATATGGCGGGGGTATTTTGAAACTTGCCCATGTGTATGCATTATGAAAATTCATAAAAGGTTCTTTGATGAAACCTTGGACACATTCATGAAAGAGATTGATGCACATAGATGTTATGTGTTGTTTATAACAAGTTGCGGGAAAGAAAACTTATGTGTGATTACATTAAGGCTTGTCAATGAACTGTTGGTTCAAAACTTGTCTACCAAATTAGTTCAACAGGTTTGCAAGGTGTATTCACTAAAGCTTTGGTTCAATCGAAAGACATTATAGCTAATGCGTAAGTTATCAAGAAAAGTTCTTCACTTTGAGAGGCATGCAATTTTCCAAATCATTGGAAAATGGCGGGGGATTGTTGGAGATTTTCCAATAATTAAGCTGAAAGAAGAAAGGAAAATGAATGAACAAATAGGTTCGAATATCTGTGCGAGTCGCACGGCAAATCGTAAGAGTTCCAGAGAGAGTTGTGTTCAACTTCTGAAACTGAAGCATGTACAAATTACTGTCCAATTCGGACAGTAATTCGGACGAGTTCCAGTAAACGGCTGGAATTGGAAAGTTCAACTTCTGAGACTGATGTATGTCCGAATTACTGTCTGATTCGGACGTGTTCCAGTAAGAGTTTCCTTCTTCTGAAAAGTTACATCTCTTCATTAAAATGGTGATTCCGAACTCAATACTTATCCAAATTCAGTTCTTTTTCTTCCTATCTCTTTATAAGATTTGTGACTATTGAATGTCACCCTTTGGATGTCTATAAATAGACTCCTTTGGACAGTGATTTAGAGACACGAATCATTCTCATCTTACAAGTTATTCTCGTACTTTTCACACTTGTTCTGTAGTTTGTTTGAGTCAGTGCAGACTTCTAACGATCATCTTCATCTTATCTCAAAAGGATATTAGTCCTGAACTCCTTGCATACATAAGGGGACTAACAAATCCTAAAGGAAAGTGCATTTGCATGATTTGAAAAGGCATTTACTGTTTTTCTACTTTGTATTAGATTAGTAGTTCTTTTCAGAAATTAAAGTTCCATTTTAGTTGGTTTTTGTGTTGTAAGGTTCCATTGTTGTTCAAAAATATCCAACACCAGCGACATCCTATACATCCTTGCTGGTTTTCGGCCAGGAAAAGACAGAGAGCATGGAATCACTGATTGCAACACATGTGGAAATGCTGCAGAAAGTCGCGATGGAAGGTATGCGGGGGCAGTCTATTGTGGCGGTGATGGAGGCAGAGCGGAAATTGGCGCCGATCTTGAACGCTAAGGAGTTGGAGCTAAACGCGCTGAAGCTCAAGCACCAAGAGTTGGTGAGGAAAGAGGTCGAGTTTCGGAGGGAGAACCAAGCGTGGTAGCGGAGGGCGACTTTCTTCGAGCAAAGGGCGGCTAGGTTGAAGGCTGAAATTTAGGAAGCCGCGGGTAGATTTGGGAAGGCGGAGTTGGCTGCCGAGTGCTCTGCGGTGAACGGCGGAGAGGCTGACAAGGAAAAGGAAGATCCTCCCGTCTTTCATCCATGTAAGGGGTGCGGGAAAGAGTCCGATGTGGTGCTGCTATTGTACCACCACCTTTGTGCTTGCCGGCATTGCGCCGTCGGCATGAGTCTCATGCAGATAAAGATGAGCTAGCTAGGGTTCATTCTTCCGTTTATGTTTGCCTCTGGCTAGCTAATGCTTTTGAAAGATATATATATACTTAAAAAAATAGAACTCATACTTCTATTAAAAAGCACTACCATTTCATATACAAATTTTTTTTTTTTAGAGTAACATATACTTTGAAACTTAGGCTCTGTTCTCTTGTGTTTGTTGGAGGGAAATTTTTTATTAGAAATTTTTTGGAGGGAAATTTTTTTTGGGAAATTGTGTTGGTGAGGGATAAAAAAGTATAATGATTATGTTATTTTTTGAATTTATGTGAGTAGGTATTTAGAGGGAATTTTAAAATTTTAATTTTGAATTATTAGAAAAGTGAAGTTGTTTCTTTGTGTAAAATTAAAAAAAAAAATGATGTTTCTTGATAAATTGTCACAAGAGAACAGAGCCTTAAGATATATATTTTAAAAATTAAAACTCATACTTGTAAAAGTATAAGACACATACTTTGAAAATAAAATCTCATACTTTTGTCTAAAAGTATTAAATTTCATGTAAAAATCTTGCTTTTAAAATTAAAACTCATACTTTCATTTATTAAAAATTTTAAAGACGAAAATACAACTAAAAAAAATTGTGCAGGCAAGGCTCAGGCATAACACCCATTCATGTGGTGTGACCATGGTAGTCAGTATCCCGATCCGTATCGTAGTATCTTACGATCCTACGATACGCGAATAGGTAAACGATACAGGATCCCATAGTATCCTTTTTATATGCAGGATCTCCATGGGATCTTTAGGATCCCGATCTATATCGTAAGATCCTTCGATCCTACGATCCTATGACGATCCTACATTTTTTTTTAAATCCATCATAAATTGTCAATTCAATAATTTTTCTTACATACAATTTTCATATTTATATCTCAAGTTTAGTGAGTGGTTAAGTAATCAATCGACTTTTATCCAACAACTAGACTATAGTTTGAATCTTGCCAGGATACATGTAATTTTCTATTTTTAAGTCTTTTGGCTTATATTTTGCATCATCAACTGAAAGAGAGCAATCTTATGAATGTTGTATTTAAATTGATTTAACGTGTTTTTGCTTATGTTACATACACAAGTTACACATTAATTGATTACAAATTTACAATGCAACTATTGGTACAATTATAATCTAAAAGTACTACGTTATAATTTATTATTGTTTTTTTGCATATAGATCCAATTTATAGGTATTCTAATATTGCAATTATGATATATACAGCAGTAAGAGCCCGTATGATCAATTTTATCCGTTTTTGGTGGGTCTTACGATCCTACGATATGATCCTATCGATCCTACATGGGATCCCCGATCCTACTCCCCAAAACGATCCTATGTAGTATCAAACTTTGCATGGTGAAAACAATTAGTTAAAATTGATTGACAGAGAATCAAATAAAAAAAATTAAATGTATTTAAAAATACGAAAAATTTTGGAAAATTTTGAGAAACTAACAAAAAATTATGAGAGTTTTGACGGTAGAGTTGTGTGAAAATAATCATTGGCTGCCAATATAGATAATTGTGAAATGTGCGTATTGCGTTATGATTATTGACAATTTAAAAATATATGTGTCTATTGTATATATAATTTTTTTCGTCCATTTTGTACATGTACATTTTAACCAATGGTAATTAATACCAAGTATTCATTTCTACACAATCTTCACCGTACATTCTAATGTATAACGGTAGAAAGAATAGTTTCGTTGTAATTTTACTTCTGATACGTTACTCGCACATTTTTTTTCTTAACAAAAATACAGAGCATTGACCAATTTTTTGACTCAATGTACTTGTATATCATTCAAAATACATACTTTTAAATACAATACGACTATTACATACTCTTAAACATAATGTAATTAGGGGCTACATAAAACATGAAATAATTATTCGATGCCGATACGGATGATTGTGAAATGTGCATATTGGGTGACGATTATTAACTTTTAAAAAATATCCAAATCTTCTGTACGTACAGTTTTTAGCATACGTTTTGTACTTACATTTTGACATATACATTTTGGTCAATGGTAATTAATAAAAAAATATTCATTCTTATGCTATCTTTACCATACATTTTAAAATCTAACTGTGGGGAAAATAATTCCGTTGTAATTTTTCTCTTGATACGTCATTACACATTCACAATTTAAAATTTTAAAAATTTATGGACCATTAGCAAATTTTTTGATTCAATGTATTTGTAAATTCATTCAAAAATACGTACTCTTAAATATAATACGACTAACCTAAAGATATCGTAATCTTGTTAGGCGTTTTCATGTTGACAAATTCTACTAAAACGCTCCTCCTACAACTATGTAAAGGGGTCGTCACAGTCATATCTCTTCATACAACAAACAACAAAGAGCTGCAATCCAGTTTAAGTTTTTAAATTCATCGCATTCTTTGGTGTTTAATATCATTTTATTCTGTAAAATGGCTGGAGAAGAGGGCCAAAATATGATCAATTTCGTCTCCTCCGCCACCGGTGTACGTAATTATTTGTCCTTCTCTCAATTCGGAAATCTGTTAGACAAACATCACGCTGATTTAGCTAATTTCATCGAGAATCTTATATATGCACGTTTTTCACAATCTGCTAGCCTACTATTTACTGGCAAATTATTTTATGAATAACCACTAAACTATTACTTGTACCCAATTTTTTGTTACTAAACTATTTTTTATTTATTTTTGGCCAATAAACTATTGGTTGTGCCTGCCACTAAACTATCAGAAGTGGTCACTAATTGGTTGTGCTTGCCACTAAACTATCAGAAGTAGTCACTAATGGCCACTCCGTTAGTCAACCTAATGGTCTAGTCCATTTGTCTCCTCTTATATATTCTGTAAAATGTATACAATCATTTTCATCCTATTACATTGCAAAGTCGAGCTCTGCAATCCAGTCGTTCGCTTCGTTCAATCGCTGATGACGTGAATGATAAAATTTGTCTTTCAGTAAAATTAAGACTAAATTACGACCGAAAAAACCCGGTCAATACATGCTGAATCAAGTAGCTAACGATTGATTTTCTGCACGTCCGTTTTACCCTCACAGAAGTCACGTGGATGGCAGGCACCATCTAAGTTAACGAGCTTGACTAATGAAATGATCATATATTAGTGACAAAAATAGGTAAAGAATAGTTTAGTGGCCGAAAATGGAAACACGCAATAGTTCGCTGCCCAAAATAGGTGAAAAGAAAAAAATGTAATAGCCAAAAGTGAGCACAAGCTATTCTGCAGTTCATATAATTTTCCATGTTTACCCCACTGGAATAGATGGACTTAATGTTCTAACAGTATCAGCGGTATTATCATGAATTCGTCTAGGTGACAATAACTTTACAGCTAATTAGCTCTTTTCAACAATTACATATTGAGCTTACCACTAACTAATTAGCCGTTTCCAGTTATTATGATTTAATTAATGTTCTAACAGGATTATGAATTAACGGGGAACCCTAATTCCAATAAATTGTAATTAGAATCAGCTACCCATCCAAATTTATAAGCTTATTATTCTCGTTTAGTTGACAGTATTTTTATCACTAATTGGCCCTTTCCAATAATAAGGTATTGGACTATCCTATAAATGTTGTTCCCAATAGTCCAAGTGACCTGCAAAATAACATAAACAAACACAATGAACAAATGGTTAATCCTTAGACAGGCTGAGGCGCGGATCTTTCGTTCTCTTTATATGATTCAAGCCATTTACAAAGTATCAATTTCGGTGCAGCAGAGCAACGCAGTTTGTTACCTCAGGATACAACATCCCAACACACAAGTTGTATTTCCTAACAATCGCACAAGTTGTACTCACTAACACCTGTTATCACTCTTGCCAAAGCTATAGTTTAAAGAGGGAATTGTAAAAGAACACAAAAGATTAAATTGTTCCTCTTTCTTGCATATACCACCGTGTGTGTATATATAGCATTAGAAAGGATTTTAAATATTAAAGGCTAAAAACGTTTTTGCTCCTTTAAATTTAGAATGAATATTAAGCATAAATATCAAACGTTTGTAAACGGTAATAATCATATTATTAATATTTTTCAATGCATCAGTTTCTTCCCAACTTTTTAGCATTCACATTGAAGTTTAGAAACTCACTAGAAAGAGAAAACAGTAGCATCATTTTAGCCAACTTAAATCAATAATTTAATAAATATTAATTTTATTAAAATTATCCAACAATAAATAATAAACATGGCCAGTAATTCAAATAAAAAAATGATTTGGTTTACCATAAAATCAAATAGATTGGGAGAAATATGAATATTCTTCAACTACAAAAAGAAAATAAAATAATAAAACTAATTCCAAAAACATAAAATAAGTGATGTGACGCAAAAATTACAATGAGGGAACGATGCTTCTTCACGGCCCAAAGAACTCTTGAAGACAGTAATTGCCCAATTCAAATGAAGTTTTGAAGAACCCAATGGCCCAACTAGAGATGAGCAATTTTAGGGATGAACTAAGTAAGGTTGTTGAGCTTGGCAAAGAGGATGAAACTTGATGATTTCGTACTGCTCCGTTCACCAATTGATGATCAATTCAGAAAAGGAGCGGGGCTTTCCCCCCTGTATAAACTCCGACGATCAAGTCAGTAACATGAAAGAGATAAGCAATATAGAACAAGAGTGCTCAGAAAAATTGTAAATGAGAGAAGAGCTTTTAGAAATGCTAATGAGAATTGCCAGAAATAGCTGATTCCAACTTACTTGAATGAGGCTTGTGCCTGAGTATTTATAAACTTACTTTTGATGGTTCCGTTGGGTCCTGAAGACATACGCTCCTCTTTATTCTTCTTGCAATGATGGTTTTTGCCGCTCCGGGAAAGCTGGCTTTAACTTTGGCTCCTTTATCATCATTGCTCTGCATATATTAAGATAATGGTCCCACCATGATATCTAACTGTTTCGAATATATTATCTCGGATCGGTTTACTCTTCACCGATCTAAGCTTTTATGTGTTTTAGTTATTACCGACCTGAACTTTAACACTGTTGACCAATCTAACTTCTCTTAAGCTTTTACCGACCTGGGCTTCTCTAGTAGAATTGTACTTTTTCCGACTCAATCTTGACCGACCTGAGTTGATAAGTTTTTACCGATCTAAAATTACCAAGTTGATTTATAATGTTTTCCGACCTTAAGCCTTCATGAGTTTATTAAGTCTTTTAGGACCGAGCTGAGCATTTATATCCGATCAAAAGTTATAACAGACAAATTAGGTTTATATGATCTTTCCGACCTGAACATAGATCTGGGCTTCTTTATATATTACTGTTTCTTTGTTGTAACCCATTGGGCTAGGCCTAATGGAAATTTCAATTTTATGCACAACAACAAGCCCCCCCAGTATTAGGTTTTTCCGATCTAAAACTTAATACTCCTTGGATTTCCCGAGCTAAGGCTTAGCGTAAAGGATATGAATTTCTAAATATTAACTCGAGCTAATTTTCCGAGCTAAGCAACATCCATATTTTATTAAGCCGAATCTGTGACTTTAGGTACTTATTCAGTGTTTATCCGACCTATAAGCAATAATTATAGTACCGATCTAAAGAATTTGAATAGTTTTCGGACAAATACATGCGTACCTTTTACATTACCTTAGATCGGTATTTCGAAGAGGCGGATTAGTCTGGACACGTCTTTGTTTATTGTAGCAATCCGATACATCTCCCAAGGTCATTGATGCTCCCGAGGTGCTATTAATGCGCACAGCCTTTGGTCTGCCCCTGTTTCTTCGATTTCCCCAAGGCTCAATTATAAAAGTTGTGAGAACAATCAATCAATCGGCACCATTTGCTAATTACTTTCCTGAAGGACCAAAAGAAATTAAATTCTTCTACTTTCCTGTTGTCAGCCGAAGTCTTCGAGGTTTGCTGGAATCCGAAAGTGTTCTTTCTCCGCTCCGTCGATTTCGTTCGTATTACCACTTTGTCGTCGCCATCATCCCGTCGGCCTCTTTTTCCTCTTCGTCTGTCTGAAATGGCTTCAGAAAAAAGTTCGGGTACCGGAGCATCGCATCAGGTTCCGGCTGCAGGTGAGTGTGTTCCTTCCTTGCTTGATTCTTTTTAAATTTTTGCAAATTATACATAAAATTTTATCTGTTATTTATGCATGATTTGTGGTACTGCTTTATGTAGATTCGGCCGTCACCCATGAGTTTAAACCTCAAGATATAGCTTCGGAAATAACTAAGTCAGATTTAGAAAAAATTAGGTCAGACAATCATATAAGCCCAAATATCCATATCCGCTTACCAACATCTGTAGAAAGGATAAATAGCGTTTCTGATGAGAACTGGGTCGGTGTTTATGAATATCACTTGAAGTTCGGGCTGAGGTTCCCTGTTCCCGATTTTTTAAATGAGATGATGGATTTTTTGCATATCGGACTGAGCCAGTTAGTTCCTAATGCTTTTAGGTTTTTGATAGGATTTGTGTGCGTATGTGCTGGGGCCGGAATCCGACCCTCGATAGATCTGTTTTTTCAATTTTACACTGCCCGCTCGTATCCTTATGGCCAGGGGTGGGTAACCTTTCAAAAACGTAGGAATAGCCCTATCCTTCTGACCGACTCCCCGGATACTAACAAAAATTGGAGGGCTAGATATATTATGGTAAAGGCCAATGAAGCAAACTTACCTTGTCGTTGGTCTCAAGTGATACTCCCGGCTGATCAAACCCGAGATATATCTAACCCTGTAGTGCAGTCAGATTATAAAATTTTAAGAAATTATACCTGTACGGTTAAATACTCGGCTAGGTCCCCTTCAGAGGGTCTTCTGGTTTGGGCCGGGCTGAGCCAAGCCCCCGGTGTGAAAGGAGAATGTAAATACCTGTCCCTTGAACTTTTTATTTATGATATCCTCTTCCTTCATAGCTCGGTAATTTTGATTTTTGCATGTTGCTTGTTTTCAGGCAGTCTTGGCGGGTTCGGAAGGAAGAAAAAAGCCAACAAACCTGCCACAGCTTCAGGATCTTCAAAAGATCGGCTGAGATCGATCTTACAGATGAGGTAGAGGTTACCGATCCACCCAGCTCGGTATTGACGACCCGGGTCACAAAAAAGAACAGGCCGACCCCTGAAGAAATTCAGGCAGCCAAGGCTGCCAAGGCTCCACAAATTCTGTCGGGCCCCCCCGCTGGAGCCGAGCTGCCTAATCCTGATGATTTGTTGGGTCCCGCAGACCCAGTGACCACAGAGAGGGTCATCGTGCTAAGAGATCAAAAGGTGAGACCGATCTCCCTAGCTCGGCCTATTCACCAGGTCGATTTGCCGGAACCACCACCAGAGGATCTTATGCCATTTCAGGAATTGGCGGCCGAGTCTTCTCAATCTTTCGAGGAGATTATCCGAGCCAACGAGAAGCTCCGGGATCATTTGAATGAAGTGGTGGAACAGGAGGCTCGTATAGCCTCGCATATAAAAAAGGTGATTTTCCGAACATGGTTAAAAAAAATTTTTTTTCTGAAATAAAAGGTTACCTGGGACATTACTTTCATACTATCCTTTTATCGGATTTTTGCAGGTCTTGTTTAATTATGCGGCCACAAACAGACGAACAACAGCTTTGGATATATTAGCCCAAAGCTATGAGCTGGAGAGGTCGAAGAATCCGAACAAGGCCGTGGAGGAACTGGAGTTGCAGCTGGGGCTCGAGAAAAGCAAGATCTCAGGGCTTGAAGCTGAAAAAACCGGGCTAATGCAGCAAAACCAAGACCTGAGCACTAAGTCCAGCCAACTGGTGACCAAGGTCCAAGGCCTGGAAGCAGAAATAAAGGCCCTGAAAGAAGAAAAGTCTTCCTGGCTGAAGGAGAAAACTGCCCTGGAGAAAGTTGCCGAAGAGGCTACAAAGAAGGCTGCAGCGATGGTCAGTTCGGAAGAGGCTGAAGCATCTCGTCAGGCCGAGCTGAGACTTTTTAAGGAAGGGACCCTTCTGGAGTTGATGAACCGGCGTTTTTTCGAGCTAATCCAGTGTGGGTACACTATATGCTGGGACGAGCTAAAAGGCTCCAGGTCGGCAGAAGGTGCTCCAGAAGACTCCATAGCCCAGTCTTCTTTGCTTCCGGAGGGAGGGATGTGATCCTTTCGACTTAGTAGAAGAAATCAAGCAAGAATGCCGAGACATCGGTGTTCCCATTCCAGAAAAGGTCGAAGAGGATCCGGTGGCCAACCCCCAGGAGATAGCGGATGAAGCCTCTTCCCAAGCTCCTCCTTCTTGAGATCGGCCTTCCTTTAGATCGGGCTTGCCCTTCCTTACAGCTGTATGAGGAATGTAGGTAGCATGCCTAGATGCAGTTGCAGTGATGTAATCGGCTTTACACTTTGTAGAATTTTTTCTGATTCTGGTCCCTTTCGAAGAACTCTTGTACTTTTCAGATCGTCCTTGTAACCGAGCTTGATTATCGAAAAAATGATCTTTTCTGTTTTCTTCAAATTTTTACTTCTTTAACTCGAACTGCTTTACTGATAATATTTCCTCAAGTGTGCTGTATTCCAAGTTCGTGGAATCAATCGTCCTTGCAAGTCTTCCAAAATATAACTTCCGGTAGGTCGAGCTTCGATTACTCGATAAGGCCCTTCCCAATTAGAAAATAGCTTGCCTTGTTCTTGTGGTTTGCTGATAGATCGGTTTCGTAAGACTAAATCTCCTGGTACAAAGGCTCGATGTTTGACCCGAGCATCATAGTGTTGCCGAACTAAATTTTTGTAATTTAGTTGATGTACATAGGCCGAGTCCCGAACTTCTTCTATCAGATCCAGGCCGAGCTCCAAGTTTTTCTGATTTTGATTTCTTTCAAAGTGCATAACTCGTGGGGCTCCACTTTGTATTTCTGGGGGGATGACTGCATTGACCCCGAAGGCCAACTCGAAAGGGGTTTTTCCTGTGGCTGATTTAGGCGTGGTTCGGTGGCACCAAAGCACATGGGGCAATTGTTCTACCCAATTTTTTCCTTTATCTTCTAGTCTGGATTTCAGCCCGTGCAACAAAGTTCGGTTTGTGAGTTCTACTTGTCCATTTGCTGGAGGATGGGCTACCGATGCGAAACGCTGGGTAATGCCAAGTTTTGAACACAAGGCTGTGAATTCTTTAGATTCGAACTGGGTTCCATTGTCCGAAATAACCGATCTGGGCACACCGAAACGACAAATGACTTGCCTCCAAAGAAACCGAGCTACGGTTCGCCCCGTAATATTTGTAAGTGCCTCGGCTTCTACCCACTTTGTGAAATAATCTATGGCCACAACAAGGTAATGGCATGAACCGACCTTAGGAAACGGACCCATAAGATCTATCCCCCACTCTGCGAAAGGCCATGGGGCAATTATCCCCGTAAAGCTGGAGGCCGGCAACTTGTGAATTGTCGCGTTGTGTTGGCAACTGGAACACCGTTGAACATACTCTACTGCTTCTTGGAATAACCGAGGCCAATAAAACCCAGCCCCGATTATTTTTTTAGCCAAATTCCGAGCCCCAATGTGAGACCCGCAATCTCCTTCGTGTACTTCCTTCAGCATGGCCTTTGCTTCTCCCGATCCCAAGCATTTCAGCAAAGGCATCAAGAAACCCTTTTTATACAGGTCTTCCCCAATTATTTGATAGTATTCAGCCTTCTTTTGTATCCGTTGTGCTTCCTTCCGGGATTCTGGTAAAGTGCCATCTTGTAGGTATTGCCATATAGGAAATCTCCAATCCTGTCCTTCACTTATAGACAATATTATTGGTTCAGCTGTACTTCTGTTATGTATTTCTTCTACTAAGACGGTTTTAGTCAAGGTGAGAAAAAACCGAAGAAGCTAATTTGGACAAGGCATCAGCATTTGTATTTTTGCTTCGCGGGACCCGCTCTATAGCCCATTTTTGAAAGAATTTTAGTTGCTGTTGCACCAATGTTAAATACTCCTCCATTTGTCGATCTTAGCCTTATACTCCCCAAAATTTGTTTAACCACGAGCTGAGAGTCTGAACAAATTTTTAGATTTTCGACTCCAAATTTCCGAGCTAACTTCAGGCCGGCTATCATAGCTTCGTATTCTGCTTCATTATTTGTGGCTGTGAAGCAGAATCGTAAAGCATACGTGTGAATTTCTCCTCCCGGGCTGGTGAGTATGATCCCTGCACCCGATCCGGACTGGCTTGAGGCCCCATCTACGTAGAGGATCCACGCATCGTCACCTCGGCTATAGCTAAAAGCAGATCGGTTTTTTCTGTCGGGCTAGATATGCTCTCTTGGCTGTCTGGTACTCCTTCAGCTATGAAATCCGCCAACACCTGTCCTTTGACTGCTGTGCGTGGGGCAAAGGTGATGTCATAATCTCCTAATTCAATGGCCCATTTGGTGAGTCGACCTGAAACTCCTGCTTTTTGTAAGATGGCTTTGAGGGGGGGTGCGTCAGTATAAACGGTGACTCCATGCGAGTTGAAATAAGGTCTAAGACGCCGTGTGGAGTGAACTAGAGCCAGGACTAGCTTTTCTAGGCTAGAATAATTTTTCTCTGCGGCCTGCAAAACTTTACTAACAAAATAGATGGGTCTCTGGACCCGGTTATCTTCTCGGAGCAAAACCGAGCTAATGACAGATTTGGTAGTAGCTATATACATGTACAATTGTTCTCCATGAATAGGCATAGTCAAAGATGGCAAAGAAGCTAAGTATTTTTTTAATTGTTCAAAAGCATTTTGACATTCCGGGGTCCACAAAAACTTATCAGTTTTCTTTAAAATGTTAAAAAATGGTAATGCTCGTTCTGCTGATCGGGCTAAAAACCTATTCAAAGCTGCTAATCTACCCGTTAATTGTTGTACTTCCCGAATTGTCCTAGGCGGGTGCATTTTCAATACAGCTTCTACTTTCTTAGGATTAACCGAGATACCCCCCTCAGAAACCATGTATCCTAAGAACTTTCCTGAAGTGGCTCCAAAAACACATTTTTTTGGATTTAACCTTAATTTATATTGGGCTAGTGTTTCAAGGGTTTCACGTAAATCAGATAAGTAAGCAAGTTCATTTTTACTTTTTACAAGTAAATCATCAATATATGCTTCCATATTTCGACCTAACTGTTTTTTGAAAATTTTATTCACTAAACGTTGAAAAGTAGCTCCAGCATTCTTTAAACCGAAAGGCATGGTTATGAAGCAATATGTACCTTTGTCTGTAATAAAAGATGTTTTTTCTTCATCTTCCTTGGCCATGAAGATTTGATGATATCCCTTATATGCATCCAAGAAATTAAGGAATCGAAATCCAGCTATAGCGTCAACCAACACGTCGATCAAAGGCAATGGGAACCAATCTTTGGGGCATGCTTTATTTAAGTCGGTGAAGTCTATGCACATGCGCCATGAACCATCTGGTTTGGAAACTAACACGGGGTTAGCCAACCATTCCGGATAATCTACTTCTCGGATGATACGTACTTCCAACAGGGCGTTGACTTCGATCTCCACATATCTATTACGTTCTCCCCCGAGGTTACGCTTTCGTTGTCGGATCGGCCTATGATTGGGATCAATGGATAACCTGTGTTCAATGATATTTCGAGAAATGCCAGGCATATCCTCCGGTCCCCAAGCAAAAACTTCCGCAAATTCACGCAAAAGGTTAAGCAAATCATATTGTAATTGAGGGGGCAAATCAGCCCCAATTTTTATTACCTTGTTTGGATCGGCCGCGAGGGGAATAATTCTTACCTCGGCCCCTGCTTCAATGGACAGGTCCGAGCCACCTGTTAGATCGGTAATGTTAACGGAGGTCGGCCTGACGGTAGAAGTAATTTTTGATTTCAGATCTACGGGGGTCGGTTCCTTCAAGGAAGCCATGTAGCACTGCTTTGCCTGCAAGACATCACAACGAATAGAAGCTACCCCACCTATGGTGGGGAACTTTAAAAGCATGTGTACAGTAGATGCTATGGCCTGGAACTGATTTAGTCCAGGCCGTCCCAAATATACATTGTATGGTGATGGCTCATCAATGACCACGAAGTCTATGGTTTCCGTACGTTTTAGCTGTCCAGCCAGTAACGTGACGGGAATACTCAAGTGTCCCACAGGTATAACATGGTGATTGCCGAAGCCAATCAATGGTGTCCGAACTGGACTTAACTGTGCCTTGTGTAATTGACAACCAGCCAGTGCCTTGGTTGTAATTATATTGCTAGAACTACCCGTGTCTAACAATGTCCTACGTACTTGGTAATTTGAAATGTAGCAATCGATCACTAGTGGATCGTCACAATTGAAAGACAGAAATGTATCTGTGTCATCGAAAGTAATGCCTGGTGTCATGGTATCTGATTTACGCTTACCTAGAATAGAGTTCCTTTGCCGGTATACCTGTTTCCTTTGGCGGTTAGAGTCGCCTTGGGTTGGTCCTCCTGCTATGGTGTTTACAATCCCTGCTATATTCAGGTCGGTGTTACCCCAGCATTTGGGGCTCGGGAGTCGGATTGGGGACATTCGCGGGCAAGATGACCAGTCTCTCCACATCGGTAGCATCCGTTAGATCGTTCACGGATTGCTGAAGTCACCGGTTTAGGTAGAGGTGCTACTTGTGTATATTGTGGTAGTTTCCCAGCTTGAATTAATTTAGCTATTTCTGCAGCTAAATCACGACAGTCATTAGTATTGTGACCAATGTTTTTATGGTAATTACAATACCTGCCCGGATTGAGCCGATCTGTGGGACCCGTCATGGGTCGAGCTGGGGGCAGCAGCCCTTGACTCTGAATGGCAGCATATATGTCAGCTCGAGGGACTGAGAAGGGCTCGGATACCTGCACAGTGTTTACACTTACCCCGGCCTTTGGAATGGAATTAGTGGTATTGGCAAAGTTTAATTTCTTATTTCCTCCCGATGTAAGAATTGGGGAAGGAGCTTTCCTCTTACCATATAAATCGGAAAAACTTCTTTCCCTTTCCTGTTTTATAGCTGTAGCATCTTCAACAACAGCAAAGTTAACAGCAGTAACCATCATTTCAAAATAAGAATGTGGGGGTCGGATGGCCAATTCAGTAGCTAAAGGTCCTGACCGTAACCCATTAATAAATGATCCCATCATTATTCTATCATCTTTTTCATGACATTGCCTAGACTCTATATTGAACCGATCTATGTATGCCTGTAATCCCTCTCCCATTTTTTGTGTTATGTTCATTAAATGTGAAATCGGTTTAGACAATATCTTATTACCCATGAAATTGGCTAAAAACAGGTCACCAAACTGATCTAAAGAATGAATAGAATTTCGGGGCAAAGTACAATACCAATTTATGGCCTGACCTTTAAGTGTCAGATGGAATGTCATGCATCGGTTAGCGTCGGACAGGTTGGCAGCATCCATGACGCTCATGCACTGCATCCAGTGAGCCGTGGGGTCGGTCGGTGGTACCGTCATACTTGTCAACCTTACCTAGGCCTCTGTATCCGGGGGAAATTGTGCCATTTGAATCTCCCATCCAAAAGGATGAGACACGCGAGACGTGGGGGCAGTTCGTCCGATCTGAGTATATCCAGATCCGGGTAGGCCGAGCTGGGGATATCCGGACTGACCTAAGGGGTGTCCCCCCAGGCCGAGGTAATAGTTTCCTAGGCCGGGCCCGGGATAATAATTTGGATTAAGTAAAGGAATATTTTCTAAGGGCGGCTGCATGGCTCGGTTATTGCCTAAACCATAATGCTGAAACATTGCAGGGTTGGCTGTAGTGGTGTATCCGGGGTAATAACAGGGTTGATTCATTTGGCCGATTTGTATGCCATGGCCAGGTTGATTCAATTGACTTACTTGTTGTCCTAAAGTGGGAAAGGGCAGGCCTGACATAAGAGAACCGTTATTGAACTGAGCATTGGGGGCCATAAAGGGATCCGGAAAAGTAAGATTAGCCTGTATGAGCTACAGTGGTATAAACAGGTGGTGCCACAGAAGGGTTAGGAGGACCAGCAATATGACTGATTGAAGAAAAATTAACTCTCCCAGGTTGTGGAGGACATATAGTAGTAGATTGTGGGGGGAGACTAGACATTAAAGCAGCAGAGGGGTTGGACACAGGGTTGATGATAGCCCTGGTGGGGGAATGGTTGGGGACCAGTGTAAACCATAGGGGTGTTTGTGTTAATGCTTCTGTGGTGGTGGTTGTAAGGGGAGGTTCTGTATTAAGAGTAGAGATGATAGGAGCAACATGGTTTATTAAGTGAAATAGTTCTGGAAATAAACGGAAGAACCTATCTTTTTCTGCCTGTTCCTGTTCCGGGGTGAGAGTTTCAACAAGGGTGGTAGTAGTTGGTGGATCAGATGGAGGATTAGAACTGGTGGCAGAAACGGTAGGGACCAAAGCGGTTGTAACGGTGAGCCCATTGAGGTTGTCAGAAGAAGAAGCACCCTTTCCTGAACGAGTTTGCGTCATGGTTTCAACAAATTTATTTAAATGAGGAAAATTTGATGAAATAATCTGATCAAACGTTCCCCACAGTCGGCGCCAGTTGATGTGACGCAAAAATTACAATGAGGGAACGATGCTTCTTCACGGCCCAAAGAACTCTTGAAGACAGTAATTGCCCAATTCAAATGAAGCTTTGAAGAACCCAATGGCCCAACTGGAGATGAGCAATTTTAGGGATGAACTAAGTAAGGTTGTTGAGCTTGGCAAAGAGGATGAAACTTGATGATTTCGTACTGCTCCGTTCACCAATTGATGATCAATTCAGAAAAGGAGCGGGGCTTTCCCCCCTGTATAAACTCCGACGATCAAGTCAGTAACATGAAAGAGATAAGCAATATAGAACAAGAGTGCTCAGAAAAATTGTAAATGAGAGAAGAGCTTTTAGAAATGCTAATGAGAATTGCCAGAAATAGCTGATTCCAACTTACTTGAATGAGGCTTGTGCCTGAGTATTTATAAACTTACTTTTGATGGTTCCGTTGGGTCCTGAAGACATACGCTCCTCTTTATTCTTCTTGCAATGATGGTTTTTGCCGCTCCGGGAAAGCTGGCTTTAACTTTGGCTCCTTTATCATCATTGCTCTGCATATATTAAGATAATGGTCCCACCATGATATCTAACTGTTTCGAATATATTATCTCGGATCGGTTTACTCTTCACCGATCTAAGCTTTTATGTGTTTTAGTTATTTACCGACCTGAACTTTAACACTGTTGACCAATCTAACTTCTCTTAAGCTTTTACCGACCTGGGCTTCTCTAGTAGAATTGTACTTTTTCCGACTCAATCTTGACCGACCTGAGTTGATAAGTTTTTACCGATCTAAAATTACCAAGTTGATTTATAATGTTTTCCGACCTTAAGCCTTCATGAGTTTATTAAGTCTTTTAGGACCGAGCTGAGCATTTATATCCGATCAAAAGTTATAACAGACAAATTAGGTTTATATGATCTTTCCGACCTGAACATAGATCTGGGCTTCTTTATATATTACTGTTTCTTTGTTGTAACCCATTGGGCTAGGCCTAATGGAAATTTCAATTTTATGCACAACAATAAGGAAACTAAAATCATCCAGTCAACCTTATTAATAACTGCACTAATTAAAACACAACCTCACTGAAACACAAATCCAATAACTTCTTCAAAATCGTAAAGAACTCTAAATCAAACTGCAAACTGCTCACATGGTAGTTAGTACACAGGTAATTTCTCTGCCGGAAAAATGGAATATCCTATTCTTAGTCGAATTAACCAAGTTATGTGTCTTATTCAAAGAGAGCAATGCTAGGCACATCAAACCCTAATTCGCTGATGTCTATCAGCTTTTTTTTCTTCAGCCACGGGCTTGATATCTTGATTTCCAACAATTTTTGGTTTCTCCTCATGTTTACATCTTCTTCAAGTTGCGATAATTTATCGAAAAAGTTGTCATCGATTCTGATATCACCTTCCAGCAGCAATAAACTTGTGAGATTCGATATTCAGGAAATTTAAGCCTAAAAGGTCCCAGATAACTAAAAGTTAAAGATTCCAATTTTGACCACTTCAACAGTGTGACCACTCGAAGATAAGTGAGCAGTGACTTGCGTAAGTTTTTGAAGATTGACAACCTTAAAATTAAAATCAGGCAAGTGCCCACAACACAAACAAATCTCCAAGAATTCAATTAAAGGGCTGCCTCGGATTATGTTCTCAAACATTCCCTCGTCACCCAAAAGTACGTAATGAAGTTGTAATCTTTTGAGATTAGGCCAGCCACATTATTGATATTCTTCCTTCCTGCAACTGCAAATAACAGGCTTCTAATCTTAACTGTATCAATGATTCAACTCGGAAAACAGATTCAGGCAAAACAGTGTACTTCCCTGAATCCCTCCAATATTCCGACATGTTTAGATTCAGGTTTCTCAAACCCTTTTTCATGGCTGCTGCTAATATGATACATTCAATGTCACAACTCACAAGTTAAGGGACGCAAACCACGATCAGATTCAAATGTGAAACCCTCCAGATGAATATTTTCCTTGTGGTACCGAATCAAAGTGGATATCATATAATTTACTTCGTCTCTGTATCTCCTTTTGATTTGTCTCTGTCTGGAATATAAACAAGTTCCATCGAAAGACAAAGTTGGACGCTTGCAAACCAACCTCGACGACTCCTTGGATAAGAGACTTAATCGAATAGCTTCATCATTGGTGAGGAAAGAACATATGTGATGAAGAACCTCTTCTGGAAGTTCTCCAATGCATCCCATGGCTGCTGCAATATTTGACCAAAAACAATGTAATTTTATTTTTTGTAGGTCGATTTATTTATATTGATAATGTGTTTGTGTAATGGTAGGAATAGAATTAGAATTAATTTTCACAAAAATTAGGAGTGAACTGCCAAAAATGTTACTATACTTTTTCCAGAATCTCTCGTTTAGTCACTATACTTTTTTTTCCCCCCCAAGAATGTCACCATATTTTTAAAAAGTTGCTAGAAATGTCAATTTGGAATTAGTCAACGTTAGTCAAGACGGAAGCCATTCACGCACGTTTCACGTGCATATTTCCAAGTGTATTTTTGTCCCAAACTTAATTCTTTCCTCCATACTTCAGCGGGGACTTTAAAGAAAAAAAGAAAAATGCAGGGACTAAAAAAAAGAAATTCAACAGCAACAGCGGAGCCTGTGGTTAGCTTTGATTTGGAATATTTGGCCATGGCCTGCGTGAAGTAGATGCTGTGGGTGCTGGTGAGGATGGCAGAGGGGTACTTGGTGGTGGAGATTTCCGGCCAAAAATAAGAAAAAAAAAAAAAAAAAAAACAGCAACTCGGAAGATGACGATGACGCGAAGACGACTACGGGAGGGAGGACGACGATGCGAAGACGACGGAAGCAGGGAGGAGGGAGAAATTGCAGAGCGAACGGTGGTGGGGAGACAACAAAGAAAAGAGAAAAAAATTAAAAAAAAAGGAAATAGGAAGAAGACGATGAACAGTACTTTAAAAAAAAAATCTATCTGCGCATTTTCCTTCAACCCTCCTCGTTTACTTTTTTTTTTTTTTTTTTTTTTTTTCTCCCTTGAACAGCAGCGAATATGTGAACTGGGATGGAATTCATTGCACAGAAGCTGCAAACCATTTTGTGGCATCCCAAATTTTCACCGGGAAGTGGGAAGTATTCTGATCCATCCTTTGCCAACCAAATGCCGTATTTTCTGAAACTCAAGTTTTAATGAAAAGCCACTTCTTCCATTCCATTTTCATATTCTGCAAAGATAGTGTATGCAGAATACTATTTATTCAACATCTAGGAATCCACATTCTTTAAAGTATATGTCTGCAATCATTTAGAACTTTCTACCCAGAATGTAAATGATCTTACTCTGATAAAGTCCAGATTCCCAACATAAAAATATCTACTTTCGCCATTCTTTCGGGACAAGAAGTACTAGCCTACAAGTTATGTACATAGTATCCCAGAAAAGCAGAGGCAGGGGAAAAGAATTGATTTGACTTCAAAAAAGAAAAATTCACTTCATTTTCGCTCCTGAAATAACTCATCGGTCAAATTTTCACTACACCATTTGTACATTAAGTATTTTCCTTTCTCTTTTGCTCAACTAGGAGGTGAATAACAACAAGGTCTCCGAAACACAGAAACCATTTATTTCTTGGAGACATAAGCGTAGTATTGTGCCATGGGAACAACTATCCAGTTCAAGGAAAAAAAAAAAAAAAACAAACAAACGAGGAGGGTTGAAGGAAAATGCTGAGATAAATTTTTTAAAAAGTACTGTTCATCGTCTTCTTCTTTTTTCCTCTTTTTTTTTTTTTTTTTTTTTCCTCTTTTCTTTATTGTCTGCCCGCCGCCGTTCGCTCTGCAATTTCTCCCTCCTCCCTGCTTCCTTCGTCCTTCTCCCTCGTCTTCCGGGTTGCTTTCTTTTTTCTTTTTTTTTTTTTTTTTCCTTATTTTTGGCCGGACATCTCCACCACTCTTCCCTCAATCTCCACCACCAAGTACCCCTCTGCCATCCTCACCAGCACCCGCAGCATCTACTTCACACAAGCCATGGCCAAATATTCCAACTCAAAGTTAACCACAGGCTCCGCTGTAGGTATTGCTGTTACTGTTGAATTTCTTTTTCTTAGTCCCTGCATTTTTTTTTTCTTTAAAGTCCCTGCTGAAGTATGGCGGAAAGAATTAAGTTTGGGACAAAAATACCCTTGGAAATATGCATGTGAAACGTGCGTGAATGGCTTCTGTCTTGACTAACGTTGACTAACTCCAAATTGACATTTCTGGCAACTTTTTAAAAGTATAATAACATTTCTGAGGAAAAAAGAAGTTTAGTGACCAAACGAGATATTATGAAAAAATATAATGACATTTTCTAACAGTTCACTATTTTTTTAATTACTTCTTGTAACAAAAAAATGTAAAAGAAAAATAAAACAGAGCTTCAAAGCCCACTAATTGTCTCATGATTTATAGTTTGTAGTTGCTGATCCAATGCGGTTACGAGTGTAAGATGCTGAATATTGTATGTTTCTATAATAATAAGAAATTACTAGCATTTTTTAAGAGTCGAAATATCGTATATCTAAAGAAGTATCGTCAATTTAAAGAAAGCAAGAATCCAAACTTCTTTCTCCTCATCAGTATTGAGCATGGCAGGGTTAACATCCCACAGATGAAGAAGCATAGAATTCATTCTTGAATATTATGGAGAACACCACTGCAGTAACTTCATTTTGAATCAGGTTACAAAATTTGAAGTAAAACAATTAGGAGAGAGAATTGTGAAAACAAAATTAGACAAAACAAAGAGAGAAACCATTCCAAAAAGAATTGTACCAAGCATTCTAGCAAAAGGACCAAAAGGAAAAGATCACACCAATAACAAAATCAACAAAGAGCCCTATATTTCCAAAAACAATCTAAATTGTAAGATCCCTATATCTCCCTCAATTTCAACAGTAAGATCCATCATTCTCTCATGCCATTCAGATTTTCCGCCGCACTTCAGACATTCTATCTGCAATTACAGAATGAAATTGCTAGTGATACTTGACTTCAGATCTTAAAGAAATTAAACTGTCTTCATCCCATAATGATGACCATAAACTACCTTTGATCTGAGGTGAAAAGTAAGGTCCAAAAGAGATGTTTCTTCCCAAGAGCTCGCAGCAATAACCCCAGCAGCCTTCAGAGAAATAGCTTGAATTGTATCAATGACATACCCTCAAATTACAAGTTAATTAGCCATCAACTTCAGCTGACTTCATTTATTCACAGATGCTAAATTAAAAATTCAAACACATTATGGGAATGGAAAAAGCTGGCTAACCTGAGAAATTCATGTGTGTCTTCTACCCTTCCATTTCCAAGATGACTACCAATATTTTGCATTTGGGACATAATTCAACTTGGAGAGATAGGAGATTTTCTGTCCTTAGCCTTCAGAACCAGATTCTTGAACTCACAACTGAAACACAAGTCTGGATTTGTGCCTGAGATGTGAGAAAAAGGATTTAGACAATAAAGAGATCAAAAAAGAGAGAGTTAAAGCATATTGACCTGACAGGTAATAATCAAGCTCGGAGAATTTCGAACAGATGCATACATGATTTAGAATGCAGCCCTTGAAGAAAATAGGCAATGAGAGGCGGGGTAAATGACAAGCATTGGACGACAACATTAGTGAAACAGCTGCCAAAACAGTAAATAGATGATTGTCAAATACTGAATCATAAACAACAGATATCAATATTATTAGACTAATTAAAAAGGATAAAAAACTGCAATATTGTCTAAGTATATGACAAGACAAATGCTCCACAGAAACCCTAAGAGAAAATATAAAGAAAATTTTGAAAAATACACATTACAGATAACATCACAGGAATTATGGTACAAATAATAGGGATAATTTCACATTCCTTCCAAGGTTTCCAAAACCTTTCATTGAATGAGGAGGTTTCTTTAGTTATATTGACTTCCCCTATAAAAGGTTTTGCAAACCTGATGGAAAGAATGTGAGATTAAACCGAGATAATGATAACATTGATGATTGGAAATTTTCTAAGGAGCAATACGCTGCACCAAAGCTATAGAACTAACTTAGATCACTAGGACAGCCATGGTAAAATCCATGAAGAATGCAATTCTTGCCCCAGCAAGTGCAACATTAAATAGTTTGATTCTCCAGGAATAACATTAGCATTACTTAGGTTTAAGCAAATAAAGTAGAACTATAGGAAACATATAAAACTCAAGAAACCTAGCCATGGAAGCCAAGAGTTAAGTATGGATAATCAAACATCTGGATAGTCAAAATATAATGATTTATATGACCGCATCATTTGCATTTTGCATTTTGTACACCAGAGTAAAGTTCATTACGTCCCCTCTGGCCAACTTTTTTCAATTTTATTGTTAATAAAGGGTCGCCACGCCCCCCAACCACTTAATCGACTACCTGTTCCCACAATTCATCAGCCCACATGGAAGCATTTCAACCTTTGTTCCAGTGATAAAGTTTCACAAACACATCATATGGAAATAGGCCCTGTAAATAAATATCTGAGCAGTCCATCATCATAGCGTCTTATTGTGAATGCATAAAGAAAAGAATAACTGTTTAAAAGTAAATACCTTGCTATTATATTTGCTCCACCAGTACTTGAATACTAAAAGTGAAATTTTCTTATCAATACCTAACCAAACCATTCAATAATCCTGATTTGACTCTCATGACAAAATACAACAAATGGTGACAACGTAATTACCAAATCCAACGAAGAGCCTCAAAGAATTTGTTAACATAAATAGTGAAAAAGTATACATCATGAAACAAAGGCAGGAGCAATGGAGACTAAAGGAACTAAATTAATTATGAAGCAAACCAGAAGCAGAAATTACCGTACCTTTCAAACCTTTATATATCTCAAACAGGTCATTCAAATACAGAAATGTGGAATCACTTCAAAAAACAGGATTAATACATAGATTCTACAACAACATCACAACCAGAAACAAAAATAAAAACAAAAACATGTGAACAGCCAAACATGGAAAGAAATAGAATCCAGCTTACAAGTTACAACAATATAGCACCAGAGAGTGTGATCTTGCTCACTTCAGAGGAAGCAAATGTCCCTGGAAATTGTTCCTCCACGCCAAAGCCCTCCGCAAACACATCCACAATGACGAATTCGGCCTGCCATGAAAACATGTTCCCCTGAACACCATAAACAGCAAATCCCAAAGTGAAAGAGTGACATAAAGAGCGTAGAAAGCAGGGCCAGCCGATGTCAAGATATGATCCATTTAACCGACATAACGTATTATGGCGGAGTATGATTCATATAGTCGACTCCATAGAGTGGAAAAGAAAACTCAAATGCATTCACTGTTCATTTGCTTAAAACATAAAATCACATCCAAATCTCATGATGTTATGCAGTAACAAAGCTTGAAGTAGAAATTTTCATTAGCTTGAAACTTGCCATCTGCAGATGATTAATGGCTATTCCAAAGAGCCAAAGATATCTATAATCTTAAGCACCAATTATACACCACAGAACAGAAGGCCAAAACACAGAAAAATACCAATAACTAGTGAACAATAAGAATCAAAGATAGAGCTAATCTGCGAGTAAAGCCCTCAAAAATTTGAGCATTTTATTGAATTCCATGATTTTCTGTAGGCAGAAGATCTTACTCATCTGGGAAGACAAATGTATGAACTACTACAAAACTGAAGTAGATACCTCGTATACTTGTACAAAACTTCTTAATTTTTCTACTTGACCAACTGCAGAAAGCCACTCTGTAAGAACTTCCAAGGTGATATAATCTGGATTGCACGCATTTTCTGTCATTTCATCCATTAGATTGAATGCTTTCTCCAACCAGTTCCTCTGTCGAAGGCCTTTAAGCATCGCGTTACACGCTGTGGTATTAGGTCTGATCCCTCTACTCTTCATATCCTCCATCAGAGAAAGAGCAACTTCAATTTTGTCACTCTTGCAATGGGAGTCAATCAAGATAGTGTAAACAATTAGAGTGGCTGACACCTTTGAAGTGGAATTCATTTGCCTATATATTTTCATGGCTTCATCAAGATAACCCTCTTTGCAATAAGCATTAATCAATGCTGCAAGAGTAACAACATTGGGCACAACACCATCTCTTGTCATCTCCTTCAGCACCCTCTGGGCATTCGCAAAATCTCTCTTGTCACTAAAATGGGAGATCAACGTGTTATATGTGATGCGATCAGGCTTTACCCCATTGTGCTCCATCTCTTTAAAGAACTGATACGCTTCATCCAACTTATTCTTCCTGCAAAATCCACCAATGAGAACATTGTAACTGATGATGTCCAAGTGAAACCCGGCTTCTTTCATTTTGGACACAACAGAGACAGCATCTTCCAGCCTTCCAGACTGGGTAAGGCCTGATATCACGCTGTAGTACACAATTGCATCAGGAAAGCAACCGCTTTCCACCATTTGATCGAACAACTTCAAGGCCTTGTTGATGTTGTTAGCGCCACAGAATGCAGTGATCAAGACATGTAGGAAACAGCATTCGCTCTCAACCCCTTATCTTGCATCTGGTTAAAGAAATCCATCGCGCTGCTAACTTGTCAGCCCCTGCAGATTCCATCTAGTAAAGTATTGAGAGTGATCACATTCGGTTCCACCCCTTCTTTTCTCATCCGATCAAAGAGCTCAAAGGCTCTCTCAAACTCACCACTTTTCCATAGCCCATCAATTAAGCTATTGTATGTCACAATGTTAGGCGCGAATCCATGCTTCAGCCTCATATTCTCCGTCAAGTCGCTTCTAGTCTACCCACCTTGCACAGTCCACTAATCAAAGTATTGTAGATCACAACATCCGGCTCAACAGAAATGTCACCCTCGCTCCCACCCCTCATGCTACTAAAAACTTCCAATGCCTGGTCTACTCTGTGGAACTTACACAAGTGATTGATCAAAATCCCAAATGTAACAACATCTGGCTGAATATCTTTTTCTTTCATCTCCTGCATAAGCAGATTCATCCTCTTAATTTTGCGATCTTTACCCAATCCGGACAAAAGGCCATTGCACGGCCCAGCGCGAAGCTTGCCACCCAGCCTCATCACCTCGTGCAAGACATCCCAACCCTGATCACACTTGCCACTCCTGCAAAACCCGGTCACAAGTTGAGTTAACCACACATTATTGGGGAAAATACCGCGCTCCCCAAACCTTGAAACAATCCTGAAAATCTCCTCTTCGCAGAGGCTCCTCCCGCCCCTATTCCTAGTCAAAACTGTCAACACTATATCCAACGTTGTCTTGTTAGGACAAATACCCGATTCTGAGTCAAGCATTTCGTCAACCACTTTGAGGGCACCATCAATTTTACCAGATTTTAGCATTGAGTCTAAAAGGTAGTTAACTAAGTGAATGTTTCGTGATTCTGGGTCGAGCTCATCGAACACGTCGATGGATTCCTCGAACATTTTAGTTTGCCCAAATGATTTAATCAAAAGTGTTGCTGATTGGAAAGAAAGAGGGATTTTTTGCTCCTTGGATAATTTAAATAATTCTCGTAGCTTATATGGAGCATTGATGCTTTCCTCCCTCGCCGCGTGCTCGAGGACACCTTGAAAAATGAAGGACAGGGTTCTAACGCCATGGTCGTTAGCGGAGGAATCAAGGGGGTGATTGTCTTTGACGTGGTTGAAAAAAATGAGTGATTTTTGGGAGGAGCCCAGTTGGCGGGTGATTTTGAGGAGGGAAAAAGGGGAGGCGGTGGAGATGTGCATTGGAGGGCCAGTCGTCTGCAGTGGTGGTTTGGAGGAGGGAGAGTATTTGAGGAATGGGATTGGTTTTGACGTCCAATTGCGGCGATGGAGACAGAAATGGAGGGTCTTGGATTGTTTGGGGTTGGACGGAGAGGCGGCGGACTGCGGCTGTTGAAGAGGATTGGGGTTCAAGGAGAGGGAGGAAGTTTTGGCAGTCGAAGGGTCTAGCTGTCATGGCGGTTGGATAAAGACCAGCAGCACACAATTGGCCCCAAAATTAACGGAATTGATATTCGCAGTAACCGTTTCGATATTTGCAGTAACATTCTCCTGTAAAAAGATAAAAATGTCCGTGGGCAAAAAAAAAAAAAACCACGGGCTGCAAAAAAAAAAAAAAATTGAAAAAGCAACTCACGGGCTCTGTTCCGTTTAATAATTCCTGCAAAGCAGAGTCGGGTGGAATCACAAAATCGGATAAAAATCGAGACGACTATGATCGGAAAAAGGTTAGTGGCTAAAGTTAAAATGTTTTGCGGTATTGTTTTAGATAGTTGGTTTGATTATTTTAGTTGTATTATGTCCGGATTTATTAGTATTTTTGTCGAAAATGTGAATATTTTACCGAATTGGCGAAGATCCGCCCGGTGGTTACTGCAAATATCAAACTGAAGGGGGTGGTGAAATACCACTGGGAGCCGGCGATATTTATCTCCGGTGATATTTTTGTTCAAAAATATCGCCGGGCGCCGGCGGTATTTTTTCTTTTTTTTTAAATTTTTTTTAAGTGTTAAGGGTATTTTAGACTTTTCACAAGAAAATGTTACTGCAAATATCGAAACGATTACTACAAATATCATGCCCCAAAATTAATAGTTAAGGAGTCAGTCAACTTTCCACTAAGGCCTCAATATAGCCTTTTAATAAAAATAGCAAACTGCCCAAGGTAATTTCCACTGATGCCTCAACACTCATATGTGGAGTAGGGATGGCCACGGTTCCGGAACCGCCAGTTACGGTTCCAAAACCACCAGTTACGGTTCATAAATCAGTGGAACCGAAACCTTAGGGGGACGGTTCCGTGCCAGTTCCAGAACCGCTGGTTCCGGTTTCAATTCCGGTTCTGTCACGATTCCCGTTCCGATTCCAATCTTTTCCGTTTATTTAACAATTTTTTTCGTTTATTTAAAAATTTTAACTTATAGACGTTATTTTATTTTGACTCAATTAATAACTCAATTATTTATAAATAATTAAAATTACAAAAATAAAATAAAATCTGTAGCGACGGTTCCAAAACCGACGGTCCGGTTCCGGTTCAATTATCTAACCGAACCGGAACCGTGGCCATCTCTAATGTAGAGTATTCTTAGTTGTTTAAGATTATCTATCGAAATTGTTATTTGCAGGCTCATTTTTTTTATTTATAGGCATATTTTCATGTGAAAAGTCTAAAATACCCTTGAATATTTAAAAATAATATTTCCTGCAATCTTCTCCCTCAAACTACTCTTGTGTAGCTATTCTGTTTGAAGAAAAAAAGAAGCAAAAAAATCGGCCAAAACGGATAAAAATTCATACAAATCAAAATCCCGCCAATACTGGGAGGGATTTTGGTGCTGGGCGGGATTTGGTCGGGCTGGATTTTGATCAAAAATTCCGCCCAAGTTGGGTGGGATTTTGTCATTTACATTGAAATGTGCCTGCAAATAACAATTTCGTTTGATCAACATTGTTTATACGTAAAGGGTAAAATAGACTATTTACAAAAAAATGTGTCTATAAATAGTAAAAAAGTGTTTGCAAATAGTATGCCCCTTGTTTATTTGTAGGCTGTTATAACCCATGATTATTGTGTATGATAGAATGATACCGCAGAGCTACTTAGTATAAAGGAAAAAAGTAGAAGATAAAGGCCCGTTCTTTTTGATTGGTTTGAAAATGATTTTGAAAATATATTTTTAAAAATAGTTTTATAATGTAAAAAATGTATTGGAAATGTAAAAAGTAGATGCTGAATAGTAAAAAATTATATTGAAAATGATAAAAAATGATTAAAATATATTAAATTTACTGTTAAAACCAAAACTGTTTTTAAAACCAAAACCAAAAGAACAGAAAGTTCTCAGAATGATTCAATTACTTGCAAGAACAGTCATGCACCTACCAAAACTACTTTCAACGCTAGCACTTCCAAATTTTAATACAGGAAAAGAAATATTGCAGACTCTTCTAGATAAAAATTATGGTATTGGAATACAAAAAGCTTTAAACAACATATACCATAAGTTCTACTACACAATCTGCAATGAAAAATCAATGGCAGTTTTCAAGGGTACCTCCAAAACACTTTTGTAACACGTCTCTGAGCAAAATTAAAGATTGAAGCTCTAAACAGTACCTGCTCGATACCATGCAAGATTTTCCCATTCTATATCCCTAGTAATCACCAAGTTGGATCTCGTAAGAAGAGGAGCAATCTGAGCCTAAGTAAATGAAAACCATAAATAGGCATAAACAATAATGCTTTTCCACACGCAAACAAAATATGTCATGGCAAATCGAAAGATATTCAGAAAAATTAGAGGTCTAAAATCTTACCTCCTCAAATGATTTATCTAGGTTTCAGAAACCCTGTGACAGATTTGATTCATTGATGGTGGTCTCAAGACTGACTTCATCTTTACATATGAATCAAATCCAATAGAAAAATGTCGTCCTGGTGATACTTTGAAGGAAATTCGACTACCATCATTTGCATACTGCTGAACTTTCCATAGCCTTTTTGCTTCAGTATTTTTCTTTTAACTATCTTGCAGCCAAAGTTGGAAAAAAGATCTCTGTTCAAGCCTGGGCTATTGTTTATTCCATCATGCAACCACCTCAAATTCTCTTGACCTGCATATTTCAATGTATATACCTCAAAAAACTTCAAAAATGACTGAGAGTAGAAATGACTCAAGAAACTAGGCAAGCAAATGTGCTTAATCTCCTCTTAACTCAATCTATTTTGTTGGTTTGGTTGCTGGTCTCCTTTAACTTGTAATGATTCTGGAAAGAGATTAATTAGTTTAGGACACATGGTTTGATAAGTTAGGGACCATTTGTTCACAAATGGAGAATTAAATTTCTGCTCACCAGGCTGAAAACATAATTCTTTTCATTTTTTACTTATCACATGGTCCATACATAACCCACACAAATAACTATCTCATAGTACTTTAAGCTGATACAACAAAGCCAGTTGGAATCAAACCAAAGTGTAATACCAGTTTAGCCTTTAAAAGTTACAGAACAAGAATTAAACTGAAGAGACCTAAAGACAAATTCTAAACTGAAATTGATGCACATGAAGATTCAATCTTTATCATCCTAAACTAATACATACCATGTGAATCTTTAAACAACCAAGAATCCTTCCACAATTTTATACAAGGAAACCCATCATGATCCCTCATTTTATTTATAATATTAAAGGATTATTGTGCTTATACAGCCATACTTTAAATCTTTCTTCTCCGAAATAAATAATAATAATAATAATCTTTTGCTCAAGGCAACTGTGGAAGCTACTAGTAGTTTTTTCCAACTCCAAACCAAACTCAACAAAGAAAGAAATCAACCAGGCATTTTCACAAGCACGTCATGTGTAGTCCTTTAATGAATATAGCTTTATCACTAACTAGTTACCTTTAATCGAACTAAACTACCACCAAAAATTGGAACTTTTATCATTCACGTAGAATCTAAATTTGTCTTAAATAAACTCACCCGTGTAAACGGCGGCAACGGAGACAACAACGCAGCTCCAGCAAGGCTGCGGTGGCCGAGTGGAGACGAGAGGAAGAAGACTTCAGTTTGGGAGTTCCGTAAAAGCGCAGAAATCGTTTTTTTTTTTTTTTTTTTTTCTTTTGTTTTACTTTCTGCCCGCCAATTTGTTTTCCCCATCTCGCCCTCAATTTTTACCTATTGCATCCATCAACCCTTCAACACTTTTATATTCATGGGTTATACTAAAAGAGTTCATTTTGTGTCATTCTATTATCTTTTGACTATCAGCTACACCGTGTTTTTAAAATTAAAGGCATGTTCTTTTTAATGGGTTTGAAAATATTTTTGAAAATTAATTTTAAAAAAATAGTTTTATAATATAAAAAGTGTATTGAAAATATAAAAATATATAATTAAATAATAAAAAATTATATTCAAAATGATAAAAACTGATTATAATATACTAAATTTACTTTTGAAAATACGTAAAGAGCATGCCCACACTTTGCCACACTATCATCAATCAAACACAATAATATTTTGAAAGGACCAAAATATCCTCAACAAAGTACAAATTCCAAACCAAAACCGAGGCAACCCAAAATGCCCTCACACCGCCACCACTCCCACCCCGCCGTCGTCGGGGAGTTTTTGAAGTTCCTCATCGCAACTATTGTTTAAGATTGATTAATTTTGCATTGAGTTTGAAAAATGAGGAGTCGAAGATATATGAAATTGATTACAGAGGTCCAAAGACATATTCCTACCTTCCTCCGCGGATCGATCTGTTGGTTGTGGATGGTATCATTTTGATACAACTTTTCAAGTGAAGGGAACAAAATAAATCAATTTCGACCAAATAGAGATAACATCCCAATTTAAAGAATCAAAGGAGTGATTTAACCGAACATATACTAGCTTATTCCCAATTTCTTTTTTGGACAAGGGGCAATGTCTTGATGATCAATGGAGGCGGGTAGGGTCGGGTCGGTTCGGATTTTGCCATTTGAACAGCCCTATCTTGATCGATTGAGTTAATAATTAATTAAGTCATTGACCTTTAAAGTACTTTAATCCCAAATTCATAAAATCATGAACAGAAAGTTAAGGCGTATCTTCACCTTTGAAGCATAACTGAATGCTTTGCAACAAGTCCCAATATATATTATTTTCTCAATCCCAATGAAATATTACTGTTTGTGTAAATAATATTTCATCTGTTACAAAATATAAGTCATTTAGTTACTATTCCCTCCGTCTCACATCAAATAGTCAACTTTAAAATGTGTACAATTTATTATGGGTTGTGAGGTACAACATCTAAAATAAGTAATTTATCACTATATTTTCCACTTATATCATTATTTTATAAGTAAGGGTTAATTGTGAACCACACATTGTTATATTAGTAAGGGTATGTAATGTAAATAAATTCAATGTGAACTCTTTAAATGGGACAAGATTTTTTTTTTAAGTGGACTATTTTAGTGGGACGGAAGGAGTATTATCTTTTTTAGGAATCTTGTACGTGTTCCTATGAAAATGAGAAAGGAATTGGTCCATTTTTCGGCCCTTAAAGGAGCATGGAACACTACTTCAAAATCTCTCAATGGAAGCGCCTCTTTGGAGGTGGGTTTCCAAACATCCGCCTCCAAAGGGGCCGGCAAAGCTTCTGGAGGCGGGTGCACGTTAGATCTATCTTTGGACATGCACTCGCCTCCACAAGCATTGGAGGCGGGTGCATGCCAATAGATAGATCTAGCATGCACCTGCCTCCAAAATCTTTGGCAGCTGCACCCGCCTCCAATAGATCTATTGGAGGCGAGTGCAGCTTCCAATAGATCTATTGGAGGCGGGTGCTATTGGAGGCGGGTGCAGCTTCCAATAGATCTATTGGAGGCGGGTGCAGCAGTTCAAAATCTTTGCACCCACCTCCAAAAACCCCGTGCAACCTCCAAAACAAAAGAAGGAGGCAGGTGCATTTTTGCAAATTTTTCAATAGTGTTCTGAAAATTCTCTTTTTTTGGACTATTGAAAGTTGAAAATAATTTTGAAAATTTGTCGAAATTCGAGCAAAGCGATAAATTAGTAGGTAATAAAAACCACGATTTTTAGAAGGAAATATATAAATATATATATTTTTGAATTTAACTTTAAAGTAGATGTAGCATAGTAATAAATTTAATGTGCAAGAATCAAGTGATTTCGCAGGAGCGAGTTCGATTCCTACAGAAGCCATAAATTGAAGAAAGATGAATTAAATTTTGTACTGGGGAAATATTGTAGGCAGGTGTAACGGGCACCCGCCTCTAATAACCATTATTGGAATCGAAAATTGGAGGCAGGTGCAATAATGGTTATTGGAGATTATTGGAGTTGCACCCGCCTCCAATAACCATTATCCCATTATCCCATTAATGGGATAATGGTTATTGGAACATGCACCTGCCTCCAATAACCCCCATCAAAGGAGGCGGGTGCGGGCACCTCATATTGGAGGCGCCCGCACTGGAGGCCACATCAGGCACCCTCCTCCTAAACCCCTAAAGACCCGTATCCACTAACTAGTTTTGCAGTAGTGGAAACACATAAAAACTCTTGAATAGAAATGGAAAAGAGATGTAACTCTAACTCCTTCGGAATTGGTGTCAATTATATTTTTGATAGTGGCAGTTGACAATTGAATCTAATTTTGACCATTATTTTATATACTATCCGTAATAGTACGAAAAGAGATACTTCCTTTTTTAATTTACCCTTACCAGTAAATCATTTAATTGTCTATATTAGTGGCTAATATCTCACTTGATGTGCTATTAGTGAAAATTTTAGAAGTTATTTTGAAACCCTTCCTAATACTTTTTATGAATGTCTTTACCATAAGTATAAGTTAATTGTATACCATATAATTATAATAAATATATGAAAAGTAATAAGTAAAATAAATAAACAATATTCTTCCATTAATTAGAAAGAAAAAACAAAACTCTTTCAATAGAATGAAAACCGAAAAGTGAGGTCGAGTTAGTTTTCTTTGTTTTTGTTTTTAGTTTTTATAGTAAATTTAATACATTTGTAATGTTTTTCATTATTTTTAATACAATTTTTTATTATTCAATTCACTTTTTCACATTTTCAATACAGCTTTTAAGGCTATGTTTGTTTTAGTTTCTTTTTAGGAAAAATGCAACTTTTTGAGGAAAAAATGAGTGTACACTCTCATTTTTTACTGAACTCAAAATTTAAAATTTAAATTTCCTTCTAAAATTATACTCATATTTTTTCAATAATAACATCATCATTATCTATTTTCTACACAATTTCCCTTAAAACAATTCCCCCAAAAATTTCCTCCTCAACAAAAAAAATCCTCTATTTGAGTTACAAATCAAACAGTGTTATGAAATTATTACAATACTATCATTATAGAAGCATATAGTAAACAAAGAAGTAGAACAACATGACAAGAGAGAAGAACAGTGGCTAAGCTCTTTTATTCATCCATTCCATTTTTCACTTATGCCTCTCTATATATAGGCTAGTTCATTTCATGTCATGAGTACAATATAAGATCAAGAGTCATACTAACTACATTGGAACTGAAGGGGGATAATGGGGGTAGATGGAAAACCTTAAGGTAATTAGGGGTAAAAGGAGTTAGAAAAATATGGAAGGACATTCATCATCATAATATTCATAATACTCCTCCTTGAATGTCCTTTAAGAGAAATGCCTCGTTAAAACTTTACTAGGAAAACCAAATGGGAAAAAATCTAGTGAAGGAAAAAGAGTACATTTTCTTAGTACATCACTGTCTCATTAAAAAACCTTACCAGGAAAAACCCAGTGGGAAAAAAACTTGGTTAAGGAAAAAGAGTGCAGTGGATAACTCCCCCTCTTGAGCACATCATTTGATATTTGATATAGTTCCATCATTGCATTATGATCTTCATAAATCTTTGATGTACCATTTCTTTAACTGTGCAATATGGTATTTTCTTCAAACAAAAGAGTGGGAACTCTCCTAAAATCTGAGAGAATGGAACACTGATCTTAGCCAAAAATGCTATCGGTGTGCATTATAAGAAGTAGCAGATATGATTTCTTTCATGAATTTAGCGCCCAGAAATAGTTGTACCACTGTACGAAAGAACATAGCTGGCTTGATCGTGGATTGTAAAAGATCAATAAAATAACTAACTTCTGCATAACATGTAAGATCAGATTTGTGTATTTTAGAAAAATAAATACCCCATATTTATCGTTCCTTCAAGCTAAAGAAACATATGCCGTTCAGGACTTGCAAGTATATTTAAAACTTGTGTACGACTCGCAAGATACATTATTGTTTCAATAACCTTTAAGATATGGTACTTCTGGAACAATAATTTCTTCATCATTCTCACGATGACAAAATAGATTTTTATGCATATCAAGTGATCTTACAATGATAATTATACTCAAAGTGTTTCAACACTTTAGCAGAAGATTGATGCAAAGAGATGTCAAATTTTCAATGCTCAATTTTTCAAACTAAGACAAAAATTGTCTTCTCAAAATATTTCATTTCAAGTATTCAACAATATTTTTATTCTCTTCAGGAGTTCCAATTCAAAATAATACTTTAAATAATCAATAATGGTTTGATACTCTTCAAGAGTTCTAAACAAAATCATCAATATAAATTGGGATTCGGATCTCTAATTAAAACACATACATAAAACTCTACAAAATATAATTAATATTGCGATAAATTGTATCGTACCTTCAGGGCAACTTAAAATCTTTTATAGATTTTCATTAGCCATTTTAATAGGCTGTTATGACATCCATACGACTCATTTTAAAATTTTCCCTTGCTACCAGATAAAGCAAGTAACAATAATTATTGCATCCACCACATGAGATTATGCCGCCCCATAATCCATACATTTTCTTCAGGAAAAACTTGTGTGATAAATTGTGTCAATTCATTATTTCATTTCAGTTTTCACAAATATTCATTTATGACTCGCAATTTACACATCTTCAAGTGTGTAAATTATTCGCTCAAAAACTTCTCTTTAAAGCATTGAATTCAATTCTACTAGAAATACATCTTTTCATTTCCTTAATTTTTCTTGGGCACTAATTTCTGTGTCGACATTTATTCACAGGCCCAGATTGATGATCCTCATTTTCATTCATAATAGCAACTACTGCAGCATAAACAATTTTATCATCAACGTCGATTATTCATAACTAAGTTCCATATTTAGCAGTCAAACATGACACAATTGAGATCTCATTATTATTAAAATTTTTAGGTACCTGAGCTTCTTCCAGAAGCTTATGATCTGTTATGCTGAGAAAACTTTTCAAGAGTTTTTATTCTTAAAAATTCTTCTAGAATATTTAACACCTCGATTTGCCATCTTTATCACTTCCTCCTTTTTCTCGAGGATTTTCATTTTAGAACCGATTAGTCTACCACACTTTGATGTTGCCTTTAATTATTTATTAGTGGTAGAAGGTCCTTCAAGGACATCAGTTTTAATTGGAGCAGTAGTAGCCAATATGTGTGATTCAGTCACACTTTTTTAGGTCAGAAAAAGCATCTGGCAAATGCAACTTGTAAATGAATTGTCTTTTGAACTTCAGGTTCATATAGTTTTATACGAGAATCATTGATAATTCACTCCAAGTAATATTTTTATTTATTTATTTTTTAATCAGCTACTTCTTTTTTCTCCCCCTGATGTTGGGAAAACTGATTCGACAAAATGACAATCAGTAAAACTAGTAGTGTACAAATCTTCAACTTTGGTCTCAAAATATTTTATAGTGAAGATTCATGCCCAACATCTATTTCTATCCTCCTTTGAGGTCTCATCTTTGTGCGTTGTGGTGGAACAATTATAATATAAACTGCACATTCAGAAAAATATCAGATGAAAAATATTTTGGTTTCTGACCAAAACCATTTGTTGGGGAGAGAATTCATTAAAATTTATTGGCTTAATGCAAATAAATGTTGCAACATGCAATATAGCATACCTCCAAATATATATTGGAGGTTCCATTCACAAAAACAAATGTCATGCAATCAATTGAATGCATTTAATGAACGATTCTACAAGACCGTTTTGTGTGTGAATATAATTACAACAAGATATTTCACACTTATTCCAAAGACATGCAATAATATTTAAGAAAATTCATAACCAAATTATCTCCCCAAATAATTTTGCAAACTCTAGGTTTCGATTTTTAATAAGCCTTGGTCATTTGGTTATGTATCAATCATAATTATAAAATACCAAAATGATCTACACGGTGGGTGAATAGGCCCACAAATATATCATGATGTATAAGTTCTATTAGTGCAAGAGATTCCATACGAATTTTCACAGGTAATGACTTTACAATCAATTTGCCTTGAGAACAAGCATTGTAGGAGAATTCATTGAATTGAAGAATCTTCCGGCTCTTCAATGAATTCTCTATTTTATTCGCATCATTATAGACCTAGGATGGCTTAACCGGTCGTGCCATAATAAACTCATTAGTAAACGTTTGTTTACTAATATGATATCCATTTCAGCGAATATCTTTAAAAAACTCAATAGATTTCTTTGGAACTTTGGGAAAAAATAATGCATCATGAGGGGCAATATTTTGTTCCTCCAGATAAAATGGTAGTTACTCTTTTGGAGCTTTCAATAATTTGTACTACCAAATGTAGTAGTAACAATAGTTTATGACGTTAATAGATAAGAACATTATCTCTTATCTTTATCTGCAATATGCTGAAGCACTATCTTGCGGACATAACGCTTTGTAATTGATCATTGAAATGTCTATTTTCATCACAAAATTAAAATTTCAAATAATGTATTTATTTCAGTATAATATTTATAAATTACAAGAAATATTAAAACCATAAACTAACAATAAATATTACATTCGAAAATATTAAATTAAATTACATCAAAATAAAATAAGATATTGTTTCTTAAACATTTTCAATATTATCACCTTCAGGGTGCATAATTGAAAATTCAATTCCACAACATCATTGCAGATAAAATCTGCATCTATCTTTTTCTTTTCTCTTTTATGATCCTTGATAGAGAATAGCAAAATATTTTGGTGTACAACAGGTACATATATTTTGGTGTACAACAGGTACATGACCAATGGTCTTTCATGCCACAACGATAGTTTTTCCATTTTTCTTTTTACTTTTATTTTTCTTGTCACAACTCTTTCACTTTTGGTGATGTTATGATTTTGCACATCTGGTGTAAGAGTATTCTTCCACTTCTGGTGGTGAATTTAACACATTTGAATAATCATGATCACAATAGTTATCATAAAATTTGCACCCGTGATTGTGATTTTGTGCATTATATGAATGCAACACGATCACATTTATTTCATGAAATGAGATCTTTATATATTATAGGGATTTATAATTATTACATTTACTTCAAGAAACGAAGTATGTCACGCATAAAAGGGGTGCATAACTGTGACATTTACTCCAAGAAATGGAGCAGTTGTATTGGACGAGGCACATGAGTTTTCAACAAAACTCATTATTTTATTCAGTGATAGAAAGAAAGTAAATCAAATATAATAATCAAAATAATCATTGTTAAGCAATCATATCTCTATTTCAAATTTTTCGACGGGACAAATGATAAATATCTCTCTTTCAAATTTGTCAACAGGACAAATTGAAATTTTACAATCCACTATATTAATTGTATTTTTCAATTACATTGGAAAATATATATGGATGTAAAATATCAAAATATACATTATGATATAAGTCATAGAATAATGAAATCAAAAAACAACAAAATAATATATATAATTATTTCATAAGTGAAAAACTATTATAACTTGTATATAAACAAGTTCTTATATTCTTCTTGTTATAATTCAATTCAGCAAAAAGGTAAATGAAAAATATCACACAAACATATAAAAAAAATTTTATGGATCGTAATTGTGTGAATCAAGTAGACATATATATAATTATATTATATTCAAATAAATACATACCTCTAAATTGCAAAGCAATCATTATGGAAATCTCATATTGGATATGTTTTAACCCTTCGGTGATTCTATATCGGGTACTAATTCTCCTCATCAATCAACCATCCTCAGTTGGCTAGAGCCTCATGCTGATAACGTGTTATGAAATTATTACAATAAGTTGGCTAGAGCCTCGTGCTGATAACGTGTTATGAAATTATTACAATACTATCATTATAGAAGCATATAGTAAACAAAGAAGTTGAACAACATGACAAGAGAGAAGAATAGTGGCTAAGCTCTTTTATTCATCCATTCCATTTTTCACTTATGCCTCTCTATATATAGGCTAGTTCATTTCATGTCATGAATACAATATAAGACCAAGAGTCATACTAACTACATTGGAATTGAAGGGGGATAATGGGGGTAGATGGAGAACCTTAAGGTAATTAGGGGTAAAAGGAGTTAGGAAAATATGGAAGGACATTCATCATCTTAATATTCATATTAAACAAAAATTATTAATATTTTTTTTTTTCAAAAACAACTCATAACTCACAAATCTATAATATTTTTCTCATGAGCTTTCAGCTGAAGCCTCAGTCCTGTATTTTGGTTTATTGGCGTGCAAGGAGCATCGGATGACAAAACTTTTGGTAGAAACGGATTCGAAAGGATTGTTGGACACCCTGCAACGGGGTAGCTGGTTGTGGAAGGCATCACCCGTCCTCAGGAGGGTGGTACGGCTACGTCATTTTTTTGATTCAATAGGTTTCTTGCACATCTATAGAAAAGCAAATGCGGTGGCGGACTTCTTGGCACGGCAAGCTAGCGCAGGAATAGATACTGAGTATTTTAGTGTTACTTCTCTGGCCTCAAGGGCGAAGGGTTTAGTTAGTTTGGATGCTTGCTTGTTCCCATATTTTAGGGGATGAGCAGCTACACTCTTATGTATTGCACTTTATTTTTGCATTTGCATTTCTGCACATCTGTACTATCAAGGTAAGGTTCATTATAACTTTAGCTCCTTTTAATCCAGCCTATTCCTGCCTTTTTAATAAAGGGTCACCATACCCCCAATCACTTAATCGACTGTCACCAAAAAAAAAAAAAAAACCCAACAAATCTTTAATATTGCTTAAACACTCTGCCTGAGATTTCATGTGGTAGTAGTACTTGAAGAATCTTTGGTTAATTTCTCAGACAAAAAACATGCTCTACCTTCTTCTACCTTGGATGGATTGATTGACAAATCGAAACAAGAAACTAATTCAGTTTGTAGCTAACTATATGTGTATTACTTACCTCAAAACAACTACTCTTTTCCGTCCCAATAAATAGTACATCATGTCTAAAGTTATATATATATATATATATATATATAATAGAAAGTAACATAGACTTCATCTCAATCTGCCACATGGATGCCACGTAAGCGCCACATGAGTCTAGAATTTAATGTAATTGAACCTTACACTTGGACGCCATATTCTGTTAAAAGTTAGTTTATGCTAGCTGCTGGGACTGTTCTGATGTTATTGTTAACGGAGCCAATAACACACAAGTAATTTCACCTCTATTATTTATTGTCTTTTCATGTCCTAGCGGAAGAGTGAAAGCGCTTTAAATTTGCTTCTGAAAATTTAATAAGCAATCAATCTTTCAGATTCCAGCCTTTCATCCCCTTACGTTGCATTAAGTCTGATATTTAGAATCTGGACGGATTGAAGGCAAAAGACGAAAAGGGCTTACAAATTACTCTAATCATTATAAAAACCATGTCTATCTGTTAAACACATATCCCTGTTCCGTACCTAATTATTCTAACAAAATCAATATAAAATAACACTGGCAATCTCTGGCTCTGATTCTGCTTCAAGTTCTGCGAAAAAGAAATACCATTAAACATAAGCTTGAAAAGAATCGAATCTTTTTTATTATTTTGAAACTGTTACCATTTTAGGTGAAAGTTCTGTTTCTTGATGTTTACCTTTCTATCCTAAACGATTGCAAGGCTGCTCCAGCAACGACTATGTCTATGGGTAAGTTGGTACTTTTTTGGATTTGATTCTGCCTTAATTTGCAGTTGTGTTTTATGCAGATGATTGATTTAATTTGTCTGTTATTTGACATCATGACCTCATACGTAATATCCAAACTGTTTGTAATACTGCTACTACCAAAATGAAAGATAGCAGATTGATATTCTAAATTCTTTTCGCCCTTGGCTTGTTATTCGTCTTTAAAAGCTGAAAGTTTAGACTTTAGAACCTTCTCTAATTTCTCTTGCATGCAGATTTTGCAAAAGCTCTGGAATGTTTCTTCTAAAATGACAAATTAAAACAAACTGGGACGTTGAGAAAAGAATAGCAGATTTCAGTTTTATTCCGGTAGGTCCAAAGAGAACATCTTCATCTTCATTAAGTAGTTGGCTGCTTCTTCCACCTATGTTGGGGTTGCTCATGAATCTTTTTGCTTTTTATTTGACATTTCATCGAGTAATTTATATACTCATGCTTGCTTTCTCAATAAGTTGGTCTTTTATTTTTAAATTTATTGTATTTGTCTACAATATATTTGCTAGATGGGTTTTGTAAGATTAATTATGCATTCTCTATGCCTAATACCCTTTTGGAACTTATGAAAATGCTTTCTCATTTTGTATTAATTGTAGGGTGTCTCTGCAGATGCAGGGGATTGCAATATCTTTATTTTACACTCAAATTTAAATAGCTTCGTACACTAATTGAAATTCAAGATACTGTCATTGACATTGTAACTATTACTATTACTATTACTATTATTGTTTTTGTCTCGTTGTGTTACGTGTTATTTTAATAGATGCATGATTTACACGTAACTTTTTTTTTTTTTTGTTATGAATTACATTTAATTACAATTTGACTTTTGTTTAATTGAACAGAGTATTTTGAGGTTGTTGCTGAGCTAAGCTATATTACTTTTTATTTTATGTTTTGGGGCCAAAATTATACTTGATCCATAATCATAAACTCTATTAATGTTGATTTGTTTTTCTTTGTATGATTTCTATTTTCAGTTTTTGGTTGGCTCTAAGATGGAATAATATATTAACTTGTGAGATGAAACAAATTTGTTCAACGCCTATATTGTTAACACACATACATTATATTTATAACCATGTGTCATATACATAATGTAAGCATAACAAAATTATAAACAAATCTCATATTATTGTAAGGTTTAAGTTCAAAGGATAATTATAACCTAATAATATTATTGAACAAATGCCGGGCATTGCACGGCATACATCTTCTAGTATATATATATAAACCGTTATAATATTAAACGATCTTTTATTGGGACGAAAGGAGTATACATACAATACATCTATCAAGCTAGCTTTCGGCCAAGAGGGAAACGAGCCCTCGAAAGTATGATTCTTCGCAAGAAAGAAGGAGTTTAGTTCTACTATGAAACCCGTATTCTTCAGCGGATTTTTCCAGCAATTCCTGGAACAACGGCTCGTTCAAAAACGACGTCGGGATCACAAACCTACTCATTTTGATTCCCACGTACACCACGAAATGCCCTTTTGGCGCTGTTCTTGATCTGCCTGAATCCTCAACTTTCATATCCATATTTTTTTTCTTTTTTATAACTGATCGATCAAGAAAGACGATCGATGATGATGAGAAAGAATGAAATATGAGAGAAAAATGGTGTTCAAATTGAATAAATATAAGAGAAAGATATTGATAGATGTTCTAAAAGGATAAGATTGAGTACTTATATAGAAAGAGTGTGCCATTTATTCAACATATTGGAAAAGGAAATGGCTGAATTTTAGAACATCTATCAATATCTTCATTTGGCCAATCGGATCCGGTCACTTTCCCAATAATTAATTAATTAGAATTAATAAATAAACTAATCTCTAGCTTTTTGATCTGGACTGCAGTCCATATAAATCATTTTAAATACTCTGCGAAACAAGCCCGCCATCAGGATACTGTGCACGTACACACACGAGCTCAAATCATCTTCAAGATTCAAGAAGGGTCGTTTCAGTTTCCAATTTTTATTTTAAAATAAGAGTCGTTTTAAATTTTATTTTTGTTTTTTCATATTGAATGCTCTTTCATATTTGGTTTCAATGCGATTGTTACTATTTGTAGATACGATGTTTTGGATCTCTGCATATTTATTATTTTGTTTATACAAGCATAATGTTATACTTGTAATTTCATTAGTTTTATTAGTTTGTGTGAAAAATAACCTAAAAAATGATATTTATTTTGGGACAGATAATATCATTCTTTATGTGCATCAATCACATATTACAATGTTAAAATATGTGTTTAATTACTTTATTGTTGTTGTAGATCAGAAGTGGTATAGAAGGTTGCGTCCCTCAACCACCTCCGTTTCATCTGTTTCATTAAAAGAATTTAGTTATATAATTTTTATAAGTTACAAAGTACTCATTCCGTTCTATTGATAGAGTCCACTTTCATAAAACATTTTTTGTTTAATTGGAAGAATTCACTTTTAATTTTTTTACTTATAATATCCTTATTAATCCTTATTAATATAATTATGTGTGATTCACAATCAACTCACATTTAAAAATAAGGACATAAATAAAATAAAATAGTATTAAATTAGTTATTTTAGGTGTTGTATTTTGACATTTATAAAAAAATGTACATATATAAAAATTAACTCTTCTAATGAAACAAATAAAATACAATTTATATAAAATATTACACTTTATATAGAATGGACCACAGATTAAGGAGTTGTGATTCTTTGTAGAGTAGTTACAAATGACGTGCATGGTTTGAAGAAATAGAACACGATTTGATGTGGTTAAAGTCATGATACCATTTCTGACTTCTGGGACGTTCTTGCCTGACTTGGAAAAAGATGGTGAGGGTGGAAGGGCTTGTTTATAATATATATATATATATATATATATATATACATATATATGTGTGTGTGTGCGCGCGGGGGCGCGAGTGCGTGCATGCGTGCTTATACAATTTTGGAGTAGTAATTTACACTTGGGGCGGAGCCATAGTTTGTTATATCGCTATACGTATAGTAGGATTGTACGATATTACGATCCCAAAACACCAAGTCGATCTTTCTTTCAATTCTATTCGATCCTAGAAAATTTTGTTAAAATGACTCAAATAAGAGTAATTTTTATAATTTATCAGTAATTTTATACCTGTATATTTTGTGTAGGATCCTACGATCCAATCTAATTAATACCGATTCTGCCCTCAAATTAATCTCACGTAGCATCGCGAGTTTTTAAACTATGGGCGGAGCTACTTTTAGTGTAATAGCGCAATCTTACTTTTATGAAAGTATCTATTATGTTGCGTAAAATTTCAAAAGTCGTTAACTTTAATCTACCAAAATCAAGAAAATATAAGAGTACAGATAAAGAAAAATTGAATTAGTGTTTGAGTAAATTTTTTTTGAATTTTACCTTGTCACCAAAATTAGAAGCCTACCAAAGAATAAGTGTTCTCTTATTTTTCTCGGCCACCTCATCTCTCTCCAAACCTTAGATTTCATCATCTTCTTCCCTGCTCCTACTTTGTCAGAGAATGAGGGAAGCAGTTCTACTTTTGTTCTTGCAATCTTTTATTTAGTTTACTTTAGTTTTAATTTTATCTATGTTTATGTTGTTTTTCTCTCCGTTTATGGAGTTTCTCTCTCCATCTATGGTATTTAGCTCTCCATCGATCTATGGTGATTTTCTCCTTGACTATAGTGATTCCATTTATAGCCATGGTGTATGAAGACTCGGTTGAAGATACAGTCTCGAAACTTTCATCAGCAATTAGTAGCAGATCCGTGACTATCGGTACGAGATTTGTTCAACGATATATTTCTACTATGTTTATATCTATACAAGGTATAGATTTACAATTTAGTAGATTAAATACACTATTGTGGTTCAGATATGTTAATTATTAGATCAAATATATTATAATCAGTTGTATTGACTACTTCATTGTCTCTTGTCAATCACTGTTAAACGATTTCCAACACCATTAATAAAATTTTTAATTTTTTTTTAAAAATAGAAGCCTATTATATATATGTACACGTGCTAATTAGAGAGAATTTTCTTTTGAAAAATTTTGTAGGAGAGAAATAAAAAATTGTAATTATTGTGTTAGTTTTTGAATGTATGTGAGCGAAAATTTTGAGGGAATTTTAAATTTTAAAATTTAAATTGAGTAAAAATTGAGATTATTTTTTTGTGTAAAATTTTAGAAGAAAAAGTGATTATAGTGCAATAAGAGATTGACTCAGTGAAACAAGTTGAATATCAGTAAATTGAAATTATCAACATAGGCATACTGGGCCGTAAAGTCACGAATTAGTTCTTCTAAAAATAAAAAATAAAAAAAGTCATGAATGTTATAAAATTATACTATAATATTACTATAGAAGTATATAGGAAACGATAGAGTAAAATACAAGAACAAAAGATTTGATAGAATAGTGGTTAGACTTTTCCATGATTCCATTCCTCCCTTCATCTTTTCACTTAAACCTCTATTTGTAGGTTTAAGGAAATAAATTAGAAGACAACTCAAAAGTCCTAATCTATGATAATTACATGAGTGAATTAAAGGGGTAATGGGGTAGTGAAAAAGATAGGGAAATGTAGAGGGACATTCATTAATAAGTATATTCATAACACTCTCCCTTGAATGTCCATTCAAGATAAATACCTCATTAAAACCTTATTATGAAAACCAAATAGGAAAAAACATAGTGAAGGAAAAAGAGTACATTTTCTTAGTATAACACTGGTTCGTTAAAAAACCTTACCAGTAAAAACTCAGTGGGAAAAAAAAACTTGGTTAAAGAAAATGAGCACAGTGGGTAACTCCCCCCTTGAGCACATTTGATATAGTTCCATCATTGCATTCTGATCTTCATAAATCTTTGATGTACCATTTCTTCCACTGTGCAATATAGTATTTTATTCAAACAAAAGAGTGGGAACTCTCCAAAAATCTGAGAGAAACTACTTTATTCCCAAATATAATTTTAGCCAAAAATGCTCTCGGCGTGCATTATAAGAAGTAGTAACTATAATTTCTTTCATTAATTTAGCACCTAGAAATAGTTGTACAACTGCACGGAAGCACATAGCTGGCTTAATCGAGCATTATAAAGGATCAGTAAAATATCTAATATCTGCATAATCTGTAAGATCAGACTTGTGTATTTTGAAAAAATAAAGACCTCATATTTAGCGTTCCTTCAAGCTAAAGAAACATATGCGGTTCATGACTTGCAAGTATATTTTAAAACTTGTGTACGACTTGCAAGATACAATATTTTTGTTTTGATGGCCTTAAAATATGGTACTTATGGATCAAACAAATTTTCATTACCCTTACAATGACAAATGAATCTTTATGCACCTCAAGTGATCTTGCAATTATAACTTTGCTCAAAGTATGTACTTTATTCATATAGAAGTGTTTCAATACCTTAGTGGTATAAGAAAATTGTTGCAAAGAGATGTCATTCTTTAAGTGCTAAATTTTGAAACCAAGACAAAAAAATTGTCTTTTTCAAAATATTTCATTTCAAACTTATATTTCAAATATTCAATAACATTTTGATTCTCTTCAAGAGTTTCAATTCAAAAATAATACTTTAAATAATCAATAATAGTTTGAGTATTTTCAGGAGATATAAGTAAAATAATCCAAGGTTGTTAAACTCGTAAATTGACTTAACTCGTTTTAGGTCTAGAATCAGAATCGTAGAATCGAATTGTAGAATCGACCTTAGAATCGAAAAATAGGATTAAATTGTATAATTAATTCTAATAATTTTCTCAATCACAATACATACACAAATTTAACTATACTTGTAGCATAAAACTTAAATAGAATTTAAAAAGACCACATAAAGTGTCAAGTTAGCAATTGTGAACAAAATAATATCCTCAACAAGCAGTAACCTCAAATCTCAATATATCATGATCAAATTCAAGTCATTAATTCAACAAACTATAGCAAAATAACAATAACATGTTCATTTATAATCATACCAATAATGAAACATTTTTCTCAAATTCATAACCCTCAAAAGCTTCATTCATTGCCTTCTTCATTTTGCCCAACATCTTGGAAATGCACATCCGTTGTCACTTGAACATCCTCTTCATCTTCATCTATTAAGCCATATATTCACAAAAAATGGGAAATTAGAAATTTTAGTTGGTTTGGGCCGAAAATGGCCCAATTAATTTGGAAAAGAAACCATTCCAGCAGCCCAATCCTTCAAATTATGCAACCCAATAAATTTTTTTCTGGACTCGTTAGACTCGTAGACTCATACAAGTCTAATGAGTCTAGCGCGAGTCTAACGAGTCTAGCGCCAGTTCAGCATTTTCACTAATTTCTAACGAGTCTGACTCGTTTCCGGTTCCTGGACTTGTAGACTCATGCGAGTCTACGAGTCCAGGAACGAGTTTGACAGTATAAATTTGTGATCCAAATCTCTCAATAAAACATAGATATAGAGCTCTACAGAATTTATTATAATAAATATCACGATAAACGTATCATGCCTTCAGGGCAATATAAATCCTTTTGAGATTTTTTTTATTTGCCATTCTAATAGGCTGTCATAACATCCATAAGACGCATTTAAAATTTCTCTTGCTGCCAGACAAAGCAAGTAACAATAATTATTGCATCCACCACATGAGATTGTGTTGCCCCACAATCAATACATTTTCTTCAGGAAAAAAACTTGTAAGATAAATTGTGTCAATTCATTATTACATTTTGCTTTTCACAAATACTCATTTATGACTCACAAGTTACACATCTTCTGGTGTGTGAATTATTCGCTCAAAGACTTCTCTTTGAAGCATTGAATTCAATTCTACTAGAATTGCGTCTTTTCATTTCATTCATTTTTCTTGGCCAATAATTTATATGTCGACATTTATTCACAGGCCCAGATTGATGATCCTCATTTTCATTCGTAATGGCAACTGCTGCAGCATAAACAATTTTATCATCGACGTCGATTGTTCATAGCTAGGTTCCATATTTAGCAGTCAGACATGACATAGTTAATATCTCATTATTAACAAAATTTTCAGGTATCTAAGCTTCTTGTAGAAGTTTATTATTTGCCATGCTGAAAAACTCTTCAAGAGTTTTAATCATGAAAATTCTTCTGCAATATCTAACATCTCGATTTTGCCATATTTATCACTTGCTCATTTTTCTCGAGGATTTAATTTGGAACCGATTAGACTACAACGTTTTGGTGTTGCCTTAAATTCTTTATTAGTGGTAGGATGTCCTTCTAGGACATCAAATATAATTGGAGCATTAACAGCCAATATGTGTGATTCAGTCACAACTTTTAGGTCAGAAAAAACATTTGGCAAATGCAAGTTGTAAATGAATTATCTTTTGAACTTCATGTTCATATAATTTTATACAAAAATCAGTGATAATTCACTCAAAGTAATTTTCTTAATTGGCTGCGTACTTTTCTCCCCCTGATGTTGGGAAATTTGACTTATCAAAATAACAATCAGTAAAATGAGTAGTGTACAAATTTCCAACTTTAGCCTCAATATATTTTATAGTGGAGATTCATGCCCAAAATATATTTTTAACCTCTTTTGAGGCCTCATCTTTGTGTGTTATGGTGGAGCAATGATAATATAAGCCGCACATTTAAAAAATTATCAGATGAGAAATATTTTGGTTTCTGACCAATATCATTTGTTGGGGATAGAATTTATTAAAATTTATTGCCAGGGTACGAACAAATTAATATTGCAACATGCAATATAGCATGCCCCCAAATATATATTGGGAGTTCCATTCTCAAAACAATGATCATGTAAATAAGTTAATGCATATAAAGAAACGATTCTACTAGATCGTTTTTTGTGTGAATATAAGCAACAGGATATTCCACACTTATCCCAAAGATATGCGATAACAATTTAAATAGTAAGAAAACTCATAACCGAAATATCTCCGCAAGTAATTTTGAGAACTCCTAGTTGCGGTTTTTAATAATAAACGTAATGTGACCATTTGGTTGATGCATCAATCAAATTATAAAATACCAAAATGGTCTATATGGTTGGTGAAAAAGCTCACAAATATATCACCATATATATGTTCTATTAGTGCAGGATATTCAGTACTAATTTTCACAATTGATGATTTTACAATCAGTTTGCCTTGAGAACAAGCATTGCACGAGAATTTATTAGATTGAAGAATCTTCCGGCCCGTCAATGAATGATTATAGGAATTCTCTATTTTATTCGCGTCATTATATAACCGGGATGGCCTAACCGGCTATACCATAATAAACTCATTAGTAAACGTCTGGTTTACTGTTTCATAAATTTCAATTGTAGTAACATATGTATAGTACAGCATGAAAGAATGAGAAGATAACTTTTGCAATAAAAGTTTCTTTTCATAAATATGTAAGGTACAAATATTTACTATTACATTCATTTTTATTAGCAATATGATATCCATTTCAGCGAATATCTTTGAAAATCTCAATAGATTTATTTGGAACTTTAGGAAAAATAATACATCATCAGGTGCAACATTTTGTTCCTCTAGGTAAAATGATAGTTACTTTTCTGAAGTTTTTAATAATTTGTACAAATATAGTACTAACAATAGTTTATGTCATTATTAGATATTAATATTATTTTTTATTTCTATCTGCAATATGTTGTAGCACTGTCTTCTGGATATAGTACTTTGTGATTGACCATTGAAATGTCTATTTTCATCACAAAATTAAAATATTTTAAATGATGTCTATATTTCAGTACAATATTTATAAATCATAAAAATATTCAATCCATAAATTAACAACAAATATAAGATTTCAAAACATCAAATTAAAATTTATTAAACAAAATAAATAAAGTAAGAAATTTCTTTTTAAACATTTTCAATATTATCACCTTCAGGATGCATAATTGAAAATTAATTTCACAACATCATTACATATAAAGTATGTCTCTATCTTTTCTCTTTATTCTTCATTTGTGATTCATGATAAAGAGTAACAAAATATTTTAGTGTACGATAGGTAGATTTATGACCCAATGGTACTTCATGTCACAACAATAAAATTTGTTATCTAAATTTCTTTTTCTTTTTTTTCATGTCACAACTCCCCATTTCTGGTGGTGAGTTATAATTATGTATTGCATAATAATTCTTTCACTTTTGGTGGTGAATTAAATATATTTGTATAATAATTATTACAATAGTTAATATAAGGTTCGCACCAACGACTGCGATTTTGTGCATTATATGAATGCATAATTAGAACATTTACTTCAGGAAATGAAACCTTTATGTATTATAGGAATTCATGATTCGCACATTCATTTCGGGAAATGAAATTTTTACGCATAATAGTGGTGCATAGCTATCACATTTACTTCAGGAAATGGAGCAGCTTTATTAGACGAGGCTCGTGAGTTTCCAACAAAATTCATTATTTTGTTCCGTGAAGAAAGAAAGTAAATCAAATATAATAATCAAAATATTCGTTGTTGAGCAATCATATCACTATTTCAAATTTGTCGACGGGACAAATTGCTACTTTGCAATCAAGTGATCATATATCTCTCTGTCAAGTTACTTAACGGGACAAATTGATATTTTGCAATAAAATAGCCAAATTTGAAATACTAATGTATTACAGCTACTATATTAATTGTATTTTTCAGTTATTTATAAAATACATACAGATGTAAAATATCAAAATATGCATTGCAAAATAATTCATAGGATAATGAAACTAGCATATGAAAAAACAAAACAATATATCCAATTATGATTATGATTTTCACAAGTAAAATCATTGTAACTAGTATATGAGCATGTTCTCAAAATTCTCTCAAAATAATTCAAATCACCAAAAATAATATTCATGGCATGTATTTGTGTGAATCATGTGAATATCTGTATATATGGATATATTATATACTCAAATACATACATACCTCAAAATTGCATAGCAAATTGTTAGGGACATCACATACCGAATCATCTATAAGTTGAGTCTTCTTTGATTCCATACCGCTATTACTTCTCTTTGTCAATCAACCGATCTCAATGGCTAGAGTCCCATGCTAATAACATGTTATAAAATTATACTACAATATTACTATAGAAGTAGATAGTAGAAAATAGAGTAAAATACAAGAACAAGAGATTAGATAGAATAGTGGTTAGACTTTTTCATGATTTCATTCCTCCCTTCATCTTTTCACTTAAACCTCTATTTATAGGTTTAAGAACATAAATTACAAGACACTCAAAAGTCCTAATTTAGGATAATTACATGAGTGAATTAAAGGGATAATGGGGGTAATGAGGGTAGTGGAAAAGATAGGGAAATGTATAGGGACATTCATTAATAAGTATATTCATAACAACGGATTAGTAGTGATTAGTAGTGTAGTGTAGTGGAAGAATATTCATAGATTACTGGTTTTGATGAGAGCGACGACTCAAACGTAGGTTACTGGTTTATATTTACATAAAATTGTAATGTTTAATTAACTTAATATTAATTTACATAAATAAAAAAAATTCAATTTAAATTCATATTTTAATATCCATATACATTTAAGTGTATATAAAGATTCAATTATTTAACAATTTAATGTATATATATTTATTTTGGAACATTATTAATGCTATTGCATGTATGAAAAAATATTTAATGAATGAAAAGTTTTTACTATGTACACACACACATATTGTAGATACGAAAGCAATCTTTTAAGTGATAAAATGCTTCACCTACAACTACTAGATCGTGAGATTGAGTTACGAGGGTATTATTATTATTATTATTATTTTTTAATTTTAATTTTTTTTATTTTTAATAACAGCCGATTAAGTGACTGGCGGGATTGACTACCCTCTTATTAATGACAAGAAAAATTACACCCAAAGAGGAGGGACATGCTGCGCCTTATCCTCGAAAAGCGGTGTGAACAAATGCGTTGTGTGTAGTGTATGCTAAATACAATGAAGGATACGAGGAGTATTGAACTGCAACTAGTCTAATGTTGGGCACCCCTTGCATATCCAGGAGACGCAGTCCTAAACTCCCAATGGCAATGGCTAAATCAGAACAAAATCTTTGAGGGGTCCAACATATGAACAAAATTTTTTTTTAGAGTAGAATACATATCAATAGGGTTAAATAGCTAGAGAACCACTGTTAATTATCATTTAAAAAAAAAAGAAAAAAGAAAAAGGAAAGACATATATATATAAATTTATATACATACATATAATAAATATAAGAGTAAATATTGGCTTATTAACAACCGCCACGTCATTGCTGATGTGGTGGTTATTCACCCACTTAAAATTTGACTAGTGTTAATTATTTGGTGAGTCATAATTTTTAATAAATACATCACTACCCTTACCCTACAAAATAGGTGTCATAGTGATTCATTTAAATTTCATCCACTTGTCAAATTTTAAATGAATTAATAACCACCACATCAGTGACACGTGGTTATTAACCATCTAATATTTTTCCAATAAATATATACTTGAAAAGGTTAAATGGGTTACCACTGTTGATTTGACCGTCATTTAATTAATATTTTATACTATTGACTAACTTGTTATCTAGACAAAATGAACAACTAAAACTTTGTGACACCTCACATGTTTTCTTTTTCTCTTTTCTCCAAAATGACCTCTGAGACAACATACAAAAATAATTTATTAATTACCTTACGTGTTAGAATTAATTTTTATACTTCGCACCTAAATAATACTTTTTAAAAAAATAAATAAAAATTGATGACATTACATATAAGGTTAATTTTGACATTTTGTTTATTAAACACCCTTAATTATATTTTTGGGTGAAATATAGTTTTCCCCTTATGATTTCTTCCTTTGGACAGTTTCCCCTTATGCTTTCAAAATTGACAGTTTCCCCCTTATGGTTTTGGACTAAAGTGTCCACCTAACAGAAAATAGCATTATTAACGGAGAGTGAAACAAACGCGTTGAAGGCAAGAGTGGGCGCAAAAAAAACAAATGTGTCATCATTTTTGTTCCAAAAAGAACCCCAATTAACCCCATTTATTGACCCTTAGGAATTAACCCCATTTTCTCGGCCGAAACCACCGCAGAACTTTCACCTCTGAAGCAGAGAGAGCGGAAGATCAGAGACGATGATGATGACCGAGTGCAGCAAGCAAACTATCTGGAAACATATGGAGAATGAATAGCGGTGACTGTTCATTGTCTTCCCCCCACCCCTCCCTCCTCCCTCCTCCCAATTAAAAAACAAAAAACAAAAAAACCATCAACACTTCCATCCAAACCCAGAAGTAAAAGCCTAAAACCCATTTTGATGGCAATGTTGGATGAAGAAAAAGCATTGCAAGTTATCTCTTTTACTCCAAAAGTTTTACACAGCAAAAAAAGAAGAAAACATTCTGGTAGCCCATATCAGCCCCTTTGCTGCCATGGCCTGGCCGAAAGATCACTTCTCCTGCGTAAGAAACATCAATATTAACTTGGGCATTTTATCAAACAGTTGGCGGGCAACATCCAAGAACAACTGATTCAATCATGCTCGTGTTTAATGTAGAATGATTATCGAATCTTACGAGTTGAAGAACCCAAAATAAGGAGAATGGAAGAAATGCACTATTTCTGTGTAAAGAGAAAAAAAAAAAAAAAAAAAAAAGAAGAAAAGGAAGAAGGAAGAATCTCCTTCTTCCATTTTTTTTTTGTTTTTTTAGTCTTTTTTTTACCCCAGGGTTAATTTAGTCTTTTTATTATAACGCCATTAGTGATGTTGTTTTCTGTTAACTGCACACTTTAGTCCAAAACCATGAGGGAAAAACTGTCAATTTTGAAAGCACAAGGAGGAAACTGTCAATTTTGAAAGCACAAGGAAAAAATTGTACAAAACAAAAAACCACAAGAGGAAAACTGTATTTCACCCTATATTTTTTCCAATCAAGAAGCAGTTTGGTCATGTATATATATAGGGGGTTACTATGTACTTTGACACTTTCATATTAATAATTATATATACGGGAGTATGTCTCATTTGTCCATACTAAATTTTAGGGTGAAGCATGGCACCATTCGGGAATTAATTAAGAAGGTATAAAGGAATTTATTACACTGACTACAAACTGTCAACCTGATGAATTGTCTAAAGGAGATAAAAGTGGGTAAAAACGCCCTTTCAACTCCTAACCACGGCTAACAACGGACTCAACCCTCATCATCCTTTAAACAATAAATAGATGCCTGTTTGCATTCAACAACCCCTACTTTCATTAATTAATCCCAACACAATAGAATGATTCAGACATATAGAATCATCATCATTACAGGAAAATCAGATAACTAAGTTTTATGTTTAACACTCCGTATTTAGCCTGTCATTAGGCTAAATAAAAAATAAAAATATTAAAGACAGAAAATTAAATAAGACTTACTCTTTAAATTTTCTTCAAGTCTTCAAGTCTTGAAAAGGAAGAAGTTTATATATTAAGGAAAATTTACAAAAGGAGGGATGGATGGATGATTTACAAGAGAGGGAAGAGAGAAGAGGGAAGAGGAAGCTCGTGATTCCGAGTTCTGCCTCTGAATGCTAAACTAGTACATATTTATAGGCAGACCCTGCCTTTAACTATTACGGATTTGAAATTTTAAATTTTAAATCCGCTACAGTAATTACGGATTCCAAACTATTAGTTATGAAGTCCGCTACAGTATTAATGTCGGTGGAGTCCGCAACCGCTTATGTTAATTATTTTTGGGGCTTTTACCGGTAGAACCGGTTACTGAGCTTTTGATTGCCAGCAGCATCTCATCAATGTCGATGTCGACGTCTTCCTCATCTTCTTGGGATTCTCCTGCAAGACAATGGCCTTGGCTTGACATTGAAACCTCCGATTTTGAATCTTCCAGGTTTTGGGCTAAATCTTTTTTCAAAAGATCCATATAAGAAGATATTATCTCTTCTCGGGAAACAATACCCTTCTGCCTTTGAAGCATCCTATGAATTTGCTGGAAATGACTAGTTTCCTCCCTCGGAGATGCCTTTTTTTTCTGCTGATATTCCTACAGTTTCATCTTGATTTGATCTATTAATTCCTGGCCTTGTATTGTTCTAGTAGCATCTGCTTTGATTAATTTATCCCAAAACTTGGTATAACCAACTCTTTTTAGACATGGGATCTTTTCTGGAGTATAACCCACTTCTGGAACCCATTTCCAGATCCAAGGTATTGAAAATTCAATAAAGAAATACATTGGAGCGATATTATCGTTCCAGGGATGATTATTATCCAAATTCATGATTTTTGGTGAAATTTTCATCCATTCAGCATATAATGCTTTGAAAGGCTCAGGTAGGACCTGGATTGATGGACCAAAATTAAGCCACCATTTAACAAACCAATTTGGTATTTGCCTATTATAAACATTAGCACAGATTTTTATAAACCAAGAGTGTTTCCTTCTTGGATTTTCGTAAAGAAATACTTTAGTAAGGGATTCAATATAATTCCAATATTTGAATTTAATCAAAACCTTTTGCTCAGGATGGAGATATTCTCTATCATTCATGGTTGATAAACCCCATTCTTCAGCGGATATGATCTGCTTAATAATTATTTTGCTGAAGTTATAAACATTCCGGGCACTACCAGCACCTGTAAAATGTGTTATTTCACAATTTCCTGAAGACTTCAAAATATTTTCAAAGTAAGATCTGGGCTTATAAGCTAATTCAGCATATGATGAACTGTCCAGATATCTCTGCATTAGCATCCATGGATCATTGACCCATTGAAGATCTTTACCTTCCAAGAGAATTATTATCTCTTTATGATTGTTCTGGTGGTATGAAGCCATATGATCTTCATTTTCTTCTTCTCCTACAATTTTTGAAAAAGAGGATGATGATGAAGCAGTATTACCTTGCTTCTGTGACATAAATTCCATGAATTCCTCATATAAAGGATCTTCAAGAGACATACTCTTTCTACCATAAATATTTTCTGCTACATGCCTTCTTCCGCCATGCTGAGCGAGGATATTTCCTCGTCCTCCACGTCCTCGGTAAGGGCCAAAGGCCCTTCCCCTGGGGAGCATCAACCTGTAATCATTATGATCAGCCATTATTCAAAAATTCTCTAGTCAAAAAATCTGGAAGATTATTGTCTTCACCCTTCTTATATTGAATGTCAAAATCAAATGGGGCTAAATGAGCCTGCCATCTAGCAAACATTTGCTTAGAAACATCATGCTTAAAATCTTTATTAAACATGAATTTTGCAGATTTGCAATCAGTTCTTATAATAAACTTCTTATTATAAAGATCATCTTGAAATTTTAACACACATTTAACAATAGCTAAGATTTCTTTAACTACGGTAGCATAATTTTTCTGACTATCAGATCATTTGCCTGAATAATATCTAACAAGAAATTCTTGTTTATTATCTTTAGATTTTTGTTTTAGAATTCCATCATAACCTATATCTGAAGCATATGTTTCTATTATTTTTTCCAGATTAGGATTTGCAATCATTAAACAAGGTAGTGATTTTACTTTAGACTTAATTCGTCTAACTGCATTAGTATGACTTTTAGACCATGGCTTAGGATTCTTCTTTAATCTATCATAAAGAATCGCAGTATATTCATTAAGATTTTTATAATAGGAAGAAATATAATTCAAACTTCCTAAAAATCTTTGTAATTGTGTTTTATCTAAAATTTCATCCAGAAATTTTGAAGCAAAATCTATACTTCTGTTAATAGGAATAATATTTCCTTTTTCAATATTATGACCCAAAAATCTAATTTTTGTTTGAAACAAACTCATTTTTGATTTAGATATAACCAATCCATTTTGAATAATCAATTTCTTGAAAATTTCCAAGTGTTTAAAATGAGTTTCAATATCTTTAGAAAATACTAAAATATCATCAATATAAACAATAATAAATGCACTATAAGGAATAAAAATATCATTCATTATTTGTTGAAATTCTGAAGGAGCATTCTTCAGACCAAAAGGCATTACCTTCCATTCATAATGTCCTATTGGAACAGTAAAAGCTGTTTTATATTGATCTTTTTTATTAATTTGTATTTGCCAATATCCTGATTTTAAATCAAACTTTGAAAATATTACTGAATCATATAATCTATCCAATAAATCCTCTTTATTAGGAATAGGATGTCTAATCCATTTTAAAACTTTATTAAGAGGTTTATAATTTATTACCATCCTGGGTATATCTCTTTCAATCTCACTATGTTTATTAACATAAAATGCAGTGCATGACCACGGAGAATTTGAAGGTTGTATTAATTCTTTTTGTAAAAGAGATTGTATTTCTTCTTTACATAATTCTAAATATTCAGAATTCATTTGACATGACCTAGCCTTTGTCGGAATTTTCCTTTCATCAAAATCATCTTCATATGGAAGATTAACAATATGCTTTTTTCTATCCCAAAAAGTATTTGGATGATCATTACATATTTCTAATGAGAAATTATTAATTATTAGTTTTATCTTTTCCTATAATTTAGGATTTTGAAGTTTTTCTTCAATTGTTAAAATATTTATTTCATGTTTTAAAAACATCAATTGATTCTTTTTTCTAAAATATTTTCTTTTATAGTATTTAATACTTTTGAAAATGGTTCCATTATAAATTGGAAATTATTTGATTATTTTCATAAGTTCCTTTTAATCCTTTGGAATCAATATGATAAATAGGATATAATTTTAAAAAAAAAGGTGTTCCAAGTATAACTTGATTTGTAATGTTTTTAACTAATAAAAAACTTTCTGGAATGCAAACTTTATTTTTGCAAATATATGCTTTGGGGAGCTTAAACTGAATATCAAATTTTTCTCCAGCGTGTCTTAAACTATGAGTGGTTTTTTTAAAATATTTAGTAGGTATTATACCTTCTTGTATGACACTGATATCTGCACCACTATCAATTAATGCAGTTAATTCAATTTGAAAACTATTATCTATTAAAAGAGTAATTTTTATATACCACTTTTGAGTAGTAATGATGTCTAATGAAGTTAAAAATTGTTCCTCACCATTTGGTGGTTTTTCCTCTTGAAAAGTAATTAATTCTTTTCCTTTTTCTAGATTAGAAATTCTTTCTTCAAAACCAATATTTCTTATTTTAAGAAATTGGATTTCTTTTTGTAAATTTTTTACCTCATTATTTAAATCATTTATTGAAGTATTAGAAGTTAAGTTATTACTTCTTTCTTTCATTAATTTTTGCACTTCTAACATAAAATATGGTTCATTGTAAATTTTATTTTCAAAATCATTTTCATTATTCCTACTAGTAGAAGGAAGATTTTGAATATCATCAAGTATTTTTGATCTTAATTCAGATTTTTTATTATTTCAAACTCTAACAGACTATTATCTGTCAAAACATTTATGTCTTTAAATTGAGACATAATTTTATAAAATTCTTCATTTTCCGAATTATCATTTAATTGTTTTAAACAAGATCCTTTAGTGCTACAAGCACAATCAGAATCTGACTCATTTGATAAATCATTTTCTGAAAAATTTATTTTATTTTAGAGATCTTATCTTTTAATTCTTCAGCTATTTCTAAAGAACTTATTTTCTTTTTTAATTTGCATTTATTGGAAAAATGACCTATTTTTCCACATTTATAACATTTAATTTCTTTTTTATCTTTCTTTCTAGCTATTCTAGCATCTTTTCTTTCTAATTTCTTTTCTCTTTTCTTTTTAGAATATTTTTTCTTTCTGAAAATTTTTTCAGGTTTTTCTATCCTATGAGGCTTTTTATTTGGAAATGGAATTTCCATTCCAAATTGACTACATAAATGTCCTAGTTGACTTCTTTCTGTTAATCTTTGACTCTTAATTTTATTTTATTACATAATGATAAACCTTCTTGAACGCAAGTTGCGATCAGTCTACCATAAATATATTCACTATATGGGATGGTAATTCTATCCTTTCTTAAAGCTTTTCTTACTCTTTCAGCAAATAAGTTAGGAAGACCATCTATGAATTTAGACTTCCAATGACTACTATTACTTTCAGGCAATTCCATGACTCTATTAAGGAATGCATCTTTATACCATCTAAATTCAGAAAGTGTTTTACACCTAAGATTTTGTAATAAAGTACGGATATTTTCACTATTATCTGAAATTCTACCCGTAAAATGTTCAAGGATTGTAACTATTAGTGTATAAACAGTATTTTCAACCAATTGTTCACCTTCTTGTTTAACAGTTCTATAAATTTCTTCTTTATTTATTGGAGATAAATAATTATCCCACCAGCCTTTTAGTTGGCCAGTAAAACCTGCAACTATCATTTTTGCAATATTACTGTCAGAGTTACCATTACTCTTACAAATAGTACTATACATTAACATTCTATGAACAAGATTATAAATATGTTTTTCTGTATAACCATCAAGATTCCATTCATAAATATTTTTACTACTATAACTATTATTATTAATATATTCTTGTTCCTCATGAAGAACATCCATTGGAGATGGCCTATTATAATAGTTTATTCTTTGTGTTGGCCTATCAGCATATCTATACATTTCTCCTATTTTATTTATTTCATCTTTTATTACCTTTTTATATTCTGGATTATTTTCAATTTCATTTGAAAATTCTTCTTCAATTGTGGTTATATTTAACCCTTTAAAATTTTAATTTATTAATTTTTCCAATTCTTGAGCAATAGTTTTAAACTTAAAATTTTTTATTTCAGGTGGAGGCTGAAGACTAGGAGCAGCAAGGACACCTATATTTTCCTTAGTATTACTAGTGCTAGGAATATTACTAGTACTAGTCTCTGTATTTTTTTCTATTAACTTATCTAATCTATCATGTAAAGAGAGAATTTGTTCTCCTAATACTATTAAATACACATTTGTATAGTTTTGTTGTTCAATAATTTTATTGATATTTTTGACTATTATTGTCAAAGTATCTTCTTCAAATAATTTTGAAAAAGTAGTAAAATTCATAGAAATTTTATCTTTTATTATACTAAAAGATCCTTGAGGGGGAAATTGACTCTTCAAAATATTACCATTTGGTAACCTATATTCTCTTTCTATGACCGATATACATGGTTCAACGTAATTATGAATAAACCATGGAACAAAAGGGAACAAAATATTTTTTTCTCCTAAGAATTTATAAAATTCATCTTGTAAATTATTTCTTTCTTCTAGAGAGAAAGATTGAAAAAACCATTTTCTAAATACTTCCCATCTGGGCAATAAGAATTCATTTTTTATTTTTCCTCTAGCTGTAGATCCTTTACTAAAATCTATCTTTGGTTTATTATTCATATTGAAAAATTCATTTCTGATTCGGTTATTTCCGGCTCTTTTCTATCAGAAATATCATGAACAATATTATTCTTTTTCTTATATAATAAATCAACATGAGGATTTTTCTTCTCACTTACAGGCATATGATCATCAGCAAAATTTCTAGGAGGAATATAATCAGGAATATATTTTGAAGTAGAAGGATTATGACGGTTTATTCCATCACGCAACAATTCTTCAGATGTTAAGGCATTATGATGGGTTATTCCATCACTCGAATTTAAATGACTATTATTTAAAGCAGTATGGAAAGAATTTAAAGAACTATGGTGATTATTCTCACCACTTGAATTTAAAGAATGTAAAGACAAATTAGGATGATGTTTATTCACATCACCATTGTTAGAAGCAGAATGTCTATGAGACATAGGAATATTATCCTCAAAAGGGGAAATAAATGATCTTACAGAAGAAGATCTGGATATTTCATGAGTATTACTCATTTGGACATAAACATCTCCATCTGGAGTCTGGATTATATTAGAAATCTGATGTTCATTTCTGGGTGCAATATGAGCAACCTTGGTCATTTTCCAATGCTGAGGGATTGGTATCTCATCCCATTTTATTGTTCTTCTTGTTGTTATATTCAACTTGTCAAAGTTTGATTCTATTATAATTGTTTCATTCAAATTTTTATCTTTTTCTTCCACTTTATAACATGGATTTAAAGTGTATATATAACGGCTTATAATAAATTCTATAACAAATACACATGATTTATGTGCCAAGTTCATAATTATAACCTTCAGTTTTGATATTCAAAGTTAAAGCCTTACAAATATTTTTGTCAGTTAAAGATAATTGAAAATTTGGATGAACATTAAAATATACTGGACCATGTACCAGACTGGATTGTATAACTCCAATTTTAGATTTTCTCCATTCTTTATTTCTACCATCTCTTAAAGTTGCTATAAAACTTTTTGGTAAATTATCTAAAGTTAAAGGTTTAAAAGCAATTTGCACTAAACCAATATGTAAAAATTTATAAGTAAAACGATATGAATCTAAATCTTCTTCATTAAGAAGGGTTATAGCTGTATCAACATCTTGAATGGTTAGGGATTGTTCAGTTGTTTTACAAATCTGTTTCAATCCAATTTTATTAAAAAAGCTTTGATGATAAATCAATTTAAGTTCCACATAAGGAATAGTCCATTTGGAAAGCAAGTCTAAGTCTGAGGGTATATCAGCCTCAGTTTTCATTTTATTTTTAATATTAGTCTGAGGGTATGTCAGACCAAATATATAAATAAAAATAGTTTAATATGGTTCTTAATTTTGTAACTTAGTTTGAATTGATCTTTCACATAAAAATTATGCCAAATTTAACAAATAAACTGTGAGTATGAGATACCATCAAATTGAAACTAAATTTAATGAGTAACCACTAACCATCAAATTTAGGAATCATTGGATCCTTATTATATATTTTTTTGTTCTAAGATACGATTTCAAATGCAACTCTTTTACTGGGACAAATGAAGTATATGTTAATAAAATAAGATGAGATCTATGAAGTAAATTAAATACAATATATATTAAGGGGGAATTTTTTGTGTCCAACCATTTCAGTTTTGATGCATGATATTTCACAACTCGGTAAGAGTATTTTCTCAATACTTGCTATTTTAATAGAACTGTGATATTTTAAAACTTAAATTTGATAGACATATTTTTATCAATACTTATTATTTTAACATAATCTCAATATGTCAGTAGCTAAACTCTATACATAAAAAGGATAAAGTTGATAATATATCTTTGATACATCAACAGTTAAACTTGATACGCGATAGTTCAACAACTAAATTCAATATTTGCTATTTTAACATAATTACCACATTGCTTCAACAACTAAATTTGATACTCCATATGTTCCATTAGAAGAGTCCACTTTATTGTAATAAAACAGTACAACAAAGTGGACTCTTCTAATGGAACAGAGGGAGTATTTCAACAACGATACAAATCCACCATTAAATTGTTAGAAAAGCGGATTATTGTGTTCTTTAACATATACATGAATAACGAATCGCTTTCACAAACCAACTAACCATATGATAGATATTGAATTTTTCTGTTTCCACTAGGAGTTAATTAGAAGATTCAAACATCATAAAGGGAAAGCTTCAAATTAGCACCTAACATTCTTGAACAATAGAATTTTTCAAGAATGACTAATTAATTAGAAAACTTAAAAGTTCCAAATTATCTGATACATAAATCGTCACGTAACTTCTTTAATTTATACTTTTTTTTTTCCTCCAAAATGCTGGAAAACTGAATTTAATTTCATCTCCTAAAGAGTTTGTGTATTCAATTATTTTGTTTTCTAAGGGCACAGTGTAGGTCATACATATATAGATGGGTAAATAATCTGATCAGAGTCCACTAAATTATTCAAATAATTAAAAAACATTTACTTGTGTGAAAATATGGTGAAATCATCAAAAATTAATTTAAAAGTTGAAATTTATCGAACGGTCAATAGTGACGAATTTAAATAGGAAAAAATAAAACCCCTAGGAACTTTGAAGCCAGTCTGCATGCAAGTCCGATCGAGGCCTGCTCTTTTAAGTTTTGATTTTGGTTTAAGATTTAGTTTCAACAGTAATTTTAATATATTACAATCAATTTTCATAATTTTCAATACAATTTTTTACTATTCAATGATACATTTTCTGTTTCTTTCATTAAGTTTCAAGCATTTTTTTTTGTTCATAATTTATTTTGGTTAAGTCACTCCATTAATTAGTCATTTAACTTGAGTTGTTGTCTCATTTTGATCGCACAATTTTAAAAATTTTTATTTTCATCTATCAACTGCAAAATTAGTTTCAGTCTGTTGGAACATTTTAATAAAATTTATTTTTATTAATTTAAATTCATTTAATTTGGCTAAACTTTTGCTGCCGTTTTTAATGGTTTTGTGATTAATAATTTTGTGTGTGAATAATAAACGGTTTTAGCATTATACATATTGTATTAATGCTTTGAAAAAATGCATCAGTTTTGCATTTCTTAATCATCCGTTTTCCAATTAGTTATTAAGCATTAAGTTGAATGAGGTTTCAACAGTTTTACGTTGTATTTAATTGGTAAACCGTTTTGAAATGTATTTTCCTATATATAGGTATACATACGTGTGAAAGGGAAAGTGGGAAGTGGGACAGAACAATTTCTTCGATCTTTTTACGTTCTTTCAAATCTCTCTAAAATATAGCTTTTGGCAAAGGAAGATAAATGTGTTAGAAGAGTTGGTTATAATTTCCTAATAGTTGTGCAAATTGTTAGGAAATACAGCGAGTGTGCTGGGCTGTTGTATTCTGGGAGTGACAAGTTTCGACAATTATGTTGCATCAAAGATAATTCTTTGCAAACGGGCTTGAATCATCTAAAGATCGGGACTACGCGCCTCAACCCTTCTACATTGGCTTCACTAACGAATTATATGTTATAGTTTTCTTTGTTTGTTTTATTGTTTTGCAGGTCACTTGTGCAAGTTGGAACAACGCAGTCTAAACCAAAATTTCTCACGAGCACGTGAGCTATTTTGATTAGGGTAAATTAACGGGCAAATTGAATAAAGTGATTTAACCTTTCCCTTTTCTAGTTAACATCGATCCCTATTAATGTGTATAAATCTTATGTACTAGCTTACACATCGTTAAAAATTGAATTTGGGACTATTTATCAAGTTAATAATAAAAAATAAAACATTTTGAAATTGGAAAAGTAAATAGAGATAACAACTCAATTTAATTAGTTCATAATCTTATTTAACCATTTAATTTCATTTACTTCTGTGTATTGAGCATCCTTTAACTAATTCCAACTTAAAACGCTGCCTAATTAAGATCATTCCATTCCATTTCATTTCATGTGTTCTTCAAGAATCTTTGATTCCATTGCCAAAAAAAAAAATACTCTCTTCGATCTCTTGGATATTGGAAATTGACAAATTAATCCAAAGAAGAAATTAAAAGATATAAGTTTACAAACTACTACTATATATTAGTTACACTTGACAAATTTCAATTATCATGAAGCCAGTTAATTAGCTTTGGGCCAAGAGACAAACGAGGTCTTGAAAGTATGATTCTTCGCAAGGAAGTATGAGTTTACTCCTGCTATGAAACCCATATTCTTCAGCGGATTTTTCTAGCAATTCTTGGAACAACGGCTCATTCAAAAACGACGTCGGAACGACAAACCTGCTCATTTGACTTCCGACTTACACCACGAAATGCCCTTTTGGCGCTGTTAACGTTCTTCTGCCATTTCCACCAGCCTCAATTTTCTTACCCATTTTTATAAATAACCGAAGAAGATGAAGACGTAGATGAAGATGACAGAAACAGATTAAGGAGGAATTAATGACAGTTAATCTTCAGTAATTGTAGAGGAGATCGACGGCGAAGGATTTATATATAAAAAAAGAGATCGGAAAAGGAATTAAATATTTAATGGAAGCCCAGCCAATTGAACCCGGTCAAATTATCTTCTGATTATTTAATTATTTCCATATTTAGCCAATATTTCTTGCTTTTTAAAAAAAAAATTTAATTATTTTTATCTGGACTGCATAAAACTAAGTCTTCATTGGGCCTGGCCCAATGAAGAAGGAATACATGAACAGTAAGAAAGAAAAGATGCGTAAAAGATTCAAGCTCAATCTCAGGTCGGGAAAACTCTCTAAAAACCGAGCCATAGAAACAGGCTTAGATCGGTCACTAGCTTAGATCGGTCCTACGGGATTTTTCTTATTAACACCCTAAAAATCGAGTTCGGGGAAGTTAGGTCGAAATAAATGATGACACTGACACAGTAGGTAGAAATCATTATAGGATCAAGGATACATTTTGAAAACATGCAGGAATTGCTCATAAGGATGATGTGAAAGAAGCTAAAAGTCAGGCCATGATGAGAAGAGCGGATAAGTCATCGTAAAAAGAAGGGGAGCAGTTGGAAGTGCTGATGATCATAGCACAACGGACATGTCAAAATCTTGATATAAATACTAAGGGGCCGCTTGGTTCGTAGAGGGGAATGGGAATGGGAATGGGAATGATAATAGTGGGGAATGATAGTAGAGGGAATGAAAGCATTGGGAATGATAGATGGTGTTTGGTTCACAAATAAATTTTTAGGATTAAAATTTATTTTAATTTTTTTTACATTTAAATTTTGATATATTATAAACTATTTGTGTTAAAATATATTATAATGATGAATTTTAGCACTTAAAATTTTAAAAAAATAAAAAATACACACAAAAGGAGGGAATCAAACCCATACCCCCCAATATGCTAGGATATGGAGGATTGCCTCAAAGGAGGGAATCAAACCCATACCCTAACCTAACCAAACAACAACTTTCATTCCATTCCCATTCCCAAACCTCCAAAACCATCAACCAAGCATGCCCTAAGTCATAAGGCATAAGGAGGTACGCAATCTATTTTACATTAAAGCTCTCTGTGAATACTGTTTATCTTCTCTATCCTTACTGACTTGATCGTCGGAGTTACACCGGGGGATAGCCCCGCTCATTCTACTATTCCTACCGGCGACGGACTGTTCCATAGATCGATCAGAGCTACGCCTCCTCACCCGCGCAGATCCGAGCTGAAGAAGTCCAAACCTGATCTTCGCTGCTTCTTGCTTCCGTAAAAGACTTCTACTTTGGGCCTGAACCTTTGAGACATTCCTTGGCCCAAGCGGAGCATCCAGTACTGGACATTTTGCGTCACATCAACTGGCGCCGTCTGTGGGGAACGTTTGATCAAAGTTATTTCATCAAATTTTCTCCATACTCAAAGAATTTTGTTGAAATCATTACGCAAAACCAAGATCGTTCGGGAGTGGATGCTTCTTCTTCCAGCACCACCGCTGCTTCCACTATTACAACCATGATTGTTCCTACCGCCGCTGTAGTTTCTACCACCACCAACGCTCCACTAGCTACCACTACCGCGGCTGCATCTCACACCGTTGAGTCCCTCACCCCTCAGCAAGAGCAAGCCGAAAGAGAAAAAAATTTTCGTTTATTTCCACAACTATTCCACTTGATTAACCATGGCCCTCCAGTCACCTCTACTTCTAGTTTAGGGCTCCCAGTTTCTAGTGTTACAACCACTACTTCAGAGGTCGTTAATATTGAAAACCCTCTTGTTTCACAGGCTATTCCTGTTGTTCCTTTGCCAGGAACTTTGTTCATTCCTATGGCTGATCCATCTGTTGTTTTGGTCTCCAGTCTCCCCTCCCCCCCCCCCCCAACCTGGTGCTGTTTCTGGGTGCGTTTCTTACTCTGGGGGAACTCATTCTTTTCTAGGGTCTAATCATGTTGTATCTACTGCTCCTCCTGTTTACACTACTTTGCCCCATACTCAGGTTACTCCCACCTTCCCAGCTCCCTTCACGGTCCATACGGCACAGCCTAATACTTACCCCTTCATGTCAGGTCTACCTTTCCCTATGTTAGGACAGCAGTTGGGTCAGTTAGGTCAGCCTAGCTTGGGTCCGCAGTTAGGTCAAATAGGTCAGCCTGCCCCAGGTCAGCAGTTGGGACAGTTTGGCCACCTCGGTCTCGAAACCAGTCAACTAGGATATCCCGGATCTATAGTTTCGCAAAATCTGGCCCAGTTTCAGCATTATGGTGTAGGCACAAATCGGGCTATGCAGCCCCTTCCTGGGTATTCTCCCTTATTCAATCCGAGCTATTATACCGGAGTTAACACGAGTAATTTTGCAATTGGGAGGGGGGGTATCCATTAGGTCAAATGGGATATGCTCAGCCCTGTCAATCTGTATTACCTGGATCCGGATACGCTCAACTGGGAAAGGCCGGGCCCATCTCTCGCGTTTCTCACTCATTTGGCTGGGAGATTCAAACAGCTTATTTTCCACCGGGCTACAAGGGTTTAGGTAAGATCGACAAATATAATGGTACTGCTAACCCGAGGGCTCATTGGATGCAATGCATGAGTGTCATGGATTCTGCTAATTTGTCTGATGCCAGCCGCTGCATGACTTTCCATCTTACCCTCAAAAGGTTAGGCTATTAATTGGTATTGTACTCTGCCGCTTAATTCCATTCATTCTTTAGATTAATTTGGTGATTTGTTCTTAGCTAATTTTATGGGTAATAAAATATTATTTAAGCCTATTTCTCATTTGATGAACATAACCCAAAGAATGGGGGAGGGGTTACAAGCCTACATAGATCGGTTTAACGTAGAATCTAGACAATGCCATGAGAAAGATGATAGGATTATGATGGGGTCATTTATTAACGGACTGCGGGCGGGACCTCTAGCCACCGAGTTAGCCATTAGGCCCCCACCTTCTTACTTTGAAATGATGGTTACTGCCGTTAACTTTGCTGTTATTGAGGATGCCGCAGCAATTAAACAGGAACGGGAGAGAGGTCTCTCTGATGTTTATGGTAAGAGAAAAGCTTTTTCCCCAATTCCTGCCTTAGGAGGAGGGAAGAGGCCGGGCTTTGTAAGTTCTAACAACGCCGGTCCAAAGGCTGGGGTCGACGTTAACGCTTTACAGGTGACCGAGCCATTTTCAGCGCCGAGGGCAGACATATATGCTGCCATTCAATATCAAGGGCTGATCCCTCCAGCGCGTCCCCTAACGGGTCCCACGGACCTACTCAATCCCAGCAGGTATTATAATTATCATAAACATATCGGCCATAATACTAATAATTGTAGAGATTTAGCTTCAGAAATAGCCCAACTTATCAAAGCTGGAAAGTTGCCTTAATACACACAAGTGGCTATTTTGCCCAAACCGACCGTCACAGCAGGTCGGGAATGATCTACAGGATGCTACTGGTGTGGAGAACCTGGCCATTTCGCTCGGGAGTGTTCTCAGCCCAACCCCCGGGCCCCAAACACTGGGGCTGGTGCCTAAATAACCATAGCCGGGGTCGTAAACACCATAGCTGGAGGACCGACCCAGGGTGACTTTAATCGTCAGAGAAAACAAGTATATCGTCAAAGGGAAAACGTCCTAGGTAAGCACAAAGCCGACCCTATGGCCTCGGTTATTACCTTTGATGACAGTGACCACTTCTTGTCCTATAATTGTGATGATCCCCTATTTATCGATTGGTTTATTTCCAATTATCAAGTACGAATGACATTATTAGACACTGGTAGTTCTAGCAATATAATTACTACTAAATCATTAGCAAGATGTCAATTGCATAAGGCTCGTTTAAATTCAGTACGTACACCTTTGATTGGCTTTAGCAACCACCATGTTATTCCTTTGGGGCAGTTAAGTATACCAGTTACCTTGATAGCTTGCCAGCTAAAACGAACGGAAACCATAGATTTCGTAGTCATTGATGAGCCTTCACCTTATAACCTGTATCTGGGACGGCCTGGACTAAATCAATTTCAGGCCATTGCTTCTAATATGCATATGCTTTTAAAATTTTCCACCACGGATGGTGTGGCTTCTCTTCGTTGTAATGTCATACAGGCTAAGCAATGTTACACAGCTTCTCTAAGAGAACAGGTGCCATTACATGGCAAACCACAAGTTGCTGCAGTGGTCACCCCGACCCACGCGTCCCGGGTTTCGCCAACTACCCCTGAGGACGGTGCTGCCCATACCATAGACATCACCGACCTAGCAGGCCGGTCGAAGCGATTCATTGAGGCCGGGACTGAAGTTAAAGCCGTCCCCCTGGCTGCCGACCCTAATAAGGTAATCAAGGTAGGGACCGATTTATCTCCTCAGTTACAACATGATTTACTTAACCTCTTGCGTGAGTTTGCGGAAGTCTTTGCTTGGGGCCGGAAGACATGCCTGGCATTTCTCAAAATATCATTGAACACAGACTATCCATTGATGCTAATCATAGGCCGGTTCGTCAACGGAAGCATAACCTTGGAGGAGAACGCAGCAAATACATAGAGATTGAAGTCAACGCTTTGTTGGAGGTACGTATCATTTGAGAAGTAGATTATCCTGAATGGTTAGCTAATCCTGTATTGATCCCCAAGCCGGATGGCTCTTGGCGGATGTGCATCGACTTCACCGACCTGAACAAGGCTTGCCCCAAAGATTAGTTCCCCTTGCCCTTAATTGACGTACTGGTCGATGCCATAGCTGGGTTCCGCTTTCTCAACTTCTTAGATGCATACAAAGGCTATCACCAGATCTTCATGGCTAAAGAAGACGAGAAAAAAACATCTTTTATCACGGATAAAGGTACTTATTGCTTTATTACTATGCCTTTTGGTTTGAAGAATGTTGGAGCTACTTTTCAACGTCTAGTAAATAAAATTTTCAAAAAACAACTAAGTCGGAACATGGAAGCATATGTTGATGATTTACTTGTTAAAAGTAGGGATGAATCTGCTTATTTGTCTGATTTAAGGGAAACACTTGAAACTTTGGTCCAGTACAAATTAAGACTAAACCCTAAAAAATGTGTTTTTGGGGCTATCTCAGGTAAATTCTTAGGCTACATGATTTCTCAGGATGGTATTTCAGTTAATCCCAAAAAAGTAGAAGTTGTCCTGCAAATGTACCCTCATAGGTCAATTCATAAGGTACAATAACTAACGGGTAGATTAGCAGCCTTAAATCGGTTTTTAGCTCGGTCGGCAGAGCGAGCTTTACCTTTTTTTACATTTTGAAAAAATCAGATAAATTTGTGTGGACCCCAGAATGCCAAGTAGCTTTTGAACAATTGAAAATGTACCTAGCTTCTTTACCATCTTTAACCATGCCGATCCCCGGGGAACAATTATACATGTATATAGCTACCACTGAATCTGTAATTAGCTCGGTTCTGCTTCGAGAAGATAACCGAGTTCAAAGACCCATCTATTTTGTTAGCAAGTTTTTATAGGCTGCAGAAAAAAATTATTCCAGCTTGGAAAAGTTAGTTCTGGCTCTAGTTCACTCTACACGACGTCTCCGACCTTACTTTGATGCCCATGGAGTCACCGTTTACACCGACGCACCCCTTAAGGCCGTCTTACAAAAAGCGGGAGTTTCAGGTCGTCTCACCAAATGGGCCATCGAGTTAGGGGAGTATGATATTACCTTCGCGCCACGTACCGCAGTCAAAGGCCAGGTGTTAGCAGATTTCATAGCTAAAGGGGTATCGGAGATCCAGGAAGACACGTCCAACACCTCGCAGGAAACCGACCTTCTATTAACCGTGGCAAGAGGCGATGATTCATGGACACTCCACGTAGATGGAGCTTCCAGTCAGTCAGGGTCGGTAGCCGAGATCATCCTCACCAGTCCTACCGGGGAAGTTCACACTTATGCTCTACGATTCTGTTTCACAGCCACCAATGACGAGGCGGAGTATGAAGCCATGTTAGACGGCCTAAAATTAGCTCAGAAACTAGGAGTCCGAAATTTAAAAATTTGTTTGGACTCCCAGTTGGTCGTTAAGCAAATCTTGGGGGGAGTATAAGGCTAAAGATCGACAAATGGAGGAATATTTGGCACTGGTACAACAACAGCTGCAAGTTTTTTCAAAATGGGCTATAGAGCGAGTTCCACGGAGCAAAAACAGAAATGCGGATGCTTTATCCAAATTGGTTTCTTCGGTTTTCTCTCATCTAACTAAAAGTGTTCTAGTAGCGAAATTCAAACTAGGAGTATAGCCGAGCCAGCAGTTTTGTCCCTAAGCGAAGGTCGGGACTGGCGGTTCCCACTGTGGCAGTATTTACAAGATGGTACTTTGCCAGACTCACGAAAGGAAGTACAACGAATACGAAGGAACGCTGAACATTATCAAATAGTCAGGGAAGATCTATAGAAGAAGGGGTTCTTGATGCCCTTACTAAAGTGTTTGGGCCCGAAAGAGGCGGTTGCCATGCTTAAAGAAATACACCAGGGGGATTGTGGGTCCCATATCGGGGCTCAGAATTTAGCAAAAAAAGTAATTGGGGCTGGGTTTTATTGACCCCGGTTATTCCAGGAAGCTGTCGAGTATGTTCGACATTGTCCCAGTTGTTAACATAATGCACCAGTTCACAGGTTGCCAGCGTCCAGTTTTACCAGAATAATTGCACCTTGGCCCTTCGCAGAATGGGGAATAGATCTTATGAGGCCATTTCCTAAAATCGGCTCTTGTCAGTATTTAGTCGTGGCTATAGACTACTTCACAAAATGGGTAGAGACCGAGGCATTGACGAATATTACCAGGCGAACGGTAGCTCAGTTTTTATGGAGGCAAGTCATTTGTCGATTTGGCGTACCTAATTCGGTTATCTCGGATAATGGGACTCAGTTTGAATCCAAGGAATTTACAGCCTTGTGTACGAAGCTCGGTATCATTCAGCGTTTCGCATCTGTAGCTCATCCTCCAGCAAATGGGCAAGTGGAGCTCACTAATCGGACTTTGTTGCACGGACTAAAAACAGGCTAGAAGATAAGGGCAAGAATTGGGTGGAGCAGTTACCTCATGTATTGTGGTGTCATCGAACCACGCCTAAATCGGCTACAGGAAAGACTCCTTTCGAGTTAGCATTTGGAGTCAATGCCGTCATACCTCCAAAAATACAAAGTAGTGCGGCCCGAGTCATGCACTTTGAAATGGATCAGAACCAGCAAAACTTGGAGCTCAGCTTGGACCTGGTAGAGGAAGCTCGGGACGTGGCCTACGTACATCAGCTAAATTACAAGAATTTAGTCCGACAACACTATGATGCCAGGGTCAAGCATTCACCCTTTGTACCAGGATACTTGGTTTTGCGAAACCGGGCTATCAGTAAACCGCAAGATCAAGGCAAGTTGGTATCTAATTGGGAGGGACCCTACCGGGTAATAGAAGCACGACCTACTGGCAGTTACGTATTAGAAGATTTGCAGGGATAGTTGGTTCCGCGAGCTTGGAACGCAACACACTTGAAAAAATACTATCTCTAAGTAAGTTAAAGACAAGATCGTGAAAAAACTAAGTCATTTATTCAGAGGAAAAGTTATGCCGGCCCAGTACAAAGTTGTCCCAGTCAAATATTCAGAAATAACAAAAATTTTAAAGAACAACGGAGCTACGAGGGAGGAGCCTGAGAAGTCACTGCTTCATCCATCACCCCACTTGGGTCAGCCGTGGGATCCTCTTCTTCTACATTCTCCGGCAAAGGAATCCGGTATCTCGGCATTCCTGCTTGACCTCGTCTATCAGATCGAAAGGATCCCGATCCTGAGCCAGCAGGGAAGCATGAGCCGAGGAGTCTTCAGGAAGGCCCTCCACCGACCTGGGGCCTTTAAACTCATCCCAGCATATAGTATAGCCGCACTGGATCAGCTCCATAAAGCGCCGGTTCATCAGATCCAGCAACAACCCCTCCTTGAAGGTTTTCAGAGTAGCTTGACGTGCCCCTTCCACCTCTGCCGGTCTCAACAATTCGGCTGATTTCTTCTTTTCCTCCTCTAAGGCCCCCTGCAGGTCGGCCTTCTCCTGCTTTAAGGCAGCAATCTCCTCCTCCAAGACCGATCTGTCCTGCCTCAGCTCCTCCACCTCAGCCTCCAAGCCCTGGGACTTGGTATCTAACTGGCTAGCCTTGGTACCAAGCTCTTGGTTCTCCTTGTAGAGCTCGGTATTCTTGGCCTGGAGGTCGGTAACTTTGCTGGATTCGACCCCCAGCTTCATCTTTAAGTCCTTGATCTCCTCGACTGGCCTCTTCAACCTCTCTTGCTCATAGCTCTGGGACAAGATGTCCAGAGCAGCAGTTCTCTTGGCCATCGGGAATGTAAGTAATCGGTCAAAAGCCGGGTCGGACCAGGAACTAGCGCGAACCGCGCAAACCAGTTTTTTTTTTTTTTTTTTTTTAAATTACTCAATTTTTAAAAATTTTGCTGTCAATGGGAGTTGATCCTTGGTCACTCACATGGAAAATAAGAGTACTTACTACTATACCATTATTCACTCTTGTATAAATGATTGGTTTAACTCATTTTTATATGAACTATGGATTTTCTAACAATCTATTAATTGTACCATCTAAACTAATGTTAATTTTATTGTCATTCCTTACTTTATAAAATTAATACTATCATCATTTTTATTAGTTGCTTTTTTTTTCCAATTAAAATTTGTTTAATTTATTCATGTATTAACTTAAAATACGTTTCATTTTTTTTACATCAAATTTTATCTTCTTTTTTTTTGTCTAATAAAAATGTAGTAATATAATTATATATTTTTTTAATAGAAAATAGGCAATATTTTATATTTGATTTACTTATTGGGTTTTATAATAATGAATTTTAATGTTTAAGTTAGTTGTAAAATTTAAAAATATATATATAATTGTTCTGAAAAAAAAATATATGTTAAATGATAAAAATTGAAAATTAAAGCATGTTAATCATTAGAGTGAATGACCTTTAATATACCTTTACTTTTCAATTGTGTCCGCTTTGGTATCTATACTTTTTTGGTAGCCACGAATGTACCTATACTAATTTAAAGGGACCAAAAATGCACTTTGCCGTTAACTTCGGTTAGTTTTGACGGAATTGCCTTTATTTTAGGGGTATTTTCGTCTCTTACTATTCATTTTCTTCTTTTTCACTGTTCATCTTCTTCCTCCCCAAATTTCTACACCCTTCCTCCTCCGCCACCGTGCGCCTCTTCTCCATCCAATTAAAGTGTGGAAACATCAACAGCTAAACAACAACAACCAGAAAGAAAATGGAAACCGAAGCGAAGAAATAAGATTTCCTAGAAAGTTATGCAAACGTAATCATCAAAGGCTCGATTGACGAAGACGAAGACGACAACGATGGAGAGGGAGGAGGACAATGTCTGCACGGTTCGATTGCAGAACCGAAGTTTTGCAAACGAAATTGCGGAGCTTCTGTTCTGCAATTTTTTGATTGCCGAAAATAAGCTCTGCAATTACGGGCCAAAAATAAGAAAAAAAAATTTTTAAAAAGAAAAGATTGCATAATCGAAGCTCTGCAATTGCGGGCCAAAAATTAGAAAAAAAATTTAAAAAAAGAAAAGAAAAACAGCAACGGAAGATGACGACGACGACGACGGGAGGGAGGAGGACGACAGAAGCAGGGAGAAAAGTGGCAGCCGGCGCGGGGGAGACAGGCAAAGAAAAAAAAAAAAAAAAAGAAAAAGGAAGAAGACGATGAACAGTGAAGGGACAAAAATGCCCTTGAAAAATGGCATGTGATTGCAATTCCGTTAAGTTTAACTGTGAGTTAACTGCAAAGTACATTTTTGGCCCCTTTAAATTAGTAGAGGTACATTCGTGGTTAAAAAAAAAGATAAGGTACAAAAGCAGACACTTTCGAAAAGTAAAGGTATATTAAAGGTCGTTCACTCTAATCATTAATATATATATATATATATATATATATGACGTCATCCGGGGTCGAACCGGCCGAACTCCCAGTTCGAGCGAACCCTTGACTTCGCCGGTCCAAGCCAGACAACCATGGTTTAAACAAAAGATTTCTTTGGTATTTTATTTTGACACTCATAAATAATTTGTTAGGACGAAAGGAATACATGTTTGGGAGCCTTTAAATGGACCGACAATTCCGTGGACCGACGATCCCGACGCGGAGCCCACACGATGTAATGACAATTTTACATCATCTCTCTTCCTCTTTTCCACACACTTTTTTTTTTTCTCTCCCACACTCTCTCTCTTCCTCGTTTCCAACACTTTCTTCCTTCTTTTTTTTTTTTTTTTTCATTTTTCACGATTATCAATTCTTTCTCTAATTTATTTTCATTCTCCTATTTTATCATTCATTTCAGTAGATGATTTATTTTTTTTTCCGTTTAGTATTTTGAAAACCCATGAAGCAAAACAGTACAGAGTACTAAAACATTAATACTGTAAGGTCCCATGAATCAATACAGTTTATATTGTATAACGTTACATTATATATTGTGAAATGTTACATTCTATATTGTAAAATAATACAGAGTAGTCATATTGTAAATTAATTGTTCCAAAAATCTGGACGAAAAATAAAAATAAAGAAATAATTGTCATATATTTACAACCATATTTTTTACTACATTATTTTCCAAAAAAATCAGTACAGTTTATATTGTGAAATGTTACATTCTATATTGTGAAACATTACATTCTATATTGTGAAACGTTACATTCTACATTGTGAAACGTTACATTCTATATTATAAAACAATATAGAGAATTCATATGTTGTAAATTAATTGTTCCAAAAATCTGGCCAAAAATAAAAATAAAGAAATAATCACCATATATTTACAACCCATATTTTTTACTACATTATTTTCCAAAATCTGGATGAAAAATAAAAATAACACAAATAAAATCACCTGCTAAAGGATGATAAAAGAGAAATTAAAAAAAAATGGAAAGAAATAAAGAAAGAATTGACAAAAAAGCAAATGAGAAACAAAATAGAAGAGAGAGAAGGAGGACAAAAAAATCAAATGACATAAGGGATTCACCATTGGGACTTTCGGTCCATGTTATCGTCGGTCAATTTACATTTACTCTATATGTTTGTGTTACACATCCGATGTCCATTTTTATCATGTGTTCGATTAGTTCACTAAAAACAAAGTAACCGCCCTACTTTATCAGTCACTCATAATTGAACAATAATTGACTAACAAAATAAGCTTATTTTACTCTCACTTTATCAAAATAACACATGACAAATTACAATAAAGCGATGATATGATCTTGACTATAATTTTTTATAGAAGTACTTTCTACTAATGGCGTTACCCTGACTAAATACAAGTAGATTTGAAGTGGTTAAAAGTCATGACACTTTGATGACTTGTGTCATGGTGACTTGAAAAAAGATGAGGAGTGGGTAAGTAAGGAATTTTAAAACAGTGACAATGAATTTGGATAATTACAATTTGCATATATGCATGCTTAATTAATTATTGACACGTGTGAATTAAACTGATCATTCCTGGAAATGGAACCAAGGCTCAAATTTTTTTTTTCCCATTCCATTCAACGAAAATCATCGTTTTTTCTTCAAAATTTTTTATAAAGACAACGTCATTTTTCACTAAATTCATAAATTCAAAATTTTAAACTCCCTCTAAATCTTCACTCACATAAATTCAAAAAATAACAAAATCATTATACTTTTTCTTTTCTTTTCTATACAAATCTCCAAAAGAAATTCCCTGAAAAAAATATTTCTTCCCTAAACAAATTTTTTTTTCTTTGAATCATTAAAAGAACAGAGCCTAAAGTCTAAAGTTCAGTAGGAAATTAATACGCAAAGAAACAAGTTGAATATATAGTAAATTATTATTAGGTAAATCGATATTGAAATTGACGACGTGCATTAATGCAATATATATTACTCCGGTCTTCCGATCCAAAATAAGAATTGTTTTACAATACTAATAATTTTTAAAATAAATTATGTTTTATTTAAAAAATTTATTTTTTTCTCAATTTACATTTATTTTAACATATTTAATTAAAAATTAGTGATTATCTAAATTACCCAAGCAGCGGCCGCCTAGAGGAGGATCTCCACATGCTGCCGCTCCCTGGGGGAGTCTCCCGAGGGAGGGCTGCCTGTTCCGCCGAGCCCAACCCAAAAGAAAATTGAAAAAAAGTAAAGTTTGTCTGCATTTTGATTTTGTGAGAAGAAGGGTGATTCGGTAATTTTATTTTTTATATTATTTTTTAAACTTCATTTATTGTATTCCATTTAACGCCCTTAAAGAGGAGATTCACATTAGGGACTAGCAGTTTAGATAATGTTGTCAGAAGGATAAAATGTCAGTCAACAGGTCATCCTTTTTTCTCTTTTTAAAATTCTTTTTTCCTGTTTTCAAGTCAACAGGTCATTTTTTTTTTTTCTTTGGAAATTACTCAACAGGTCACTGATGATGAACGAATTTTTTATACGTGAGTATTTTCTTACGTTCCATAGTTTTTCTTAAATTGAAAAACTAAAGGAATTTATGTACTTAAATAATGAAAATTCAATAGTTTAATTTATTCTAATCAGCAGCGAACGCATAACAAAATATCAAGGGGGACGCTCTTAGTGGAATTTTTTTTCAGTATCATTTAAACAAGATACAGACTATTAAAGTATCAAAATAAAGATAACAATATATGTCCAAAAAAAAACCTTAATAAAAAAATAAAAGCAAATACATGCTAATAAAACAACTATTTATACTTGAAAAACCAGTACCGGACACACCAGTAAGACGAGATAATTCTGCATGGCTTAAAGAGCTTGAAAATGTTACAAAATTTCTTCATTTTCAATATTAACCAAACAACACAATATTATAAAAAAAATCATCACACAAATTATTAAATAATAAAATATTCAAAATTATTTAATAATTAATAAAAAAATCCTTGTCCTCAGTGAATTCATTAAACTATTCATTAAAATAATATTGTTGTAGCCTATTTTTTAATTTTTATTTATATAATAGAATGACATTTTCCCATGCAAAATGTATTCTAGAATTTATCACATTCTTGATTATTCCCAATCAAGAAGGTTTCGATTTCATAATTTCTTGTTCCAAACTTCTTTAGAATCATACAAACACATTATGGTCAAGAAAAGTGTGCTATCAGCCGTCTATCTAAAAGTGACAAACAGCTGAAGAAATAAAGGATTAGAAATTTGGAATGAAATATTAATTTCAATTCCGAATGTCAAGTTCAACCTCAATATCTTTATCAATCTCAAACAGCTTAAGAAGACGAGCTTGCTATTATATTAAGTCAAGAAAAGGCAGGCAGTAGCTGTCGGGTAAGGATCATGAAAGGAAAAAGGAAAGAAGGATAAAGAGGATTTGGAGGAAAGTTGAATTTTGGGCTATGTGCAGCGACTAGATTTAGAATTTGGGGGGGATTGATTTGCAATTTTTGTTTAGCAGAAACAGCCCCTTCATGTATATATATTTTTTTTCTTCTTTTTCCCCTTAATTAGTAGAACGCGTCGTTTTACTAAGGGAGGGAAAAAAAAAAAAAAAAACAACAACTGAAGACAATCGTCTTCTCCTCTTGATTCTGCGACGGGGGAGTTTCAGCAGCTCCGCAGGTGGGGCAGCTGACCCCTCGCCCCGCCCTGTCTCCGTGGCTGACTCTAATGATATATACTTGTAATACTTTGGTTATGAAATCAATTATATTAATTTGTAATGAAAATTTTGAATGAAAGCAGTCATTACAAAATCCCTCAAACTTTGCACAGTTCGTTTGATGCTGCGATGCCGTAATGGTGTCAAATGTCAAAACACCTTTTGAGTCGAACTCGACTTCAAAACCACTTACCAGAAATCCTCATATTTCAGCAAACCCTGTGCAGTTCATTCGATACCGCTTTCAACATCGAAAGGGTGTTGAATGATCACACCTTTCGACTTCAAATAGACGTCTCGAACTTACATTTAAAATATTTTATCTTAACAAAACAAACCATATTCAACGGAAGCTGGGACTAGTAGCAGCGGGGGACGAGCTCTAGCGCCTTTGGGATGTGCGTATAGGGAGGAATAATTGTATATAAAAGAATGAATTAAACGATAGAATAAAACAATAAATTTGAACAGATCAAGAATATGAACTACTTGGTTAGGCTTCAAATTCCCCAGCTACTTCAGCTGGATTTATCCCTCACCACCCTCGGCTAAATCCCATGTAAAAAGAGCATGCACAAGTAGCTAGGGAAAAAAAAAAGAAAAAGAGAAAAACGCTGCATTAGATTTCATGTGTTCGATCTCCTTAGTTTTAAAAGACATTCTCTAACTCCTGGATATTGGCAATCGACAAATTAATCGAAATTAAGAAGAAAAGACACATATATAAACTTAATTAAAACTATTGTATACTTACACTTGGCAAAATGATCAACGAAACTCTATATATACTAGTACTTCTAATACATATAACTAGTCATGATCTAGCTATCTTGGGATCCACGACACACATGACTAGTTAATCAGAAAGTCTTGCAAGTTGCAACCTCGAAATCCTCGAGTTTGAATTTTGTGAGTTATAAGAGTGAAAAAAAAAAAAAAAACGACCATTAAGCTAGCTTTGGGCCAAGAGGTTAACGAGTCCTTGGAAGTATGATTCTTCGCAAGGAAGCACGAGTTTACTTCTGTTATGAAACCCGTATTCTTCAGCGGACTTGTCGAGCAACTCCTGGAACAACGGATTCTTCAAGTACGACGTTGGAATGACAAACCTAGTCATTTTACTTCCCACGTAGACCACGAAATGCCCTTTTGGCGCTGTTCTTGATCTGCCTGAAACCTCAAATTTCATACCCATTTTCAAATTTATAACTAACTGATCGATGAAGAAAGATGAATGCAGATAACAGTAAAAGATGGAGAGGGTGAAGAGATAGGATTAGAGATAGAGAGGAATGGAAGGCATGTTCTTGATGATCTCATGAGAGGAAGGTATTTTTATAGAGTTTGGAAATGTGTGCCATTTTCTTCTAGATGAAAATAGCGTATGGCCAAATATCGCCGTCACAGTACTTCTTATTATAAATAAATATTTCAATTTCAGCATAAGGCCAATTGCATCCGGTCAAATTCCTAAAATATATATACAATATACTGTATATGATTAGTCACTTGGATCCGATCACCAGGCGTGATGATCACTAACCTTTCTTCACAGTATTTTATGGTTGGCTTAAAAGAGTTTAAATTTCAAAAAATATTTTTAATTCTAATAGAAGAGTTTGATTCTAAAGTTTTCATATATAGTTCACAATTAATCGACATTCATAAGAGTGAGAATTTTAATTGAATAAATTGTGACAAATTAGTTACTTTAGATATGATACTTTGATATTCATTATAAGAAAAAAGTATATTTATGAAACTGGATTCTTGTAGGGAACCAGAGAGAATTAATGAAGTATATTTTTGAAACTGCTTAATTATATATATTAGGGTTAGACTACAGTTCCGTTAAAAGAATCATTTGCATTAGTAATTGATCCAAATTATTTGGATTATCTTTTTGAATAATTCATTAAATGAAGTGAACCACACGCACTTAAACTATTATAACACTATTTAAAGGTGTATTAAGAGTCTCTTCATTGATTTCAAAAAAGAGTCTTTTCATTCCAAGTTGAGTTTCCTAAGTGACCCACTTTTAATCATGCAGATGGTTAAGTTTTGATTTGAGGTGGAGGTAGTTAAAACTTATTTTTATATTGATTTTAAAACTATTAGAAATTTATTCAACATGTAGTAAATAAAAAATATACGTTACATAGGGAATACTAAAAAATATATATATTATTATAAAATATAAAACTTTGTTTAATTTGAACTAGGGTGGGAGTGAATTGGGCATTTAGAATGTCATCTAATGTGTGTGAATTTCACATGCTAGTCAAAAATAATTTAAATATTGTCAAAATTTTGATTTGGAGACCATTTTGAAACAAATTTTTAAGTTAAGGGACTAAAATAAAATAATTTTAAGTTAAGAGACCAAATAGATACAACAATTGCAAGGTCAGTGGTATAACTACCTCCCATGGCCGCTAAGAATTTGGGTTGTGAGAGAGCAAAAATTGAATCCTGATAATTCTCAGAAGCAGAGATGAATTTCAGTATCTTTGTCAAAAAAAAAAAAAATGTTCATCAAATTACATCTATTAGTTTTAAGGAATTCAAAAACACCCAACAACCGTATCTCTGCGTATGAAAAACATAGTGTCCCAGTCCTTCAAAATTAAGGCTATTGATTTTGTAGTTTTTGAAATTAGAGGGACCGATTTGACACAAATTAATCTTACGTATCACTATGTAATTTGCCCATAATTGAATAATCTGTTGAAATCATGCATTTAGAAGTCATGATACCTTGGCTGACTTGGGTCATGACCCTTGAAATTTGAAAATTAACTAGTAATTAAAGGAATTAATGAGGGATAAGTGTTGATGAATATTTCTTCCAGTGAAAGATAATCAAGAAACAAAATAAAATCAAAATTAGTATTGGGAGAATGAGTACTTGGGGATTGTTAGTCAACTACGTTGGCTATTAGTTAAGTAACATAGTAATCTTTTTGTAATTAGTTATACATATTATTTTCTGATATTTTGTCAATTATTGTTAGATGATTTCGATCGTTTAATTTAAAATGAAATAAAACAGAGTTAACATTTCTTTTTTCCTCAAAAAATATATTTGTTGTATATCTTATAACCTTAGATTTGAGGAGTTTTTATTTATTTCACATAAATATTGTAACAGGTTCGGGTAAGGGGTTCGTCCCTAGATTACGAAATTCATTTTATACTTTTTAAAATCACGAGATTCTTAGTATTTTTAACAACTCTAGCAAATATTGAAATGAGATACTAGTATATATACATATTATAAACAATTATACTATTTGTGTTTCTGATTTCATAAAAATTAATTGTTATCAATTTCAATCTTATGATTAGTTCTAATAAATTTTTTTGGCTAATAAAGCTATATATATATATATATATATTATACAATTATGTACTAAAAGAAGAAGGTGGGGTAGGGCTGGTAATTACTCCCTTCAAGTTAAGTTTCACAAATGTATAATTATAGATGTCAAGGTACGACTTCTAAAAATAATTAATTTGACATCATTTGTTCTATTCATTCATTACTTTTTAAATGTGACTTATTTATAGATAACACATAATTATAATAGTAATAACATAGTGAGTAAAACAATTGCATATAAACTCTTTTAATAAAATAAAAAAATATTTTTTAAAATAAATTATTATAATGAAACGAAGAAAATATAATTCATTAGGAAAAAAAAAAAGCAATTAACGAACCAGTGGAGCATGCGTAAAGTGAATGTCTACATCGATCGAGATTGTAACTTATTGGATGTCTCCATCAATAAACAGAGTGGCTACGTATATTAACAAATTTCAACCTTGTACAACAATTTTGAGTTCTGGAAATTAGATTTTGGCCCACCACTACTTTATAAGAACAATTATATACATATATCAAAGAAAAACCGTATTACAAAATATTTCTTCCATTCCATTAAAATAAAAGTGTGAAGAAATATAACTTTTTCTAATAATGAAATATAGTTAATTAAAACATAATTATTTATAAATACAACGGCGGGAGTTTATAAATATTGCAGGGTTGGGAGAGTATTGCTTTGCAATCCTAAAGTCATGTCAAAATTTGGCAAGTTACACTTGTTAAAATAATAGTAATAATAATAATAATAATACTCCATTTGATCCAAAGTAAATGGTGTTTGAGAGGAAATAACTATGTGCAAAATAAATGATGTCTATCATTGTCTTAACTTATCCAATTAAGAGTAATTGATTATCTCAAATATTCTAGTAGTATATATGTTTAGTTTAAATAAAAGTATTAATTGATTACAACTCTAAAACTTCTAGTAATAATAAATTACAACAGTTACGAATTTCTTGTCATTTAATGACCGAATTCTCAAAAAAAAATTTAACGTCATTTATTTAGGATCATATATAGCATATATATGTATATGCTTTCTGTATAATGATATAAATGTTATTTATGAACTTTTATTATCTGTTGTAAAAGTTGTTTATTTATTCCTCTATCTGTTTCATTAGAAAAGTTCACTATAAAAATATTATTTTTTTCAAATAGAAAAGTTTTATTTATATTTTTATATCTATAGTCCATGATCAATCAACACTTAAAAAATAAGGACATTAATAAAATAAATTATGTCAAATTAACTATTTTATGTATATTATCAATTATCAAATGACTGAATAATTATGTCATTGCAAAGACAATTATAATCTATTACCAAATGATTGAATAATTATGTAACAAAATTATTGTGTTACATGTTAGTTAATTTTTTTATTTTTTGCAAACAATCAACTATACTTATTATCTTTATTAATTCTTCTACATCCATGTTGAGTTGATAGTGGTACATTATTTTGAAAAACTAGAATATTACTCCGGATTTTAGTGCTCGTTTTAACAATTAAAAAATAAAAATCGCTCCCTCTCTCTTTTATTAGAAGAGTTCACTTTCAAAATTTATTTTTGTTCCAATAAAATAGTTCACTTTCAAACTTTTTACTCCTGCCACCATTACTTATATAATTGTAATGTTTGGTCCATAACTAAATCACACTTAAAAATTAACAACATTAATAAATAAAAAATGACAAATTAAATATTTTAAGTGTTGTATATTTTCAAAACTGAACACTTTTAATTGAACAAAGAAGAGTGTATAGAGAGAGAGAGAGAGAGAGAGAGAACTTAGAACATGGCAAGGTGCAGTCAGGTAACGTTATATCTAATTCCCATGCATATTGGTAGTTAGTTTGATAATGTGGTACGTGCTGCCCATTTCACAACTGCTGTTGTGGAACCGAGGCGGTAACGGGACCTTCTTAAATCTTATTATTAGTGTATATTTATTTATTTAATTTTTTAAAAATATATTTAACCCTTAAAAAAAATTTATTAATATATTGAATCTTTTTAAAAATTTTAAAATGTAATTTTTGACTCTATCATTGTGTACAATACAAACAAGTGATGATGATCGATTTGATAGATCATGAGAAATATGGAAACTTTTGGAAGAAACAACATTAAAGTCGAGAGATGAAAGAGTTGATGAGCACCGTAAATTGCATGTGTACTTCGCAGAGGACTACGTAGTTGTACTTGGTTGGTTTGTGGCAGACTGCAGCGCACCATAGCGGTAGCCCCTCTATCTACTGTTTAGGGGATGGAGAGAATACTTATCTCATCTACAGATCTTGCATGGCCATCCCTCAATCCCCAACTGGCAGTAAAGATTTCTGTCCTAATTGGTAATTTCACTTTCTCCAATCGCCCCCTTCTATTGGTCTACGGATCACACTGTTCACTGTTCGTTTGCATATTTTTGAAAACATATCTTTGAAAATTTGCATTTTATATTAATATTTATCTTATAATTCTCAATACATTTTTTTACTATTTGATTACGCACTTTTATATTTTTAATACTTATTTGTACATTTTTTAATGAAGTTTTTACACTAATAAACTCTTTCTAAAAATATGTTTTTAAAATTATATTTTAAAACATGATAACGATAAGGCTCCCAACGTATGATATAGGGAATAAGAAAATTATGTTAAAGAATCCAAGAAAGTGAACGACATTTGATGATTTCGTTCTTCTAAGTACATAATATTATAGTTGTCAAAGATCGTGATTCATATAATAGAATCTTATGATCCCAATATACGATATGATCCTACTTTTGACTCAATAAAAATTTATTATAATTGTTAAAATAAGAGTAATTGTTTTCATAATTAATTTATTTGACGCATGTATATATATATTTTTATTAGTGGCGGAAAGGTTCCTTAGTATTTCTCTACATTTAATTTTATATTTTTAAACTAATAAAAATTCATATCAATAAATTTCTATGACAACATTTGAGTCGACCTCGTCCGATCCAATGAGTCAACCTCCTTATTAAAAGTACCAATTAATCCTTAATTAACTTGTGTTGATTTATAGTTTGATCCAACTTTACAACATTGACTATCCTATTATTCAGTGGCTTGACCACCTAACCCTACATAAATCATAAAGGGAGAATTTCAAGATATTGCTATCGGTCAAATGAAGCTGGTCGTGGTTTGTTATTTGAGCATGTGGTTTTATTAACTTATATCTCTTCCTTTTCATCTTCATGCAATTTGGTGGGAATATATATTTTTTTTTAGCGTACATGTGCGCATTGGATCAATCAAATTCCAGAATCTTCTCAAGTTGGAGAGCTTTATGCAATTTTTCTCATCATCCATCAATCAAAATTTTGATATATATATATATATGTGTGTGTGTGTGTGTGTGTGTGTTTTGGGTGTATAAAGTGGTGTACTTAAAAAAAAAAAAATGAAGAGGTCTCGTGTTAAAACTTTTAGTTGAAGGACTGGAAGGTAATATAAAATACTTGAATTAATATATATATATATATATATATATATACACACACGGTGAGGGAAGGGTTGGAGAGTCTGAAGAACCCCTTATATAGAACCACCACGAGGTGTATACACGACGAGATTTATAGTCAATAATTACGTGTCTTATATATGGCACACAATCAAAATATGATCCCAATTTCACACAGACCAAAATCACACTTCTTATTTTTGTTTATAAGACATATATAAAATGAACATATGTAAAACACACAATATGCAAATTTTACTTACACACATTACACGTATATGGGGTTGTACAACTGGTCAATTTGACGGTTTACCGCCTTACTTTCTCAATATTTTCTATTGACTTAAGTACTTAACCCTTTTACTCACTTAATCATTGGAGTTTTTTTTCACGAAAATAATATTAAAAACAAATTTGATTGGCGCTCTCTTACGAGTTAAAACTTAAATCTCAGGCTGCGCTCGACGGAATATCATCACATGTAAGCTGCTTTATAAATGGGAAAGTGCTCGTCCTGCGATTGTGGAATTATTATATTGATTTAGTGGAGGTTTCCATCAGTTTTGGAAATACTTATCCGTTTGGTTATTTTTATTATTATTTCTTATATTTGTGGTGCATGCATTTGGGCTACTTACGTTCATGTCACCAGTTTGCTTTTAGAACAATAATTAATTACAGTGGTGATTAATTGTGATTTGTGCACTTTCTTAGCCTCATCATCTAGTGGATCTAGATATTATTTTAGTGAAAATTCATTTTGGTTCTATAAACATGTGTTTTGAATTTGGTTTTAATAAGATATTAAACAAAACTTAAAATATATTTTAAAAATAAAATCCTGCAATAAATACTTGTTGAAAGTTGAAACCTAGCTAACCTGATTGTTGGACTCAAAAATTATACTTCCTCCATCCCATTTAAAATGTTCATTTAGAACATGTACAACTTATTATAGTTGTGAGGTACAACACGTTAAATATATAATTTAACACTATATATCCCACTTATATATTTACTTTATAAATAATGGTTAATTGTGTACAGCATATTATCATATTAGTAATAAAGGTATGTAATGTAATTAAATCTAAACTAGAATCTTTTTATTGAGATATTAATTTTATTTGAAAGTAGGCTCTTTAAATGAGATAGAGAGATGAGTATTAATTAAGCCAGAACAATGACGTTTCGGTGTGACAACTATAGTCACTCCATAAAACATTAAGGCTCCGTTTGGACAAGTACTTTAAAAATATTGTTATAAAAGTGTTTTTCAAAAACATTTTATAAAACATGTTTTTGAAGTTTTTTTAAAGAAACATGCAAATGGACAAGAATTTTATAAAATATTTTTAGAGTTAAAAATAGTTTAAAAAGTGTTTGGACTAGTATCTCATAAAAACATTTTAAAATTATTTATGATTCAAGTAATTACATAAACTTTATGTTTTCATATATTCAAAATAGAATGACAATTTATATTTTCTTTCTTAAGGAAAATAATTGAAACTATTTTATCTATAATTTGATAAAATAAAAATTAAATTTAAATGAAAAAGAAAAAAATGATGATAAAAAAAATTTTGGGTGGCTTGAGGGGGTCCTGGGGGAATTTTTTTGGGGTGGAGAGGAGTTGGGGGGTCTGGTCCGGGGATGGGGGCCTGGGGTGGGGAGGGGGTGAGGGAGTTGGTGTTCCGGGGTGGGGATGGGTCTGTGGGAATTTTCTTTTGGGGTGGAGAGGGGGTGGGTTGGGGGAGGAGGGTGGTGACACTACAAGAAAAATAGGCTTTAGTGACGACAAAAAGTCGTCACTAAAAGTCCACAATTCGTCACTATACCCATTAGTGACAACAAATCGGTCGTCAAGTGGTTGCAACTATAGATCCGCCGTAGGTAAAGGGTCCAACGACTTTTTTGCACCGTCGTCACTAAAGCCTACCATTTACTGACGACTATTATGTTGTCACTAATATTACTGACGAAGAAAGTCGTCACTAAAAGTGTCAAGTCGTAAATAAAGGGTGTATTTTTAGTGATGAGAAAGATAGCGACGAAAAAAGTCGTCAGTGATAAACAAATGGTCAAAGTCGTTAGTGACGAACTTCAATGGCGAGTAATGGTCGGCAATATAAAAGTCAACTGTTTTAGAGACAGAAACTAATGACGACAAATGTTCGTCGGAATAAATTTTAAGAAATTCAAAAAAAAAATTGAATATATATTTCAATAATAAAGTCAATAATCTATTAGTTTAGTGACAACAAATGTCGTCATTAGAAACTAAATATTCAATAATGTGACTACAATTAATTGTCAATAAAAATTGTAATACAATTAATAAGTTAATCATCAAATAATGCTTAATCACAAGCACAAACATCAACCCCAATTCTAAAATAGATATACTAACTATGGTATCCAAAAAAATTCAACTACCATAATCAATCTAATTTCTACCCAACTACCAACAAATGTGAGATAATGAACTTTTGACTTCCACCACCCTAAGTGGAACAAATGAGTCGACTAGCAAATCAAGTCTGATTGGTCGGCAAAAGAATGACAAGAACCTTGACTTCCATTCAACAAGAGCAGAAGGTAAATACATCGACGTTGGACCTGCATGAACAATCTAGCTAACTGGAAAAAAAAAGAAAGAAAAAGAAGTAGCAATAGACGTGCAAATCAATCATATAAAAAGCCAAATGCCAAAGCCAATTGCAATTTTAATTAATAATTTGTCAAACTGAGCAAATACAAGGTCACAGGACAAAAACAATTCATATGACAGCAAACTAAGCCTTTAGACTTCAGACTTGGTGTAAAGAACTAGAGTGGAAAAGGTTCTAAGTATGCTTACACAAGATTAATAACATAATAGCCAGCTCAGCTAACATTTACTCTTCATAAAAAACAAATGGTTTTCTAATGGTTTTCTTTAATGCCTCTCACTAGATGTTAATTGTAAACAAAAAGGATTCCACAAAGAAAATGTAAAAAGACAATAAATATAGGAAAATGGTTAAAGTAAACTAGAAAAATGATGAGTTTACCTGTGAACTTTTGCACTTGCCGAAGTCCTAAATTTTAATGAAATGATTGAATAGGATCAACCTACCAAAATAAGTAATAACTTAGGGAATAGAAATGAAAAAAAGAAGAGAGAAGCAACAATCTAACTAAACTCACCATCTCAATAAAGACATACAACTATATTTTTGGTTTTCTAGTGTCTATGACCATAAAAAATGCCAAGCACATATAGGTCATACAATTTCAATTTATGCACATAATTTCAGTTGCCATGATTGTAAAAAAAAAGAAGCACTGACTTTGTGTATGGATAAAGAGATTTCAATTGCCAAGATAGTCCCTCCTTACTGAAAGTTGTGCACCATGTTTTCCCCGATGCTTAACAACTATTGTGCAAAAGGCATATTGCCATGGATGTAAAGAAGAAAGCAGTGACTATGTGTACGGACAAAGAGATATTAGATGACTTTGAAGGTCGGTGGAGAAGAGTGATGAGTGCTCTAACATATGAAAAGTTCACGAAAGCTGTGAAAATCATTGAGACTAAATATAGAGGCCGGTGGATATCTGTGATTAATTATATGCACCATACATGGTTGGATCCCCACAAGACCAAGTTTGTCTCATTCTGGACTAAAGAAATAAAACATTATGGAGGGCGCACAAACAACATGTGAGAATCTATTAACTTTTGTCGCATATAGTTATAGATATGACTCCATTATACATTATTCTCCGATGAGAATGCCCATGCAATGTTGAAGCGTGCCATTAAAACTGACAGAGGATAATTTCCTACAATTTTTCTGGGCATAAATGAGATGATAAAGCTGCATTTGGGTGAGATCCGTAAAATGGAGGCATCTCGGAGCAAAACATTACGTGAAGCCAATTACCTGTTGTATGGTAGGGTCAATGGCAGAGTTTCGCAAGTTGTTGTTGTTAAATGAAAAAAGAGAGGTGCAGTCTATGGGGCAAATAGTGAGTTGTGTGGTTGTGAAATGCGAACCAGCTATGGCTTACCGTGTCCCTCATCAGATGGTTGAAATGGTCAGGAATTACAGTCCTATTGATCCTTTGGATGTGGACCTCTTTTGGAGGACCCTATCTTTGGATGAGGGAAACATGCCTAGCGATGAGGAATGGCAAATAGCACAAAGGTGATTGCATGAGATGTATGTTGAAGCCTCGCAACGTCCTACTGCGGACATTTACAGAGCAGCGGGTGTATGCATAGCACTTTGCATCCAGAGATTGTTGACCTCACTGATCCGATCCAAAGGCCACATAGGGGAAGGCCGAGAAACAACTCTACGCAGCGAGATCTATCGGGCTAAGAGCATGCCAAGAGGGATGCAGGCATAGGCAGAGGCAGATCCAGAGGCAGAGGTACATATAGTTTGCCATGTCCATTTCAATTTTTTTTGGTCACTTTTTTATTTTGATGCATCTATTGTTTAATGCATACGAATAACATGTGCAGGGCGCAGCAAGTCAACTGGGTCATCAACCAGGAGGAATCGAATGACTTGTAACGAGTCTAACTGGCAGTTCAACCTGTCGTCTTTGGTAAAACAGTTTGTGTTCGATTATGTTGTGGATTATAAAAATGTAATGGGGGATGGATACTGTGGTTTTAGGGTAATATCTAGATTCGTACATGGTGATGAGTCACTTTGGTCGCAAGTCCGGCGGGGGCTGTTACATGAACTTCACGCGTATGCCTCATTATGGTTTGGAGTTCTCGGTGAAGCAATGTACGATAAAGCTCATATAGTGTTGGATTACCATATAAATCCTGCAACAGATGAGTTTTGGTTTGATACTTATCTTTTTGGCCTACTTGTCGCCACGAGGTACTAGAGGGTATTCGCATTATACGGAGCGGAATGTTGCACCTTCCTTCCACTTCGCTTGAGGGATTTCGGCGTATCTGATGATCCGAACACGTATATCACTATGGGTCCAGGACAACCATTTCATTTGTTTCAAGTACTTCTTCGGTTTGAAGACTTGAAAGGGAATTTTTTGGGCGTACCCGAACTGTCTTAACACCCGATCCGGCATCTAGGGCTCTTCAACGTTAACGCAATATATAAGCCCCCTATACAAGGAAATTTTATGGACCAATGCCGGATTGGGCTCAAATGGTATCCAATTAACCTATTCGACAGTAAAACGAATCAACAAAGATAGGACAGAAAGAGAAATAACTATTTACAAACACACAGAACGGACATATTACCTCGTTCGGCTGCAATGCATCTAGCGCCCTCCTGTAAGCCTCCAAATCATAGTTAGCAACACGCTTCTTCCCGGTACCAACGTGCCATTTAATTGCCGCAGGCCATCCAGTATTCCACGACCTCTTCTTTGGTGGGCTGAATGTTGGGAAGTATTCATATATCCAGCTCTAATAAGAATGAACAGAAGAATAATTAAAACAAATGTTCGTCCAAAATACAACACTGTCTAATAAGGAAAGCTACATGTACAATGACAAACCTGCAGTAAAGTCAAACAAGCAGAAAATTGAGCACTCTGTGCCTAGATGCCTTCCTAAGTTGGCGATATAAATACGCCAAGCAAGTTGCGCCCTATGAGTACTCACTTACTTTCTCAATATCGCAAAGGAAAGTTAAATACTGCGCAGAGACGTAGGTTTTCGACTTGTCCACGAACAGGGAAAGACCTAAAACCCACAATAAATAACCTGAGACAGCATTCACTTGATCAAATCTATCGGAACAATTTGCCTCAATGCTTGTCAACTTCACAAATCCAGGCTTATCTAGTTTCACTTCATCTTTTCCCAACACAGCTGCAACATCCATCGTTATTTGTGCAGTCTTTGTTTTTCCATAAATGGGCTTACCCCCAAGTGGAATGCGCAGTATGTAGGCAACATCATGCAATGTTATTGTCATCTCTCCGAATGGCAAGTGGAATGAGTTGGTCTCCGGATGCCACCTCTCCACAAAGGCACAGAGCAGAGCGGCGTTTAACTCATCATGCATGCACTGTACTAAATGGGCCAAACCGAACCCCTCTATAAGCTTTTTCATGTCATCATCGCCTGGCCAATTTTTCAAGCGATCGGCCCCATTATGACATTTCAATATCCCCCGTTCCTACTAAATGTAAAAAATGGAATTACAACAGAGGGTTACAGATCCTAAAGCATTTCTTTTGTAAAAAAAATTTAAACTATGCGAAAAAACTTTATTATTGCACTATGGATCACAAGTAATAAAGCATATATAATTAGGAAAAAATTAATTGCTCAAATACATCACAAATACAAGTATACAATATACTAGAATTCTCTCTCCATGCCAAACGTGGTAGGCACTGTGTCCTTTGAAACTCAAAAGCAACTCAGGGATTAAAGGACCACCTTCGAGCGGATGGTCTAGCTCCCTGTAATCCATCCACCCTGCAGTCACTGCCCTAGCCTCACTGCCCATTAATCCTTTCCCTGCTCTCTTAGATGGTTCGGTGCTTGTATTCGCCCCTTCAACATCACTTCTTCCACAACCCCCCTCGCCGTCACCATCGTCATGGGACATTTCAACATCAGAAAAGGGCAGTGCGAAAGGTTCTTCAGTAAAGGACGCAACGATGTACTCATTTTCAGAGACGGAAAGTTGAACTGAGTGTTCCGTAATGGGAGCAGTGACATTACCAGTCGCAGAAGATGTTCGCGATCGTGCCACGACCTTCCTTAACCGCTCAGACGCCCTTGGAGGAACATGAGGGGCATTTTCCGCATCTGGAATAATAGGCTCCCCAGATTTATCAGGAATACCACTCTCCCGAGATGTATCCGGATTACTATTCTCTCCGGATTTGGATCTTTTGGCCGTCCTACGGAATATATTACCTTTATATCTATCCCCTATCTGTAATTAAAAGGTTGCACAGGAATTAATATTTAAAAAAATTCAACAGCAAACGACAGATTAAAGGGAAAAAAAATAAAAAAGCAAGATAGACTAGGGAAAATCGCCTTATTCAGGCGATTTTTTTAGGGAAAAACGCCTAGATTAGGCGATTTTCTCTACAAAAATTGCCTGAATTAGGCGATTTTTTTAGGGAAAATCGCCTTATCCAGGCGATTTTGTAAAGGAAAATCGCCTCGGTGTATCGATTTTCCCTCAACAATGCACCTGGATTAGGCGATTTTCTATTCCACGGGAAAATCGCTTCGGGGAAGCAATTTTCCAGGTCGTTCGTCGGAAAATTGTTTTTCCTATGAACGACCCCAAAATTTAGCCTAAAATGTGAACTACACAGCCGGAAAACGCAACATAAACACTAAAACATTACTACACAACCAAGACAATGTAATCTTTCAAGATTCCCAACAAAGTTGCCATTCAAAAACAGCCCGAAATCATACATGCATGGAAATTGCACATTTATTATGCACAAAACAGCCAGAAAACGCAACAAACATCCGAAAGCATTCATAAACTTGCTGCCCATAAACTTCATAACAACCAACTCCATGCAATTTCAAGTTTTGGAAAAAATTTAAAAAACTCCAAAAAAAAAAAAAAAAAACCCCAACCAATTTTTTCAGATGCAAAGGAGGGTCGGCCTTGGAGATGGAGCTGTCGCCGAGGAAGCTCGCTCGGTCGGCAGACACGGCCGAATGGAGAAGGAGAAGGAATATGGGGCAGTAATATTTTTTTAACTTTATAAGAGGGAAGGGCAATTTGGTAATTTTACAGGCCAATTTTTTAAAAATGTGTCCTACAAATAGTAAAATGTGTCCTACTGATAACAATTCCGACTGAAAATTGGGTTTTGGGTTTATTTTTCTTTAATTATGATTTTTCCCTACTTAAAATTTTTGTCTCAATACTATTTTTGAGAAAGAATTTTTTTGCGGAAATTTTTTTAAAGAATATAAATTAGCATTTATAAGTTTATTAATGCAAATTCTTCACATGATTAAATATTTTATTTCAAAAGATATTAAAAAAATATATTGCACCACAATAAAGTAGTTAAAAAATTAGTCTAAACTAAAATATTGTTCACGGGAAATTAGTCTAAAGTAAATTTTCACGTGATTACATTTGTATGGGTATGCAATGTAAACAAATTGAAAGTATACTCTTTTATTGAGACAATAAATTTTGTTGAAAGTTGATAAGGAATTATTTCTCAAATATATATCAAGAGATATGGGCTAAAAGATAAATAGTAGGGTATTTTAGTAACATCATTAAGAGATTAAGTTAAAGATAAATATTAAGGTGTCTTAGTGATATTGTTAGAAGTTATGGACTAAAAGACAAATATAAGGATGTTTAGTGACGTTGTAAAAAGTTATGGACTAAAAGAAAATTATTTAGGTGTCTTATTGGCATTGCTAAAATTTATGAACTAAGAGAAAAATATGAGGTTGTTTTAGTAATGTTGTTAAAAGTTATGGGCTAAAAGAGAAATACAAGATAGTCAATGTTAAAAGTTATGAACTGGAAGAAAAATATAAGGGTGTCTTAGTGGTATTGTTAAACGTTATGTACTAAAAAAAAAATATAAGGGTGTCTTAATGTCATTGTAAAAAGTATGGGTTAAAAGAGAAATACAAGGGTGCTATAATGACATTGTTAAAAGTTATGGACTAGAAAGAAAATATGAGGGTGTCTTAGTGGCATTGTTAAAAGTTATGGACGAAAAGAAAAATATAAGGGTATTTTATTGATATTGTTAAAAGTTATGGGCTAAAAGAGGAATATAAGAGTGACATAATGACATTGTTAAAAGTTATGAGCTATAAGATAAATACAAGGGTGTCTTAGTGACATTGTTAAATGTTAGGAAAATATAAGGGTGTTTTAGTGGCATACTAAAATAAAAAGAAGAAGAGTGTCTTAGTGACAATGCTAAAAGTTATGGACTAAACTAATTTATTGATATATCGAAGCAAAAATAACTTTGAATTCTCAGACCACTTTAGATCCTTCTACTTCATTAGGATTAAAAGTTTCAGAATCTACTCCACAAGATGATCAATTTTTAAATGTTATGAATAAAGTAATTATTGAAAGTTAAAAGTTATGGGCTAAAAGAGAAATATAAGGGTGCTTTAGTAACCTTGTTGAAAGTTATGAACTGGAAGGAAAAAATAAGAATGTCTTAGTGGCATTGTTAATAGTTATGGATTAAAAGAAATATATATAAGGGTGTCTTACTGACATTATTAAAAGTTATATGCGAATAAAAATATAAAGGTGTCTTACTGACATTGTTAAATATTATGGAATAAAATAAAAATAGTAGCGTGTCTTAGTGACGATGTTAAAAGTTATTGACTAAAATAAAATTCTTTTAGTAATTTTAGTATATATAATTAGTTTTATTGTACATATGGAATTATTTCTCAATTATATTATATCAAAGAGATATATACTGAAAGATAAATGTTAGGGTGTCTTAGTGGCATACTAACTTATGGACTAAAAGAAATATAAGGATGTTTTAGTAATATTGTTAAAAGTTACGGGTTAAAAGAAAATACAAGAGTGCCTTAATGTCATTGTTAAAAGTTATGTACTAATAAAACAATATAAAAATGTCTTAGTGATATTGTTAAAGAAGAATATAAAATGTGCCTTAGTGACATTATTAAAAGTTATGGAGTATAAGAAAGCAAAAAAAAGAGTCTTAGTGATATTATAAAAAATTATGGATTACAAAATAAATATAAGGGTGTCTTAGTAAGAATTAGTGTAAAAGTTATGGGCTAATAGAAAAATATAAGGGTGTCTTAGTAATATTGTTAAAAGTTATGAGTTAAAAGAAAAATACAAGTGTCTTACTAGTATTCTTAAAAGTTGGGGACTAAAAAGAAAATAATATTTAAGGGACAAAAGTTATGGACAAAAAGAAATATTTAAGGGTGTCTTAGTGATATTATTAAATTTATGGACTAATAAAAAAAAGGGTATTTTAGTGAAATTGTTAAAAGTTATGGGCTCAAAGAAAATATATGGGTGCCTTAGTAGTATTGTTTGCAGTTATGGATTTAAAAAATTGGTGCCGACATTATTTCTATATCAATATTTAAATTGGATTTGAAAGCTAACTTATAGTTGTTGATTGTCTTGGTAAGGCATTATGTTCATTACCTTGAGGACTCGGTTCGAGTGTTATCTTAGCCTTCTTTTTGTTTATTAAATGAAAATGAAGAGGTATAAATAGTTCATACGCTTAAATGACCAAAAGGGTTGTTGGTATGGTGGTAAGTTAATGCGTATTGTTTTTTGACTACATGGTTTCGAATCTCATTATAGCCATTTTAGGGTATTGATTTTTTACTCGTAACTAGCAAGAACATGACATATGTTTATTTATAGTGACGACAAAATATTGTTAAATACAGGCTTTTACTGACGAAATTAAATCGAAATTAAATTTCGTCACAAAACTTCGTCAGTAAATGTCTTTAAACTACTCCCATTTTCGTCACTAGTTTGGTCACTAAATGTCAAGAAATAGGCGGGAAGGGTTGGCGCCAACCCTTTAGCGACGACTTTTATATCTTGTCACTAAAACTCCTCATTTTGACGAAATTCTAATGACGACTTCGATTTTCGTCACTAATTAGGTTCTTTACTGACGACTTCCTTGTTTATTAAATGAAAATGAAGAGGTATAAATAGTTCATACGCTTAAATGACCAAAAGGGTTGTTGGTATGGTGGTAAGTTAATGTGTATTGTTTTTTGACTACATGGTTTCAAATCTCATTATAGCCATTTTAGGGTATTGATTTTTTACTCGTAACTAGCAAGAACATGACATATGTTTACTTATAGTGACGACAAAATATTGTTAAATACAGGCTTTTACTGACGAAATTAAATCGAAATTAAATTTCTTCACAAAACTTCGTCAGTAAATGTCTTTAAACTACTCCCATTTTCGTCACTAGTTTGGTCACTTGTCAAGAAATAGGCGGGAAGGGTTGGCGCCAACCCTTTAGTGACGACTTTTATATCTTGTCACTAAAACTCCTCATTTTGACGAAATTCTAATGACGACTTCAATTTTCGTCACTAATTAGGTTCTTTACTGACGACTTCCTTTGACGACACAAAACTTTTCGTCACTAATGCCCATTTTTCTTGTAGTGTGAGAGGGAATACTTTTTATGGATAGAAGTTGAGTTTTATTTTAAAATATTTTTAAAATATTTTATAAAACATGTTTTTTTTGTACTTCAAAAAGTGTACTTTAAAAACATTTTACTTAAAATTATTTTTTAAAAAATTTTGCAATTTATTGTCCAAACACCATTTTAAAGTTTTTTATACTCTTAAAACACTAAAAATGTTTTTGAAGTACTTGTCCAAACAGGGCCTAATTTAATTAACAACTTTGCATTTTTTGGTGTTTTAAATTTTTTACATTTTATCTTTTTATATTTACTAGCTAAACACGTAAATTCTTTCTTATTAATAGGTAAATTTTGCAAAAGACTAAATTATCACGTAATTGCTACAGTCATACGTACAAAATCCTATATTTTGAGCAAAAGGAAGACTAAAACCACTTCTCACTGACTTTATTTCTCCTTCGACTGATTGAAACAAAATATTCTTTCTAATCGCATTCAAGTCATTGAAACAATATAATTTCACTTTAAAATACTAACAAATTTACTTGTAAATATTTAGTGAAATAACGTACGTAATTTCAAACTTCATTGTTTCACTAATTTAACATGATTAGACAGAATATTCTAGATAGGTGATCGGGTAGATCTCCCTCCATTCCGCTACCACACTCCAGTCCCTCACGCTTCAGTTCTCCTCTCCTCCTTCATTCACGATTTCACTTCAGTTCAGCCCTCTCTTTCCTTTTTATTTTTTAATCTTCAAACTAAGGACCAAAACTTCAAGACGACTTCAACCGTTTCTGTCGTGGCTCCTCTTTCATGGTTGGTTCATTTATTTCTAAGCTATTTCATTTATTTGAGGTCAGTTTAGTTAAAGCAAATTTTGCAACGTTTCCAAAAGATGGTAATTACATGTGAAATACAATCATCACCTCTTCTTAAAAATAGACCCTCTTAAAAACCAATAAGATAATTGTTCATATCAATACATTTTTACTACTTTAATTATTGTGAATTTGAATATCATATTACATCTAATTGTTAAATATGTTTATTTAATTGTGCAAAAGAAAAATTGCACAAGTAATCTAGCACCTCAAAAAAATATTTTCTAGTTCTACCACTGGTACAGAATTAAAATTTGCATTATTGAGAATGTACCAGTACTTTTTGACAATTTGATGAATTTCAACCACTAAAATATACAGAATTGGGTGGGACATTAATCCTTTTGATGAAGCTAAAGGCTATAGTCAACCGAATGGTGAAAATGACTATTTAAAATAGTTGAATGGTCAAATTAATTATACCACCCAAAGTTGAGCAATAGTACTGCGTAAAATTTGCCCAATTAAATAAGAATCCAATTTGTGTGAATATAACCACTTTTTTCCCATAATTAATTAGATGAACATAATTACACAGTTAGATGAATACTATCTAAAATATGAAACCTTGAATTATAGTATATTAAATACATGGCTACTTGGAAACAAATTCACGTAACAATAGAGAAATAAATTACCATTACAATTCGGTCTTTCTACATCAGTTATTTAAGGCTTGTACTTTTTTATTTTTTTCTACTGCTTTATACACGGACTGAGTAAAAAATCAAACTGTTTAAACTAGTCATTTGTGCAAATAAAGCAGCAAGAGATAAAATTGCAAGCCAATGATCTTGATTACAATCAAATGTCAATTGGCCAGATTTGGATCTTCAAAAGTTGAGAAGAGAATCATGAATCACAAGTTCACCATATTTTGGATTCAAACAATGAAATTGGTATTTAGCCCCTCTAGTGGAGGTTGTAAAACATGTACTTTTTGTTAGAAAGTTGTTTCCTGAATAGATTTTGGATCCCCTGAAATCTAAAGTATAGTACACTCGACTGCAATTGGGTCATATTCATATATGAAAATGATTGGAAAAGAATTTGCAAACCAATTTGACTATAATGGATTTCGGCAAGATTCCAACTTAAAAGAAAACAAAATATAAACCTTTCAATCAATTCGAGGGACCAATAGATTCTAGCAATACTTCCACATGATGAACAGAACTTTCCCACCCATTTGAACTGCCATTGATCCCATTTATATCCCCGATCCAAAGTGATCAATCTATGCAGCAAAGTTAAACCATATATATAGGTAGAAATGCTAAGCATGGAAAAGCATTGTCGTGCAAGAAAATTAATTTCGAGCTCGAGCTCGAATCATAATTTTCAATTTTATATTAAACTTTTAAAACTATATTATAAATATAAAAAATATATTATAAAATTATATATATATATATATATCGCATGGTTTGATTGGCTCAAGAGTCATCGAAGCAATAATAAGTGAGCTCGAGTTCAGCCAAAATTGACCTCGAACAAAACTTTGACCAAGCTACTTGTGAGTAGTTCGGCTCATTTACACCTCTATATTCGGCTGATTTGTTCAACTTAGGCGTGGTTATTTTTTCTTCTGAATTATCAAAGTTCAACACTCATTTGGTGATAGTGATACACATATTATCCAAAACAAAAAAGATCTATTTTTCCGAGTAGAAAATTTTCTCGAATGAGAAAATCTAACCTTTTCCCTCTTGGATCCAACACCAAAGTCGAGGCAAACATGTGAATAGGTCCCCCTATCATTCATTTCCTTGGGACGTAGAGAAGCGACCCCATTTTTTTTTTTGAGATGTCGGTGACAAGGCAGAATTGGAAGATAGGAATACATCCATATTGTTGTAGAACTGTAAAATAAATCCAAACAAAAAAAAAAAAATAGAAAAAGCATATGGTAACTAGGAAAGAAAGATTGGTGCTGAAGTTATTGAAGAATGTCAGTGTCACAAGGAGTACACCTCTGCTAGTGTTTAGTGATACCGCATGCCAGAGCCATTTGATGTCAAACTCAATTCGACACAAAGTTCGAAATGTGATCGACGTCTCAACTAGAAGAATAAAAAACAGCCATGTGTTATGTTTCGATGCGACACCGGATGCGAGAGCCGTTCAACGTCAAACCTAGTTCGCCACCAAGGTTTGAGACCCTTCGACGTCAAACATTCTAGCCGTTAGACACATTTGAAAAAGAAACTAGCCGTCGCAAAAATGATAAGCAGTATCGACACCCAAAGTTAGACGTCGAACCTCGCCTTCGTACCCTTTAACGGGCAAAATTTTAACTAACCATTTGATAACCTCTTCAATAAATACCCTAAGGCTGGAAAAGAAAGGTAATCATCCCCAAACAAGTTTCCTACACTCAAGAAACATTTGTGAGCTTAATTTCATACATTCACATGTCAAATTAGGATTTGAGTTAGGAATTTGTATGCTTTAGAAAGAAGCTAATTTTACCCATCTTTTGTACTTCATTGTAAACCTCAATTTGAAAAGGTATAACTTTAGATACATAAAGAGGAAAGTCCTAAACATTTGAGAAGTGTGTTAAAAAAACTTAGCATGAAGTAAGGGGAGCAAGAAGAGAAGGAGAAGTCACAAGTCAGGCGGTTAAGTGTAGGCAATTGTGAAAGACCTAACCAAGAGGTTAGTGTAGACATTTGAAAAAGTTCTAACTCAATAGGTTGAGTTTAGGGAAAGGGGTAAAATCCTAACTTAGAGGTAAGTTAGTCATTTAGCAAAAGGCCTATTCTAGAGTTAGTTAACGCAAAGGAGGAAAAGTCTTGAGTATTGGAGGTGGATTGGGGAAAACCCGCCTCCAATACTCCACCCGCAATATTGGAGGCGGGTCCAATAATATAGAGTATTGGAGAAGTATTAGAGGCAGGTTTTCCAAACTTTTATAATAAACAAAGAAATGAAAAATTGAAAGTTAAAAAAAATTTTGAAAAAATTTGTCGAGATTCGAGCAAGGGTGATAAATTAGTAGTTGAAAAGGAAATCACAACTTTAATAGAAAACAAATATGATGGATAATTAAAATGAAAATTAGTAGGTAATAAAAACCCACAAGTTTTAAAAGGAATATATATAAATATATACTTTCAATTTTGACTTTAAATACATGAATATATGTAGCTTGGTGGTAAATTTAGTGTGCAAGAGTCAAGTGTTCCTGCAGGCGCAGGTTCTACTCCAGTAGCAAAACCCGCACCCAATGGGGTGTTTTGTAGTAGTGTTTGTGAATATAGTTATGTTTTTCAGGATATTTTCCATCAGACTAGGTTAGTAACTAATGTCTAATTTCTCTAACTACTTTACTAAATGATGTAGCATTATCTATATATCTATTATAATGACATAATTGGGGGCTGGGAAGAAATCTGAGGGTTCATATTTATTTGGTGGTTGTTCTTCACATCCAACGGTTGTGCTTACTTCTTATTGTGGCTGGCCTGCAAACCAACACAATGGAGACATTTTTTCCGTGTGGAATGAAGGATAAATCTTTTCATCTATATGATGACATAATTGTTGGATGTGAATAAATCTAAGGGTTCATATTCATTTGGTGGTCGTCTTTTTTTCATCCGACAAACTATGACATAAGTGGGTATGTGAGGAAATTGAAGGGTTAAGATTAGGTGGTACCGTCGTACTGTCTTATATCAATGGTTGTGCTTTTTCTCCACTAAAAACTTACAGATTTTGTTTTTTTAAACATTATATATATATATATATATATACAGTTTAGACACCTCAAGATAAATACGGTGGAGCATGCCATTTACACCCATATTCTAAATTTTAGTGTGATTGTTGGTAGCTTCTTCGTTAAATATTGTAGATATGTAGGCATTGAAGCATTGTAATGCTACAATGGAAATTTTATACTTTAGATTCTAATGGAAAATTTACGTTGGGTTTACATCAATACCAACGTCTGCCAACTTCCGCACAACCATTCCCTATTAAAATTAGTGCTCTCATAATTATTTCAATTTTCCACAATAATATATTTTTCATAATACAGGGTACTGTGCATAGCGCAGTTTAATCTACTAGTTAATTGTTATTCCATTATTATTACCTTTTTTTTTTTTGGAATATATTCCGTCATTTGAATATTTTTTCAGGACTATAGTTACTTTTTAGTTTTAAGAAATATCTATTATCAAACACTCTTAAGTACATATGAATGCAAATTTAGAAATTTAAATTTTTACTGTAATCTCACATTATACTATTTCACTTCCCTACAAGTGAAAATATATCATTCACAGCTTCCCAACACAACAGCCAAAAGTAATTTACTCCCCAAAATATAAATTGCCACATCATGGGACTCTACAATTTCACTCTATGTTTTCACTTTCCCAATCATTTGTCACATATATGTATATGTATGTGTGTTTATGCGTGTGTGTGTGTGTGTAAACAAGGTCTTCTTAGAAACCTGCGATATTTCGATCCTTAATATCAATACTTTTTCTTTCTTTTTTTAACTATTGGCAATCTTTTTTTAAAATTTAACAAATGGGCAAGAAATCAACAATTAAACTCGATACATCCAATACTATGCGCGATACTTTAACCATAATTGAAACCTTTTGTTTTCACTACAAGTTATTTATTTATTTATTTACTAGAAACATGTGACACTTAAGCATTAAACTTGATACATCAGATGTAGTAAAATATGCAATATATTAGAAACTATACACGATACACACTATTTTGTAACATGAACGCAATGCTCTTGAGGCTAAAGTCAATACCTGAGTCTTTAAAAAAAATATTGCTTTTTTCTAAAAGTAAAATTAAAAAATGCATGTCAGACAATCTTTCAAGTCTTATACAAGTTTTTGCAATATAAAAAATTGACTTTTAAAATAAAATTACATATAATTAATAGAGTTGAATTAGTTTGATAATTAGTTTCATACATGTAATGTAAAATTAGAAAAATAAGAATAAAAAAATATAAAATCATCATTTTTTTTTTCACATAAAAACTAATTGAAAATTTCTTTTAGAACAGGGCCTAAGCTGTCCTTGTGTATAACCATAAAACTAGATGGATACGTATTATAGTATAATATTCAATTTTACGTAAATACTTCCTCCATTCCATGTAAAGAGCTCTTTATTTTTAGTTGTACATTGTAAGTCACAAATAGTTGTATCATTAAAAAAATTAATATGATATATGAAGTATTATATATATATATATATATATATATGAATTCATTGTAAAATTGCATTCTAACTTTTTTATGATTATAAATTGACTCATGAACTTTTAGCTTCAACAATTTAGTCATTGAATTATGAATTTGTGGAGAAACCACTTTTCTAAAGATTACTCTTTGGTGAATCGGAGGTATAAACTATAAACTGAACATTAACGAGAAATCTGAAGATTTAAATAGGCGGGAAACGTCATGTGGGGAGGTTAACATTTGCAGCTTAATTTGTTATTTTGTAAGTGCATGTATTAGGAATATAAAAATGTGTAATTGAAAAGGTAAAAAGTATTTAGAATGATGAGAAATTAATATAATATTTAAAACTACAAAGACAAAAACATGGCAAAGAACATGCCAGTGTAAAAATAAAAATAAAAAATTCTCTTAAGTAAATGTTTTTTATATAAATTTGAACATGAAAAATTTAAGAAGTTGGAATTTTAAGTCCATCTTTTTCTTTAAATTAATGATTTTAATTATACTTCTTCATTTAAAAAGAAAAAAAAAGAAGATAATTAAATGACTCGCTGAGTTTTTAAATTAGTGTGTCAATCTCAGTTTTTAATTTGAAGCTATTGCATTTTGTGGGTCATGAGGAGGTGTTAAATATCTCACATCAAATTATCTACACACCCTGCAGCAATTCCCTCCTAGAAATGCCAATTCTCAGCGATACCTGGCTAAAAAATTCAAAAATGGCATTGGTTGAATGGATATTGGTGATCACATGTACACTCATGTTCCAAACACTAATTTTTTTTTTTTTTTTTAAGTAGCTAGCAAGATTGGTTACTCTCTTATTAATATTGGAAATCAAAATTACAACGAAGGAGAGGGCCATAATGTGCCTTACTTTGATTAGAGAAATGTGTACAAAAATTGTGCAATGTGAAAGGAAAAAGAAAAAGGCAAACATTGATTAATGAGAAAGGAAAAGGCAGATTAAGAACATACAATTTTACATCAGAGATCCCGTCGAAGCTTTGAAGTATAACTCTGTTGATAGTATTTGTTTCAAACAACAGTCTATATTTGACATGTATGAATTGGGCAATATTTGGTGCTCCTGTTGGGTAAGATTTCATTTTTATTAGACAAATGCCTAACGAATTCCCTAAGATATGCACTTTGTTATTATTAATTGAAAAAGTCCACAAGGTCTTTTCTTATCTACATTTTTTTCATACACTATTTAACTTCAATTCACATGTTGTTGTTCTTGGTTGAACAAAAATCAAATATTAGTAGAAATAATAATATACAATAAATTAAAGTAAATAACAATAATTTAGATAAAACTAGTGCGGCATGGGCTGAGGCGCATAATCACTATTTTTAGGTGATTCAAGCGCCTCTGCGGAAGAATTCGGTGTAGCAGATCACTATCATTTTAGCTTGTCATCCCAGGATTCAACAGCCCAACACACTAGCTGTATACCTATCAATAGTCTACACTGCTAATCGAAGGTCACTCGATTTACACCATGTCGTCTTGTCATATCTCTATAATACCGTAGATTAACTCTTCTAAACATATCTCAAATATGTAAAGTGAATTTCACGTCCCTCAAAAATATAAAATTTATTTAGAAATAAAGAGCTTTTTCTCTATCCCAAAACATCACACACAAATCATTAAATAATGTTTGTCAATTTTTATAGGCTAGTAACCCATCCAAGCGACGGATTTACTAATATAATTTTCCAAACCAAAATCATGTAACGGTTTCTCATGCAAAACAATTTGTATGCATTAAAAAATTATAATTGTATAATAACTTTGTCTAAGAAATCGTTAGTCATAAAGATGATAAGAGATTAAGAAATTTGTAACTTAAACAATATAAGTAACTCCTGTTAATTATGATGACAAAAATAATTAATTATTTTTGTAACTGAAATTCTTTCCACAAAATTAGCAAATTATTTATTAGTTTATTAAAACCTTCAACAATCCCCCACTATTTTAATAAAATATATCGCATATGTTGTATGAATTATCTACATGCATTATCTAATATGGCAAGAAAGGACCATCATGCATCATATAGGTAGTAAAGCCTTGAACATATATTTAGTGTAAAGGTAATCTCTAATACCAGAGCCAAAGTGAACTTCAGTCTTGAACTTGGGGCTGCTATAAAGATAGAGGATATTGCATCACACACATGATTATCCAGATGTCTTCGTTGAGCTTTTATAAGATGGCACATTTGTGGCATTGTGCTCTAATCCCAGTTTTTCATTAGTGCATAAGTAGAATAAGTCCGTATTCTCTTTGGGCGGCCAAACTCCATACTCATATAGGTGAAATCTATCAAGAGTACTCGTGTAATTTTGACACCCCACTCATATAGAGTTATAGACTTCATTAAGGGCAATAAGCCACAACCCTCAAAAATTCATTACAGGATGTATGCACATGTATCACAGGGATGGACAAAATTAATTTTGTGCATACCATTACAATCACCATGTAATTCATTTTTCCCTTTGAACCTAGCTCTTGGGATCTCCAATCATTAGGTTGGGTATCTTTACACATGATTTTTGTATTTTAAGTGGACTTGTGTCTCATCCCCCTCAAGGTACATCCATGTCATTGCACTAAGCTTGGATTTCTCATAATAGCAAAGACATGAAGTTTTGACATTTAGCACTCAATGCAATGTCAAATAAATTGCTAAATTTTAGCATCTAAAATGTTTTACCAAGCACGTAATGGTAAAAATATCTCATAAAATTTGAATCACCTCAAGATATATAAATATTTATATATCTCTACAAATTTGATGTCGGGATCACCAAAATTGGCAATGAGTATCACCAGTAACCTCACTACTAGGAATCATCACAAAGATGGCCAGTAGTTTACTACTATTATCAGCAAATGAGCATAGCCAGTAGCCCCACTACTAGGAATCATCATAAAGATGATCAGTAGTCTACTACTAGGAGCTATGAATTTATTTTCTTATTTTTGAAGTGTTCAATGGCTAGTAGTCTCTATACTACTAGGAGTCATTTTGTCAATCTCAAACACCTGCAAATTGCAAGGAAAATGTCACAACAACCCAAGTACATTTATCAATTTTTGAAATATGATAATTCTCTATTTAAGCACTTAGCTAATTAATTTTAGTGAGTCAAATATATATAATATGGTCACAAAAATAATTCTCAAATTAATATTGCAAATAATGAATTCTCTTCATTCTCAAACATTTAATTATTTGCAATAATTTCACAATGGGAGTTTCTATCCTAATTCGCAAAATATTAGAAGCAAAAGAGTAAGACTCCCACTTATTTTTATTCTCAATTACTATATACTATATAATAATTTTTTTAATAAAGTTGAGCACCTCATATAATAGTCAAAATAATATATAGCTTACAATTTATCAAATGTCAATATTCATTGAAACAAATATTTTTATGACACCACACAAATTAGTCACATGCATAAAGCATAAAATTTTCATTTATATCAAATTCTCAAAATTATCAATTACTCGATTGTGATTATATTGTGAAAAACAAGTCAATGTAATGAATGGAAAAATAATTTCAAAAAAAAAATATTTATTTTCTAAATTATTATCTTTAGGATGCTCCCGCTAGTCACTACAAATTTATAATCTCATAACTCTTTCACAAAATAATAAATCACATAAATTATGAATATACTAACTCATAGCATAATTTATGATTATAACATTCCATGAAATTTCAAATAATTTTGAATATTATTATCTCATGCACAATACAGTATTTTCACAAGAGAAAAGGAAAATTGTTTATACACACCCCCACTATTTCTCCTCTTCTTCTTCTTTTTTTCACCACAAATATGTGATTCATAAATTAAATTAACAATACAAATCATATACAAATCATATGCACATGCCTTTTTTATTTATCTCTTGTATTGTTTCTTTAATTGATAGAATTCAAACACATAATTTCATCTATAAGCATATCATACAAATTATCTCAAAGCATAAAACATTCATATCATGAATCTAATAAAACTTTAGGGAAAATTTATAGTACAGTTATTTAATTTAACTTAACCTTAAGTCATAAGTTGGCCAATAAGAAGTTGCTACCTCATTAATTGGTTTACCTGCTCAGCAAGTAAACTTACCTGCAAATCATATTTCCATTTATTTATATACACCAATAACTTTGAATATCTATTTTCCAACAAATATTTTTTATTTAAGCTCGCGACTTGGGAAAAAACTTCTCATCCTTCGCCTTGATTAAGTGAACTATGGGTAATTTTCCGGGAGCGAGAAACATATTTTTTGGAGGCAATTGAGCGCTGCCCTTCTACTTAATACTGGCTGCCCTCATTTTTTCAAAGTCTGCCATTTCTGTTAATACTGATTGCCCTCCACCCCAATTTTTCATCAAAATAAGCTCTAAATATTTTTTATTTAAGTTTCGGACTTGGGGAAAAAATTTCCCATCCTTCTCCGAGATTAAGTGAGCTATGATTAATATTCCTGGAGTGAGAAAAATAAATTTTGGACGAAATTGAGCGCTGCCTTTCCACTTAATACACATTGCCCTCATTTTTTTTCAAAGGCTACCCTTTCTATTAATACTGATTGCCCTTCACCCCGATTTTCATCAAAATGAACTCTAAAATATTTTTTATTTAGGTTTTGGGACTTGGGAAAAAATTTTCCCATCTTTCTTCGAGATTAAGTGAGCTATGGGTAATATTCCGGAAGCGAGAAAAATATTTTTCGGACGAAATTGAGCGCTGCCATTCCACTTAATACTGGTTGCCCTCATTTTTTTAGAGGATGCCCTTTTTGTTCATACTCATTGCCCTCCACCCCAATTTTCTCATCAAAATGAACTCTAAAATATTTTTTATTTAAGTTCGAGACTTTAAAAAGAATTTCTCATCCTTCTCCGAGATTAAGTAAGCTATGAGTAATATTCCGGGAGCGACAAAAATATTTTTCGGACAAAATTGAGCACTGTCATTCCACTTAATACTGGTTGCCCTCATTTTTTCAAAGGCTACCATTCTATTAATAATGATTGCCTTCCATCACAATTTTACATCAAAATAAACTCTAAAATATTTTTTTATTTAACTTCGAGACTTTAAACAAAATTTCCCATCCTTTTCCGCTAATTAGTGAGCTATGGGCAATTTTTTAGGAGGCAGAAAAAAAATTTTCCGGCCAAGTAGAGCATTGCCCTTCTACTTAATACACATTGCCCTTATTTTTTCAAAGGCTGCCCTTTCACTTATACTGATTGCCCTCCACCCAAATTTTTCATCAAAATGAATTCTAAAATATTTTGTATTTAAGTTCGGGACTTGCAAAAAAAATATCCCATCCTTCGCCATGATTAAGTGAACTATGGGTAATCTTCCAGGAGCGAGAAACATATTTGTTGGACGCAATTGAGCGCTGCCCTTCCACTTAATACTGGCAGCCCTCATTTTTTCAAATGCTACCCTTTATGTTAATACTTATTGCCCTCCACCCTAATTTTTCATCAAAATAAACTCTAAAATATTTTTTTATTTAAGTTCGGGACTTGGAAAAAATTTCCCATCTTTCTCCGAGATTAAGTGAGCTATGGGTAATATTCCAGAAGCGAGAAAAATATTTTTAGAACAAAATTGAGCGCTGCTCTTCCATTTAATACTAATTGCCCTCATTTTTTCAAAGGCTGCCCTTTCTGTTAATACTCATTGACCTCTACCCCAATTTTTTCATCAAATTGATCTCTAAAATATTTTTTATTTAATTTCGGGACATGGGAAAAAATTTCCCATCCTTCTCCGAGATTAAGTGAGCTATGGGTAATATTACGGGAGCGAGAAAAATATTTTTCGGACGAAATTGAGGGTTACCCTTCCACTTAATACTGGTTGCCCTCATTTTTTTAAAGGCTGCCCCTTCTGTTAAAACTGATTGCCCTCCACCACAATTTTTCATGAAAATAAACTCTAAAATATTTTTTATTTAACTTTGAGACTTTAAAAAAAATTCTCATCCTTTGCCGATAATTAATGAGCTATGGGTAATTTTTTAGGAGGAAGAAAAATATTATTCCGACCGAATAGATCGCTCCCCTTCCAATTAATACACATTGCCCTCAATTTTTCAGAGACGGCCCTTTCTGGTAATACTGATTGCCCTCCAACCTAGTTTTTCATCAAAATGAACTCTAAAATATTTGTATTCAAGTTTGGGACTTGGGAAAAAAATATCCTATCCTTCGCCTTGATTAACTGAACTATGGGTAATTTTCTGGGAGCGAGAAACATATTTTTTTGACGCAATTGAGCGTTGCCCTTCCACTTAATTATGGTCGCCCTCATTTTTTCAAAGGTTGCCCTTTCTGTTAATCTGATTGTCCTCCGCCCCAATTTTTCATCAAATAAACTCTAAAATCTTTTTTATTTAAGTTCGGGACTTGGAAAAAAAATTTCCCATCTTTCTCAAAGATTATGTGAGCTATGGGTAATATTCCGGGAGCTAGAAAAATATTTTTCTGACGAAATTTAGCGATGCCCTTCACTTAATACTGGTTGCCCTCATTTTTTTCAAAGATTGCCCTTTCTATTAATACTCATTGCCCTCCACCCCAATTTTTTTCATCAAATTGAACTCTAAAATCTTTTTTATTTAAGTTCGGGACCTAGGAAAAAAAATTTCCCATCCTTCTCCGGGATTAAGTCAGCTATGGGTAATATTCCAGGAATGAGAAAAAAAAAATTGCGGACGAAATAGAGCGTTGCCCTTCCACTTAATACACATTGCCCTCAATTTTTCAAAGGCTCCCCTTTCTGGTAATACTGATTGCCATCCACCCCATTTTTTTTTATCAAAATGAACTCTAAATTATTTTTTATTTAAGTTCGGGAGTTGGGAAAAATATTTCCCATCCTGCACCTGGATTAAGTGAACTATGGGTAATTTTCCAGTAGCGAGAAAAATATTTTTTGGACACAATTGAGCGTTTCCCTTTCATTTAATTCTGGTTGCCCTATTTTTTCAAAGGTTGCCCATTTTTTAATTCTTATTGCCCTATACCCCAATTTTTCATCAAAATGAACTCTAAAATATTTTTTATTTAACCTCGGGACTTTTGAAAAATATTTCTCATCCTTCTCTGAGAGTAAGTGAGCTATGGGTAATATTCCGGGAGTGACAAAAATATTTTTCAGAGAACATTGAGCGTTGCCCTTCTACTTAATACTGGTTGCCCTCATTTTTTCAAAAACTGCCCTTTTTGTTAATAATGATTGCCCTCCACCACAATTTTACCTCAAAATAAACTCTAAAATATTTTTTTTATTGAAGTTCGAGACTTTAAAAAAAGATTCCTATCCTTTCCTGCTAATTAATGAGCTATGGGCAATTTTTAAAGAAGTAGAAAAATATTTTTCCGACCAAATAGAGTGCTTCCCTTCCACTTAATACACATTGCCCTCAATTTATCAAATGCTGCCTTTTCTGTTAATACTGATTGCCCTCCACCCCAATTTTTCATCAAAATGAACTCTAAAATATTTTATATTTAAATTTGGGACTTGCGAAAAAAATATCCCATCCTTCGCCTTGATTAAGTGAACTATAGGTAATTTTCTGGGAGCAAGAAACATATTTTTCGGACGCAATTGAGCGTTGCCTTTCCACTTAATTATAGTTGCCCTCATTTTTTCAAAGACTGCCCTTTCTATTAATACTCATAACCCTCCACCCGAATTTTTCATTAAAATGAACTCTAAAATATTTTTTATTTAAGTTCGGGACTTGGGAAAACAAATTTCCATCCTTCTCCGAGATTAAGTGAAGTATGGGTAGTATTCTGGGAGCAAGAAAAATATTTTTCAAATGAAATTCAGCGCTGCCTTTTCACTTAATACTGCTTGCCCTCACTTTTTCAAAGGCTGTCCTTTCTGTTCATACTCATTGCCCTCCACCCCAATTTTTCATCAAAATGAACTCTAAAATATTTTTTATTTAAGTTCGAGACTTTAAAAAGAATTTCTCATCCTTCTCCGAGATTAAGTAAGCTATGAGTAATATTCTGGGAGCGACAAAAATATTTTTCGGACAAAATTGAGCGTTGCCCTTCCACTTAATACCGGTTGCCCTCATTTTTTCAAAGGCTACCCTTTCTATTAATAATAGTTACCCTCCACCACAATTTTACATCAAAATAAACTCTAAAAGATTTTTTTATTTAAGTTCAAGACTTTAAACAAAATTTCCCATCCTTTGCCGCTAATTAATGATCTATGGTCCATTTTTTAGGAGGCAGAAAAATATTTTTCCGGCCAAATAGAGCGTTACCCTTCCACTGAATACACATTGCCCTCATTTTTTCAAGGGCTGCCCTTTCAGTTATACTGATTGCCCTCCACCCAAATTTTTCATCATAATGAATTCTAAAATATTTTGTATTTAAGTTCGGGATTGCGAAAAAAATATCCCATCCTTCGCCTTGATTAAGTGAACTATAGGTAATTTTTCGGAAGCTAGAAACATATTTGTTGGACGCAATTGAGCGCTGCCCTTCCACTTAATACTGGCTGCCCTCATTTTTTCAAAGGCTACCCTTTCTGTTAATACTCATTGCCCTCCACATCAAAATAAACTCTAAAATATTTTTTTATTTAAGTTTGGGACTTGGAAAAAATTTCCCATCTTTCTCCGAGATTAAGTGAGCTATGGGTAATATTCCGGAAGCGAGAAAATTATTTTTTGAGCGAAATTGAGCGCTGCCCTTCCACTTAATACTGGTTGCCCTTATTTTTTCAAAGACTACTATTTCTGTTAATACTTATTGCCCTCCAGCCCAATTTTCATAAAAATAAACTCTAAAATATTTTTTATTTAAGTTCGGGACTTGGGAACCATCCTTCTCCGATACAAAATGGGGTATGGGTACTATTCCGGGAGCGAGAAAAATATTTTTCAGATCTAATAGAGCGCTTCTTTTGACTTAATACTGATTGCCCATTTTTTCAAAGGATGCCCTTTCAATTATCACTTATTGCCCTGTACACTAATTTTTCATCAAATTGAAATGAAAATAATTTTTATTTCAATTCGAGACTTGGGAAAAAAAATTCCCTATCCTTTGCCTTGATTAAGTGAACTATGGGTAATATTTCAGGAGCGAGAAAAATATTTTCGGACGAAATTGAGCGTTGCCCTTCCACTTAATACAGACTGCCCTCATTTTTCCAAATGCTGCCTTTTTCTTAATATTGATTGCCCTCCACCCAAATTTTTTATCAAAATGAACTCTATAATCTTTTTTTATTTCAGTTTGGGGGTTGCTGGATATAGATCAAATTAGATTCTAATATCTCTCTCCAGTGACAATTCAAACCCAGAATCTTTTGTACATCTAGTGACGTCAAATATATTTTACTCCCGAGTACATCAAAGCTACATGTCCTGAGATCAAACCTATCTACTAACCAACGACATAAATGCCCATCAATAAGGGTGCATTTCATTTCTAATATTCCGCCAAACCCTATTTGTTTAACAACTTCCGTTTGGTCGGGGCTTAGGTTTTTAACACCGTCAACCACACCTTGTGAAGACCCTTTGTTCGTAAGTTTTACCTACGGTATAAAAAAATATTAACAAATATTATTCCACCATTTAATATTGGAAAACTGAAATATTCTTTTTATATATTAATTACTACTACGTACCTCTATTTGGTCAGATCTAGCTATAGTCGAATTCATCTCCATAACATTGACATCCCTACAGATAAACAAAATTGTAGCATAAACCACTATAAGACTTATCTACGAACTTCTTCCTTCCCAACTGCTTAAAAACTTCTTTAATTCCCTTCTTTGAAAAAGCAAATACCCCCTAGGCCATAACTTTTTGGTCCCTCAAACCTATGCTTTGTATTTGAACTAGTGGCGAAAATAGAGTAAGAAAGTGGTGTCATAAATAAAATATCATGGCTAATTTGGGTTATTTATCGTAGCCGCAGCCTCCTAAACATGGGCTTAGGGGGTTATGGAAATGTTCCTCCAGACTTGAGGGGTTGAAGAATAGAAATTAACTAATGGACAAAACACGTACTGACAAAAAGGAAGGAACTCAAAGGGTTGTTTTTAAAAGTGAGGGGATAAAAAAGTGTTGGCCAATATGAAAGCGGCCAATCTTGGAGTTTAGTCTAAATATAATGTGAATACGAATAAACTAGAAAGAAACAATTCGATGTACTTACTTCACTTTATTTTCCGATACCCTACGCCGCTTCATTTTGCTCTCTGCCGAGGTGCAACAGGGAAATCTGGTCTCCTGCAAGTATAATACAATAAAAACTATATTAACAAATAGTACAAGTATAATAATTAGAACAAATCAATCAAATACAATTAAAACTATATTAAAAAGCCTAACCAGCGCACCAACAAACCACATGACCTATTTTTAATTTGTCCACAAATTCCTTTCACATAAAATAGTCTTGGAATAAAACTCACCAACCAACGTTGCATATAGCATCATGAATAAGGATGAATATGGTCATGTTAAGACACTTCAATTAGGAATGATATGGTTCAATACAATGGCCTCCGCAGAAACAATCATGTTCTTTAATTTTCAAGCTACCTTCATCTTCAATCACTCATACTGATTAGTTTCTAAATATTCAAATCTCCATTCTTACAAAAGGTTTGCATAAGTTTCTCCATTCTTTATTTTCCTTTCTTTAGCTGAACCATCTTGTGCATTAATGAAGAATTTTCTAGTTCTGAAACTTGTAAAAATTATCAGCAAAACAACATTTTAAGCTCTTAACATTTTGGTGAAAATAGAAACAAAATTTGCAGCATTTTTCATTGAAACAATAAAATTTTCTACTTCTCAAACCAACAGAAAACTGAACTAAAACAGCACTTCAAGTTCAGCAGTTTTTTGAGGAAACATAATCCAAAATTTGCAGAAGTAAACATTAAAGGAACAAAGCTTCCTACATCTTAACATGTTCTCTTGGTCCTTAAGATGATAACAAGAAATAAAGAGGTTCTAGCCCAAAAACAATTCTCATGTCTTAGTTCTAGTCTAATTCCATCAAACATTCTCTGTTCTAGCATTAACTCCACTTCATTGAGGAATTTTCACAAGCAAACTTATGGGAAATCAACTTAGCAAAGGGGTCTTAAATAATCAGACTATGCGAAATCCCCTTGTTTTGTCGTTAAGTTAATTTACGGTAATATTTACAGTAATAACACATTCAAGAATCTGTTTCAACACAATTTCCACAAATCAACGAACGTTCAGCTCTTAGAATTTTGCACTACAAAAAAATTTTACCGAAAGTTTCTTTTGAAAGCATGTACATGGAATCAAAGAATTGTTTTCTTATTACAATGAAGGGTGATAAGAATATATGAGTTGCTGACATGGTTTTCACCACCATCGAAGGTTGGACTTTTTAGGTATTCAATGTGCAACTTTTGAACTACTCATGTTCCCCCATGTATATAAGAGCGCATTATTTGTGGTTAAATGGATGAACCCTTGTTAGTTTTGATTCTTAACTTTTTCAACAGGGAGACCTATTACAGTAGCATATTTCAGTTTGAAGCAGTCAAGTTTTGTTGGATGTACCGAATGTTCTTTAACTCTCACGGTAGTAAATGTATTGAAACCTCAGCCTAGAGTTGGTTAAATACCAAGGATCATAGGATATTGGGTGAATCATGTGATGCATCATATCCAGAGTGCAAAAAAATTGAAATTCCAACCAAGAATTGACATTTTAAATATTGCCTTTACAGCTACAATGAAATTACAAGATGAAGCAATCAACTTGTTAAGAATGGCAGAGAAGCAACCAAATTTACTCTTGTTTCAGAACCAAGACAGAAACTTGGTATAGGAGCAAGAAATGGTTGTTTCTATCAGTGATGTTGAGACCATTGTTAAAAAGTTAAGTGTCAAGTGGGCAATATGAAACTGTGTCATGAAAAAGATCCCAAGATAGAGGACTCAATACCACTTAGTCCATCCCAAACAACAGGGAGATGCAATAAACTACAGAGATCCCCATGAAGATTTTGCAGAAAACTGAAGGTGATGCCCCAAGAACAAAATTTTATTTTAAAATGAAGACGAAGTGTACAATGGTTCAGTTTCATTTGTTTTAACCCTAAACATTAACATAAGGGGAAAAAGTCTCCCTTTTAAGGATCTGAGTGGGTGAATTGACACCAAAAAAAAAATATAGGTGACCAAAAGTTAACAATAGTGATAGTTGAGTGGCCTCTAGTGTTATTTGCCCTTCTAATTTCTAAACTTGCCTAGTCTATATTTTCAACCATCGTTTACAACTTATGTTGTGATTATAAATAGGCAACACATCAAAGTATTGAGATAACTTAAAAAGATCCAAATAAAGTGTTAACAACTTACCTTCTCCCTTAGTTACATGAACTACTGTTCGTTCTCCCTCTTTTCCTCCTACTTCAGAGAGTTTTCTTAACATAACAGAACATCAGTCCTTAAACACGCCTTTTAGAAACAAAAACTAACATCATTTTAACAATATCGGTTCATTACACATTAGATGAAAGTGATCTATGATAATCGCATATATCATGGTAATTACCAATCAAAAATATCAAAGCTTGTAAGCTCCGCCTCTAACTCACTTCGACGCCCTTACTTTCTTCTGCTCGGATTCAGTTTCTTCCTTTCACCCGGCTGACGAACAAACCAAAAGCTTTGTTTAGGGGAATTGTTATGTGGGTGGAAGTTACTACTTTGCATCAGCAATGTAGGAAACAAAGGAAAAAAGGGCTCTTTGTTTGGGGGTGATCTGTGATTTAGTGGGCAAAGGGAGTAAGCAGGAGCAATGGAGGGAAAAGGGGAGAAAAAAAAAAAAAAAAAAAAACCCCTCGTCTGAAGTATAAGGGGAAGGAGAAAGTGATGAAATCAAAAAGAAAAAGAAAAATACAAAACCATAACAAAACCTACTCTAACAGGTAACAGGTCATCTGTAAGTTTTGCATTATTTTTTCAACAGTTAGCAACCTATTTTTATTAGCCATTGGATTAGATCTAACGATTGTAATTGATTTAACTACACCTTATGTTAATTTAGCCAACTGGACTACAGAGGCTCCCAAAACTTTAAGCCTAGAAGCACAAATATGCATAAAACATATTCATGTGCATCTTACTAATTTACTCACGATATGTATTTTTTCAATAAACACATACCTCAAGTTTCTGTATGTATAAAGCATAGAAGAAAACTTATACCAAAATCATTGAATATAGCCTCAATGAATTTTGTATTCCTTGCTAATTCTTCTCATTATTCAACCACGAACCCTTAAGCAACGTAGGCATGAGAGATTTGATTCTCTCCATGGATCGTGACATGCAAAACAAAATAATGATCATACATTAGATAATCAAAATCTTGATTCTCCACAAAGACTGAATCACCTAAGATTGTTGTTCCTGCTCGAACAAAAATCAAATATTAGTAGAAATAATAATATAAAATAAATTAAAGTAAATAACAATAATTTAGATAAAACTAGTGCGGCATGGGCTGAGGCGCGTAATCGCTATTCTTAGGAGATTCAAGCGCCTCTGCGGAAGATTCCGGTGCAGTAGATCACCATCATTTTAGCTTGTCATCCTAGGATTCAACAACCCATCACACTAGTTGGACACCTCTCAATAGTATGCATTGCTAATCGAAGGTCGCTCAGTTTACACCATGTCATCTTGTCATATCTCTATAATACCGTAGATGAACTCTTATAAACATATCTCAAATATGTAAATTGAATTTCACGTACCTGAAAGACATAAAATTTTGTTTAGAAATAAAAAGAGTTTTTTCTCTATCCCAAAACATCAAACACAAACCATTATATAATGTCTGCCAATTTTTATAGGCTAGTAACCCATCAAAGCATCCAAGCAACGAATTTACTAATTTAATTTTCCAAAACAAAATCATGTAACGGTTTCTCATGCAAAACAATTTGTATGCATTAAAAACTTATTATTGTATAATAACTTTGGCTAAGTAACCGTTAGTCACAAAGATGATAAGAGATTAAGAAATTTGTAACTTAAACAATAAATGTTATAAGTAACTCCCACTAATTATGATAACATTATTTATGTAACTAAAATTCTTTCCACAAAATTAGCAAATTATTTATTATTTTAAGCCTACTATGCAATCAAAATTTAAGCCAAGATATATAGAACTCAATTCAAGCAGTGGAAGATCAGGACCTTAGGGAGTAGATAACATAGTTGAAGTAATTTCTTATGTGTTCTACTTCTCATGTCTTCATTAAAACCTATAAGGATCATATAAGGGAGTTTTGATTCCTTATATAAGAAGTTTGAACAAACTCCATAACTTTGCCTTAACATTGAAGTAAGCAAGCATTCGACGTACAGAGAGACATCAAAGGATTAGAATTAGAAGTCGAAGTCTTAGGAATAGGAAATGACAACCTCAATGCATGACTGATGTCATCCTAACTAAAAAATACTTCAGCATCGTCAGCTAAAATGCCAATTATGAAAAACTTTTCTACCGCATTTAGTGCCTTGAAAAGTGCTTTTACTGTATTATGAGGATTCCTTCAACCAACCACCAATAAGATACAAGAATGAATTAAAAGGAGATGAATAAGGAGAGGATTAAAAAAGTTTTTAGAAAAAACAAGAAAAACCAATCAGAGATCAAAATCAAACGTCGAAAAATCAAATAAAGAACACTTACGCTCCAACGAATCAAAACCACAATTTCAGCCATTCTCTACCCTTAGGCTAGTTTTCGGGTTATTAAAAACCCTCGTGAACCATCTGCCTTTACTGATTTTGGATAGGCTTCAATGATTTTGACATGAATACTGGAATAGTGAAAGACAGAAACTCATAGAATTTTTTTTTTTTGAAAGCCGGAACTAATATAATTGAATTCAAGGATCAGAGGAAGTCGTGACTCTTACTTATGCATACATCATCAGGCTTAATAAACTTTTAACACTGTGGCTTATTGTTTGCTGAATACGATGCTATGTAATATGCCACGTGGCAGTATCTTATGCAGCTACGGTAAAAGATACTACTCCCTCCGTTCCATTAGAAGATGTCACTTTGTAAAATTAAAAATAGTATTACAAAGTGTAACTTTTCTAATGGAGCAAAGAGAGTATTTTTTTTATAAATAGTTATATAAATATAAATCCGCTAGTGTTGTTTAGTCCGTGCAACTCAAGTGGACAAGTACTGTCAAATACAACCATGATACTTGCATACAAGACTTTATGGCTATCAAATTTAATTAGGAAAAATTTCTATTAAGGGCGTAGGAAGAAACAAAATTATTAAAAGGGGTGCAATTTTTCTATATTTGTTTGGTTACTTGGTTGACTCCTTAAGTTGGTTAGTTGTATCTCTTTCGTCCCTTATATTGAAGTTGTTTCATTTCCATCTCTTAAGTTGAAATATTGGTTTAAAATGGTACCTACCGCCATTTCATATGTCCGCGGGAGAGATACACTATTTTTTCAAGGGCAAAATTGGAAAAAAATTACTATAAATTTTGTGAGATTGTAACTTTTACTCTAAATTGGAAAAAAAAAATTACTATAAATTTTGGAATGTTATTTGTCTTCAACAAGTGTTAATGACTCTATAAATTTTGTGTTCTTTGATTATGTTCACTATTATGGGTTCATACTTTTTCTATGATTTCTTTATTTTTATTTTTGACTTTTCGGTCAGAGTAGGTAGTATAGTTTTTTCTAATTCTGCTATTGAAAAATAGTGTATCCCTCATACGCTCACAGAGACCATTTAAAACCAATATGTCAACTTAAAGGACCAAAATGAAACAGTTTCAACATAAGGGACCAAAATGAAACAGTTTCAACATAAGAGACGAAAGAGATACAACTAGCCAACTTAAGGGACCAACATAGTGATAAAATCTTATTATTATTGTCATTTGAATTATTTTAGTGCATATGTGTGTGTGTGTATATATATACCTATCTATAAAAAGATACAAAATTTTACTACAGTTATCTAAAATGCTGCCACATGTCATATTACACATTATCCTAATCAACACACATTCTAACATAAAACTTACATCTATATGCCATGTGGTTTCCATATATGCAAATAAGGATAATCGAACAGAATTATTTTTTATAAAGCCTATTTATCTTCTCCGCATTCTATTCCCTCAAACGTATTCATCTTCTCTCCAACTTCATACATTTACTCATCTAGTGCAGTTCTTCCACTTATGACATTTATTAGTTTTGCATAAATTGAAAAACCATTCATTATTTGGGGAAAATTAAGAATGCATTATGAAACTCTTATTATGTAGAGATTAAGTCTTTAAATTAAACTTATACACCTACTAAATGATTATCATGATGTGGTACTTCACTAGCTGTGAACCAAACCAATCAACATGATGTGGTACTTCACTAGCAGTGAACCAAACCAATCAACTGATTCTTATAATGAGGTACTTCACTAGCAGTGAACAAAACCAATCAGTATCAGTGCAGAGGGCATAGTTATTTTGAATTTCTTTTGAAAGTTTCAATCTCGGTTGGCATCAAATAAGTATACAATGCCAAATTCTGCCTTTTGTGGTGTAGAACAATGGAAGGACCAAGAGTGTTTGATCAGAAGAAAAAGAATTTCTTGGCTATGGTAGCACCAAATTTGCCAGAGAGATGGTTTTATCTGGGACCTTTTCCAATTTCTAGCTGCAAGCCGGCCATTGATTCTGCCAGAGACATCCGGTTCAACAAGCTCAAGCTCTTTTTCTATCTATTTCAATCTGATTTTTTTTTTCTTAACAACTGATGAGTTTTTATGTGATTTTAGGTGGATCGATGTCTATAGGTGGCTGGAAGCTTTAGAAACTCATCCACAAATTGATGAAAGCACTTCTTAGAAAAGATGAAGCACTGCCAAGTGCCCAGTCAATTTGCCCTCTAGAATACCAAATGATTAGATAATATGAATAAGTCCTAAACTGATTAATTTGATCAAAGTTTAGTTCTTTTAACATCAACTATGACATTACCTTTAGGTGATCTTCAGTCAGTTATTGCAAAAATATTTGAGCTTGTTTTATGATATTGTTTCACTTATTCGCTTTGATTTCTTTTTTTGCTTTAATTTTGATGTTGGTTGCCCGATTAATTTTGTACAGTGATTTCAACAAATGTTGATGAAGCGCCAGAAGAAGAAGACATCATCCATTCTTGCTATATACTATGGCATATTTGGCTTGCATGAGATGAGTTGGTCTGCATATTGAAAAAAGCTAGAATAAGGATGATATAATGCCCATTCGAGAAAAACGAAGATACCGTACAAAGAGGTAGTGAAAGGAAACAAATAAGATGGGATGAAGCAAAGTGTCAGACAAGTATTGATATTGGATGTACATAGTTTAAATAATTTTCATTATAGTACAATTATAATCGAGATCATTTTAATAAATTTGGATCGTAGAATTGGCGAAATCGGGTTAGGATTCTGAGTAAGTTTCTTTTTTTAATTTTTCTGGGAAAGGGTGGGTAAGGGGATGGTTAATTGTCAACAAAATTTACATTCCAAGTGGTTTAGCACTCACGATGTACTAACAAATAGGAGATGAAAAAACAAAATGTATTAATTGTCATTTAAAATCCACACGAAACAAAAGAGAATAGATCTATTAACGATAAGCTTATAAAGAAACTAAAAAATAGAGTTGTCATCATATTCATCCCTATTCATTCCCTAACTTTATGGAACTTCCACACAGCAGCCATAATTCCGGTACAACGGGACTTTTTACATCTTTCCACCCCCAACTGCAAAAATTAAAAGAAACAAAAATATTCAACTTGCACTAGACAGAGAGATCATCATTTTCATTTCATTCATTTACCCTCTTGCTCTTCCCAGGATTTTCTCTTTTCACTTCCTTCAAGTGTTTCGGCCTATTTTTCAGGTAGTTTTTCAGTTGCGCCCGTCCATCTTTTCAATCTTCTCAGTCTGTCATACACATTCAACAACAAAAAATGTTCAAAATTAAAAACACACCAATTAATAAAGAAAAGAAGTCCATTAAACAAAAATAGTGCATACATACCCAAGTAATAAGCTCCTCCACTTCCTTCTCTACTTCGCATTGTTCCTTCTGTAGTTGTTTCCTCCTTTCTTGCAATGTTGAACCTTGAGTCTCGGCAACACCTTGGACTTGGACTTGTCTGCCATTTTCTTTTGTGAAACTATAATTGTAATGCTGAGGAGCCCTTCATATTTATATGATATAGATGACATCAGTTGTTAAGTCATGATGATGGATGGGAACAAAGACATATATAGTGTGACCAAAGCTTCTGCAATTAGTGTAATAGTCAAATCAATAAAGAGATTCTGGAATTATCAATGTAACAGATACAAGTGCTAAAACTAAAAGAGATATAGATGAAGTCAAAGCAAATTCTCATCTGATTGCAGGAAACCAGAAAAGGAAATCGTGTAACTCCTGAAGAACTCTTGCATGTTTCTTCACTAAAACTGACTTTTCAAAACTAGTTCATTCTGACAATGGGATGATGTCATTAGGACATAATTGTTTTAATAGTGGTACACGATAGGTATAGGCTTATAGATAAAAGTAATCATTCTTTTTTGAGCACTTAATACAAGGTCCCAGAGTTTGTTTGAGTTAGCTATGATATTTTTAAATGTTCTTTTTGAAGTTCTTATTTATTTTTTATTTGTTGGGGAACATCCGATTAAGTGGTTGGGAACATGTAGACCCTTTATTAAAAATTTATTAAAAACTAGATACGGAGGGGGATGTAATGAACCTTAAGTGTACAAAAAGTACCATACATGATGAAATGCTAAAAATAAGACTTATAAATCGCCTTGTACCAACTATTGTAGATAATAAGTCATTCTATGGTAATTTGGAGATCCGGAGATTTGGCACGGGGAGTTTGTCGAAAGGCATCAATCCTTGAATAAGGTTGTCGATATGTGAACCAGTGTAGTGGTGATCTTCATGCCGGGAACTTGCTTACCGAGCAAGAGAGTCCGTCACAAAATTTGCTTCCCTAGAAATCAGTGTAAGGCTATGCAATCCATCTTTCATGATGTGGCATATTTTTCGTAGCCAAAAGGTGTGTTTCCAAGGTATTTGAATATCCGCCAAACGATCTATACTGGGATGAGAGAGCCAGATTCCACTACCACCATTATCAAATTTTGTCGTCGACATTCTGCCAATCCGATAAAGAGTGCTTCACATTTGACATTAAAATTTGTTCCATACCCCAAAAAAAACTCCCTTGCAGACACTACAGTCCTGGTGAAATCCCGAATCACATAACCAACTCCAATATACCCCAAGTTTCTCAGAGGACATCCATCAACATTTAACTTGTGATTGCCAATCGATAACTTCCAAGTGTGAGTACTGCCTCAGTCTTCCGACCTTGCTTGACAAATGGGATTAAACCTTTCTGAATCCAAATTTCCTCCCGTGAATGGAACCCCACTAGTAGATGCGCTTGAGTGCACTCCCTAAGCCTATATTATTCATTTAATAAGTACCTAGCCATCCGCACACATTGAATCATAGAACGTTTGATTCGAGGCCTTCCAAAGATATCAAAGAAGAAGGCTCAACATCAGCGTTATAAGTTTGGACTGCCACAGTAATTATACATTGATGGAGCCTTTACACAAGAAGCATGGAGAGGTGCAACGACGTAGGTAGTAAGGGAAAATGAAGGAATCCATATTCATTTCGAACAGAAAATGATACCGGCACGATCATCCTTATAGGCAAAAGCATCAGCTTGCTTGCTTGCAATCTCTAAGATGGATGTTGCAAATGGGTAGACATAACTGCTCTATTCTACTTGATGTGAGCTCCAATTCCAATTGATGTGGAACGGAGTACTCGATGCAGAATATTTGCCAAGGAAAGTTTGAAAATTGCGAGACGCAGCTCTTAACCTCTAGAATCCCTACCTTAGATTCGGTAGACTACTAAAATTAACCTAAGCTAATTTTAAACACGCAAATTGAACCAAGATCAAGAATATAAAGAGTCGAAACAAAGCATGTAATTAGGCAGAGCAATTACCTAATAGCCTATAGTTTCTAAACTTATAATAATTCACAAAACATGCAAATTACGAAAGCTCAATAAAAAAAGAGTGATTTAAGAGTATAACTAATAATTTCTTTAACTTAAATCAATTGTCTAATAATGAAGAATTGAACCCCTATTTATAGGTATAGGAGGTTCGAATTTCCAGTACAAAAGAAGTAGAAAATAATTAAACTTGGAACTCAATCAAGAAATTGATTCCTTACAAACTGAAACCTAAAAGAACTAGGCTTAGAGTGAATAATGAATTCGGCTATCTCAAGGATGAACCTAGCCGAAATCTAGCCTAGATTAAGAATTAGAAATGAACTAAACTAGAGAAGTAGAAATCAATCAAGAGATTGATCTCTTGAAAAGAAACAAACCTCAAGAAACTAGGAATGTTTAAGAGATAGAATTTCGGCTGTTAAGAGATTAAATTCAGCCAAAATTAATCACAAATAAGAAGTATAATTAAATTACAACAAGAGTTCAAGAAAGAACTCTCATTGAAAACAACTACTACAATTAATTAGAGTTGTACACTTAAACTAACTCTTTAAATAAAAACCCTAACTCATTTTCGGATTTGGGCTTCTTCATTGGGCCTCCAATTTCTGAAATCCTCCTCCTCCTTTTGGTTTGGGCTGCAAGGGAATTCGGCTCAAAACTCAATGGCATGTCGGTGGAAAGTGTAGGACGCTTCTGGAAGTTTCCAGAATCATTTCTAAAACTCCAAATTCAAGAATTATTCATTTCTTCATGATTCTGTGATTCAAACCCTTTCTCGGATACGTCGGGTAAAATGATGATTTTACCCTTCTGACTGTTCTGAGCATTATCTTCAAGGGCGTTGCTTTCTGTTGTTAGTTGGGCTTTCTTGGCACAAGTCTGGATTGGCTCTGCAAGATCTGCTCGTAGCTTCTTGGTCCTTCTTTGAGTCGCAGGCCTAACTATATCAACCAATGGATCCTTTTGGTAAGAACTCGGATTATGAACAGGTTCTGCGTCAGTCCTCAATTTCTCTCATACATTCGCTGGATCCTCTGTGCGTCGACTTATCTGTAGGTTGGGGATGACCTCATCACCACTACCAGAGGACACGAAAGAATAAGCACGACAAATAATGAGAGACACCCGGAAGTATATTTGTGAGTTTCAGGTTTGTATTATTATAAAAGTTCTCGGCCCACATAAAAGCAATAAGTGTGAACCATCTTAGTGTGTAAGTTTCATTTTAAGTGATAGATTTGATTTCAACAGAAATAGAAAAGAAGAAATAAAATAAAAATCTTTCCTTAATTTGTTCCCAAATTTGATAATTATCTGTCTGTTTTTGGACTATCCATCAATATGAAGAGGACATGAAAGAAGAAGCACGACAAATAATGAGAGACATAAGGAAGTAAATTTGTAAGTTTTAGGTTTGTATTATTATAAAAGTTCTCGGCCCACATAACAGAAAGAGTGTGAACTATCAAAATTTGCAAGTGATAGATTTGGTTTCAACAGAAAGAAAAAATGTAAAAAAAAGAAAAAGAAAAGCATTTCTATTATTTGTTCCCAAATTTGACAATTATATGTCTGTTTTTTGGACTCTCCATCAATATGGGCATGGCAATGCTCTTTTCACAAATTTCTTGAAAATAATTAATGTACTTCATTTAGTATTTATTTTTGAGACTCTACAATATTAGCATGGCACATAATAATACTTTTATCAACTTTTTAAATCAATAATATTGGGCTTTGGTCGCGCCTTGCGCGGACCGTCAAATCTAGTTTAATTAGAAAAAGACTATTCTATCCTTAAAATAGCTTCTCCTAATCATTCTTTCAATTTTAGTAGTAGCTGGCATCGAGGAGCAGGCTGCCCTTCTCCCGCTCACGCTTGACTCGAGCTCAATCAGGTTCAATGAAGAATTAAGCTGACCACGAGCTAGCCAATCGAACCATGAAATATAATAATTTTATTATATATTTTATATACTTATAACTTTTCCTTTTGATTTTTTTAAAGGACAAATTATATTTATCACTTTTGAGATTCAATGAGATTACCAATAGTACCTTATAATTTTTAGAAATTATCAATACCTCCTTTCAGTTTGGTCATAACTATAAATTAATCTTTCTAAGTTAAAAATATTAATAACACAAACCTTGGTGATCTTTTGTTGCTTGAAAATTTTACTACGAGCCAAACAAGTAGATGTACACCCTTGAAAATTATGCCCAAACTGATAAGTAGATTACGGGTCTAAGTGTCTAACCCTTCATTCATTATACTACTACTAATCAAAAAGGAAAAATTTTGAATTGAAAAGTAAAAGCGATGACCACACTTTAAACTAAACGCATCCAAGTTCCAAACTACTCTGGGACTTAGGTTTGGCGTGGAATTGGTAATCATGCTTTTGAGACCTCTTAGAAATCGCTTCTGCTTTTGTTTTTTGTCATGAGATCAGAGAAAGCAACGAATTCTGATCTACCGACCGAGAGTATGATTACATATGATTCTATGAAATCCCTTTTCTTAGAACAGAGAAAAGAGCGGAAGAACATCCTAAATCCCAAAACCCACAGACTAAACCCAGTTCATGCTTAGTCATGCCATTTAAAACCATCAACATCTTTGCATTATCAATAATGTTGGGGTTTTTCCTTCTCATCCTGTTATTTTCTGGATTTCTTGATGTATTTCCGTTTGGGGTCTCTTCCGGGTCAACCAAAGATTCAATTTTTTTCACCTCGCTTTCAAAATCTAAGCCGGACCCTTTTGGGGACTTGTTTAGTGCTTACAGAAAATGGGATTCTCAAGTGGGTTGTGCTCTGTTTAGAGAGAATCACAAAGGGTTGTTGAAAAATGTGTCTTTTTCTTCACCGTCGTCTCCTTTTCAAGATGTGGATGGTGAGTTGGAATGTAGTGAGTTGAAGATGGATCATGTCAGTGTTTTAGTTAAAGGGTGGACTTGGATTCCTGATAATCTGGATAATTTGTATTCTTGCCGATGTGGGTTGAGCTGCTTGTGGACTAAATCTCCAGTTCTTGCTGATAAGCCGGATGCATTGTTGTTTGAGACCCTTAGTCCACCTCATCAGGTTCTTTCCTTGATCCAAATTTGCTCAAGTGATCGCATTATCTTTTTTGCTGAGATTTGAATCTTTTGATAGTTTTTGCCGTGAATAGTTAGTTACCTCTATTAACCCATGATATTGAATGAATTACATGGTAGATCTTTCCTTTCTGTTTTCTTTGGCACATCTAGATAAACTTGGATGCCTGACTTCTTTATTTGGGTATTGAACTGCAACCTTGTCTGTTACTAATTTCTTATGGCTTATTCTAGTCGACCCATGTAGTGGGATAAAGGCTTAGTTGTTATTGTCCTTGTTATTAAGGATCCAGTCTCGACATAGTGGGACATAGGCTTGTGTTGTTGTTGGTTATCAAGGATTATCTGAAGAAAGTGCCAAGGTCAAATCTCACGAAAGTAAAGAGTTTTGGGAATATATATATATATATATATATATTGGATCAAGCACCTTTAGTAATGAAGATCTTTAGGAGCATTGCTAATCCAAGTATCACTAGAGCATGTAAATGCTTCTGGAGAATTCTCTAGTGGTCATGTTTCTCTTTTAAGTTTTTTCATCCTTAGCTTGATAGAAGGATTAAAGGAAACATAAATTTAAAGCTAGGGGGGTATACAGTTCCTAGAAAATGGCAACAATTTGCAGCTCAATCAAATCTCACCCAATGCACTAGGCGGACTATAAGTTTTATTCAAGCTGTGTGAATAGCTATATTCTGATTTGATCTCAATCTTGCATATTTGTGAAATAAGTGATTTAAGGTTCCTTACTGACTGTGTTTCAGTTATCCATTTCTTTCTCTTGGAATGATCTTCTTGCTCTTCTAATTTGCCACACTGGATTTTCTGAGTGATGCTCAGATGCTAAGGAGAGTGTTATATGAATAAATCTTTATTTTTTGAGGCTTTTGCATTATGTTCTCTATTTTTTCGATCACATAGTGGGAAGCATTAGATCTTAGGGCACGATGATGTTGTGACTAAATGCTGGAGGTAATATCAATTCTTAAAGTAGTGGGAAGCATATAAAATAAAAATATTAAATCAATGATGCTTTGTCCGTACTAAACATCTCTTTGAAAGAAATATTCTGGATTGGATAAAAGCAACTAATTCTACTTTATAAACTGTCATAGTTATTGTTGCCCTTGGAAAAAGTGAGAGAAGACCTCTCCTCTTAGTATGAATGAATTGTTTGTGATTTATTTAACTGCTTTTAGGCCTCCGATTTTAGATATCAGTTACTAGTTTGCCATTTTGGAATTTACTCTGGTTGATAGTTATCACTTGTTGATTTCAGTTCGGCGCCTTGGCTATCACTCTATATTCCTTTCTTTGATCTTCTGCATTAACTCAATCATGGAATTGACTCTGATTGATAGTTTTCTCCCTATTATTTTAGATGCATTAGTGATCATATATTGGAGATGAAAGCACTCTCTTTTACCCCAGTTTACCACCTTCCTCCATGCACTGGTACTCCTTAAATGTACATTTTTGGGCTGCATTGTTTCAGACGTTTATGGATATGTCTTTTTGTCAGAGGCGGAATGGTGAACCACTTCGTGTATATATGGATCTGGAAGCTGGCAGGAAAAGATCAGGATTTGAAGATATTTTTGTGAGTTATCATGCTATAGATGATGTTCAGTCAACTTACGCTGGTGCTCTTTTTCACAACAATCGAAATTATCATTTGTCTCATGAGAAGAATATTGTTAGTACTTTACCTATGGCCTTCTTGCTCCTTATTTCTATATAACTTCCACTTCTCTTGTTCCTTATCAATATATCAAATTGCCGTGGTTTGTGAAATCCAGGATACTTTGGTTTATTGGTCTTCATCGCGTTGTCTTCCTGAAAGAAATCAGCTTGCTAAAGAAATACTCGGCTTATTGCCCAGTCATTCATTTGGCAAGTGTTTGAACAATGTTGGTGGGTTAGACATGGCACTGTCTCTCTATCCAGATTGCCGTATGGATGCCAACGAATCACCTAAATGGTGGGATCATTTGCATTGTGCAATGTCCCATTACAAATTTGTGCTAGCAATTGAAAACACCAAGACTGAGAGCTACGTCACAGAAAAGTTGTTTTATGCTTTAGATTCCGGTGCAGTGCCCATCTACTTTGGTGCCCCAAATGTGTGGGACTTTGTGCCTCCACATTCAATTATAGATGGGTCGAAATTCAACTCTATCAAAGAATTGGCTTCTTATGTTAAGTCTCTCGCCAACGATCCTGTAGCTTACGCTGAATATCATGCATGGAGGAGGTGTGGTGTACTAGGTAATTACAGGATATCTAGGGCAGCAAGCCTGGACACGTTACCCTGCAGACTTTGTGAAGCCGTGGGCAGAAAAGATGGAAGGAACGCAAGATCCTTATAGAGCCATCTTGATCTTAACAATGCTGGCAACAGCCGATGCGGAGGTTGTACCAGGTTGTATACTTTTTTGTTTATGGAATAGATTTGATGATAGTTTAGGGTGGTAAAAGATCGATACAAAAAGAGGACTATGGTAATTAGAATACTGGACAAATGATACGGAGAGGAATCCCATTTTGATAACTTTGTGATGCAGTCCTTGATTCTTTCTAAATGGATTTCAGTAGTATTTGAACTGCTTGCAGCTTTGCTTTTTCTGATCGTGTTATTTGTAGCTTTATGGCTTCAGTGAAGTGGTTGGTTAAGTGATAGAAACATCGTTGTCTATTATATTGCTGAATCTTGAAAATATGAAAATCTGGTTTGTTGCAATTATCTGTGATAGGTTTCAAGGTGGTCATAATTAGAATCTATTACGGGATTGATTTTAGGTGTAGGATCGGAATCAGTACATTCGGACTGGAGATTGATTTTAGGTGTAAAATCAGAATCAGTACAATCGGATTGGAGAATAGTAGATCCTACCAAAAAATGGAAAAATTGTAATTTATTTGTCATTCAAATATATATTATTCATTAGGGTGGATTACATTTACCTACTCGAGATTTGGTCAAATGACAAATAAGTCCTTATTGTTAAAATTAAAAATATCTCTTTGTAGTTTGGTTATAATTATAAAATTAACTTTTGTTAGTTATGATTGAGAAGGAACAAAAATTTTATTTACTAAAATTCAGGATCGATTTGGTAAAAGTTCAGTTGGAGCGCTCTAAATTTCGGTTATTTAATAAATAAACGAACATGAACAGAATTCTAGATTCGATTATTTAATAAATGATCACATTTTGAGTACTCTAAACCTTAGCGCGGTTCAACTTGATATCACACTTAGTATTAGTGAAAAAATAAATAAAAAAAATAAAATAAAATTGAATAATTCAGAAAAGTATTTGTAATTTTCAAAACCAGATAAAGTTATTTGTAATTAACCAAACCTCGGGGAGGCAAATGTAATTCGCCCTATTCATTAATATTCAAATGTAATTCAAATTTATTGTATATTTAAATTAGTGTTGTGCACTCAAGGTAATTCAGTCTCATTAATTTATTTGTGGTTAAAAGCCAATAATATTTTAGATGGGTCACACTTTGTCTTCTTTGAAAGATGGGAATTACGGATCAACTAATAATCATTGATAATGGCATTTACGCGACTTGTAACACATTGTTATCAAGCCGTGAATTAACTCTTCGTATAATGATAGACTTGAATTTTTTTCAATGTGTATATATAAATATATATAATTTAAATAATTTTTACTACAATACATTTATAATCGGAATAATTTTAATAATTTTTGGATCGTAGAACTAGTGAAATCGGATCAGGATTCTAACTAGGTTTATTTTTGTAATTTTTTTGGGTAAGGGTAGGTAGGGGGATGGTTATTTGTTGAACAAAATTTACTTTCTCAATGATTTAACATTCAAAATGTACTAAATAGGGGATGAAAAGTAAAATGTACCCATTGTCATTTAAAATCCACAAAAAATAGAGGAGAATAGATCTAATAACGATAAGCTTATAAAGAAACAACAGAAACTGAAAATTATTAATAGAGTCATCATCATATTCATCCCTAGTCATTCCCCAGCTTTATGGAACTTCCATACAACAACCATAATTCCTGTACAATGGAACTTTTCACATTTTTCCACCCCCAACTGCCAAAATTAAAAGAAACAAAAAGTATTCAACTTGCACAAGACTAAGAGATCATTATTTTCATTTCATTCATTTACCCTACTGCTCTTCCCAAGATTTTCTCTTTTCGCTTCCTTCAAGTGTTTCGGCCTATTCTTTAAGTAGTTTTTCAGTTGCGTCTCGTCCATCTTTTCAATCTTCTCAGTCTGTCATATACATTCAACAACAACAAATGTTCAAAACAAAAAACACACCAATTAATAAAGAAAACAAGTCCATTACACAAAAATAGTGCATACATACCCAAGTAATAAGCTCCTCCACTTCCTTCTCTACTTCTCGTTGTTCCTTCTGTAGTTGTTTCCTCCTTTCTTGCAATGTTGAGCTTTGAGTCTCAGCAACGGCCAGGGACTTGGACTTGTCTGCCATTTTCTTTTATGAAATTGTCATTATAATGCTTGGGAGCCCTTCATATTTATATGTTGTACATGACATCAGTTGTGAAGTCATGATGATGGATGAGAACAAAGACATATACAACGTGAACAAGGCTTCCGCAATGAGTGTAATAGTCGAATTTCAGTTAAGAGATTTTGGAAATGTTGTTAAATATAACATATACAAGTGCTGAAGCCCAACGAGGTAGAGATGAAACCAAAACTAAATCTCATCTGATTGCAAGAAACTGGAAAAGGAAATTGTGTAACTCCATGAGAACACTTGCATGTTTCTTTACCAAAATTGACTTTTAGAAATTAGTATATTTTGGCAGTGGGATGATGTCATTACGACATCATTGTTTTGATAGTTGCACACGATAAGTATTATGGATAAAAGTAATTAGTCTTTTTTGAGTACTTAATACAAGGTCCAAGAATGTGTTTGAGCAAGCTATGATAATTTTTAACGTATTTTTTGAAGTTTTTTTTTTTTTTGGGGGGGGGGGGGGGGGGGGGGGGGAGGGGGGGTGGTTGGAGAATAGCCAATTAAGTGGTTGGAGGCATAGAGACCTTTTATTAAAAATTTGTGAAAAATCTAGTATTGAAGGGGACGTAATGAACCTTACCTCAGTATACAAAAAGTACCATACAGGATGAAATGCAAAAAATAAGACTTATAGTTCACCTTAACCAACTATTATAGATTGATAAATTATACTACGGTAATTTGAAGGTCTAGAGATTTGGCACTAAGAGCTTGTCCAAGTGCACCAATCCTCGAATAAGGTTGTCGATCTGTGAACCAGTGTAGTGGTGATTTTCCCACCGAGAACTTGCTTGTCGAACCAGAGAGTCTACTACAAAATTTGCTTCTCTTAAAGTATGTGTAATACTATGCGATCCATCTTCCATGATGCGCCATATTTCTCGTAGCCGAAAGGTGTGTTGCCAGGGTGATTCGTACCAGGATGAGAGCATCCGATTCCACTTCCACCACTATCAAATTCAATCATCAACATTCTGCCAATCCGATAAAAAGTACTTGACATTCCGCATTAAAATATGTTCCATACCCAAAAAGAACTCTCACACGAACACTACAGTCCTGGTGAAATCCCGAATCAAATAACCAGCTCCACTATACCCCAAGTTTTCCTGAGGAGATCCATCAACATTTAACTTATGATTGCCAATTGGTAACTTCCAAGCCGGGGGTATCGCCTCAATCTCCCTACCAGGCATGACAAATGGGATTAAACTTTCCAAATCCAAATTTCCTACAACGAATGGAACCCCACCAGTGGTAGCACCAGAGTACATTCCCTAAAACTCTCCATTGTTCCTTTAATCAGTACCTAGTCATCAGGACAGACTGAATCATAGAACGCTCGATTCCGAGCCTTCCAAGCAGACCAAAGAAGAAGGCTCACCATCAACGTGATAAGTTTCCCATGAAATTAGGAATCCGCTTTATTGCGCCAGTAAAGTACACACCGCTCCCCTAGTGTATCATAATCCTGTGAAATAAGCTCCAATAGACGTTCAAAATGGGCCCATATTAGCTCTGCTAGGGGCAAAAATTAAAACAGTTCTCTATTGATTCAGTTTGCAGGCACAATTGTCAATATGATGGGAGGTGAAAACCAAATCTCGTCAAAATATCATCAAAAGGAAGCAAACAATTAAATGCTCTCTAAAACAAAAATCCCAATCTTTCCTGAAATCTGTGGACTCCAGAATTTCCAAATAGCCGAAATAGGCCAGCGGTGGGGTGCAAGAGTTGACTATAAAATCTCCAGTAATGTCTAGAATCCAAATCAGTCGGTTTGGCTCCATCGTAAAGGCGATTGGGACATAAATGTAGTCCAACAATGGTTGAGAAAAACCTTCTTCCCGCAAACCCAAATAAACTTTGGACTGACTCCAAAATTCCTGAACCAAAATATGTGAGAATGGGAGGTTCCCAGACCATTAGGATGCCAACACTCCCTTTCCTCTCCAATTTGAAAGCTAGATGTCACTAATGAGGTCATCCCTAGTTCAAACAAGCTAAGTCAACATTTTTTGAGTCAATCCGAAGGTAAACCTTGGACGAACGTATTAAGAAGGACAAAGTGGTTCACCTATTCACATAAGTGGAGCCGTACGACCTACAAATCCCTCACGACAAAGTTCGAGATGTTTCTTGAGATTCTTGAAAGCTTTCTTGAACTTCTAGAAATATTCCTTGATAAATCTTGAAACTTTACATTTCCAGTTTGTCAAAAAGGTTGCTCACTGCGAATCTTGAAGAAAAGACGTAAATCTTGATTTTCTTGATTTACAACATTTTTGAAGGGTTGAGAAAGCTTCTCATTGCGTCCGGAACGATTTGAACTTTTTGGTGAAGTTTTTAATGACATACACAACTCATGCATTAACAACAAATTTGGGCCGAACCCAAAGGTGTCCACAGGCCTGCTCCATTCGGCCCTCCAAAGAAGCCCAACCAAATTCTAGGGTTTCAAAAGTAATTAGGATTTGTGCATTGAAATCTCAATTATCAATAGCAACCTAAGATGAACCTAAGAGAGAAAGGGGGTGAATACCATTTAAAACTATTTCTTCTACATAGAACTTTGAAAAACCATTTTCAAAGACAAGTTTTAAAACACTTTAAAACTAGTTTTCTAAGTGAGGTATGTGATTAGTGATTTGCAAAACATGAAAGCAAATAAACAAACAAAGTAAGAACACACCAAATTTATAGTGGTTCGAATTCCCCTTGAATCCTAGTCACTCCTCAAGTTCTACAATTTGGGATTTCTAATCCACTAGGAAACACTTAAAGGAGTGTTTCAATCCTTTACACTTGTTTAACTCTTTCTCAAGATATTAAGACTTTTTACAAGGTAATCCTATCTTAGCTCTAAGCTAGGATTTCTCTAATTTCCTAAGACTTGAAATTGGATCTTTTGCCCCCATCCTTCCTGAAGGACTTTGGATCTTACTCAAGACTCCACACATCCTTAGAAAATGAATCTTTAGCCTAATCCTTCTCAAGGAATTAGGACTTACTCAAGATTCTCCATTTCTTGAATCTCCCCCTTTCACCTTGCCTATCTCTTCAACAAGAGATTAGGACTTTTTACAATATTCCTCAACCACTCACTTGGTTAGAACTTAGATAAAGATGAAGAGAATGCTTTGTTCAACCACAAGTGCGCTTGAAAATAAAACTCTAACAAATGGGCATAAAAGCCTCTTTCTAATAACTCTCAAATCCTACCTCAAGTAGCTAATTTAATTAATTTCTAGATTGATGAAATTAGGCGCACAAATTATGCTTGACAATGTAGGAGTTGTTGGGGGATGATTACCCATGATTTTGAGGCTAGGGCGCACTTTATAGAAGTGGAAAAATGCTTTTGAAAAGCTTTTAATGGCTATATTCGTGTTCTGGAAATTTGTTAGCTTCAGTACTTCTGATATCAGAACTTAGTTCGAATTCCGAACAAATTGCCGAACTGCTCCCCAAACTACTGTTTTCAGCGCTTCTTCTATTTTCTTTTTGGTTATCTTCAAGCTCTTCGAACTCGAGACTTTGACTTCAACACTTGCACTTTTGAATTCTTCTCTTTAACGGACACTTCATTTGTCGCGTAGTGTAATTAATGCATTTTGGAGCATTCTCTATTTTCTTCAATTTTGACGTCAAGAGACTGTCGATGATCGAGTTCGTTCCTTCAATTGATTTCGGCCAGTAAGCTCGACTGCTACCGTCTGCCTGTCGATGTGTTCGAGCTCGAACATTTCTGGGTAGCTTCGAGCTTGACTGCTTGTCAATACGGGACCTTGATGATTTATGGGTTTGATGTTGAGGTCGAGAGGCTGTCAATGTCCAACTTCGAGACCTGCACTTTTTCTACAATACTGTTCAAGTGCAAAGCCTTTAAACAAAATCATATATTTGTTAACTTATCATCAAAACTAAGATTAATACTATAGGTCTAATTTGCATGTTTTCTAATTATTTCCCTTGTTAGTTTTGGATTAGTTAAGGTTGTTACAAATTTGTTACAACTTGACAAAATTCAGGAGTTAGTAGTTTCCAAAAATGTTGCATTTCTTGAAATTCTATTTGTGATAGTTTTTAGTAGTTTCCTTCTTCATTATTAGGGGTTAATTTCGTGCTCCACATGTCCTAGTGGTAACCAAAAATTAACCAACCAAAATCCATGCTTCTTTCGGATTTGGCTTTTGTAAGGAATACCAACTCTACTTGGATTCCCCCTTTCTTTGTGTTTCCTTTTACATCTTGTATTTTGCTACTAAAATTAACCAACCCTAACTCCTATATATGGCTGGGTGAAATCAATAATACTTAGAGAATTTAGATTTTATATCTTGTGTAAGGTTTAATCCTTAGTTTAAGAGTTCTTTCCTTGCACTTATGTATTTCGCATGTAATTGTTAAAATCAATATAAGCGAAACTAGAGGATAATTTAGGTTGCTTGCTCCACCTAAATTCTGTTGGTTTCAATTCAATTCTTCTTGTTAGGTTATAGCTAAACTAGCTTGTCTTACTATTTCCTAGCTTGTAATTTTCGAAGTCTTCAAGTGAGTAAGTTTGTGTCAGCAATGTTCACCTTCCTTGGCACTTACCGCATATGTGAGGAACAACTCACATCAATTTTGGTATTAGACCCGAGACGAATTGTTGTAGGTAGTAGGCAGCTAGAATAACATAGCCAAATCAATAGGATTTTTCATTCTCTCATTCGATTATTGTTTTGGTTTGTTCAAACAGGGCAAGAGGGGGGGGTAGGCGAAACTTGCTTAGATTTTACCCAGATAATTCAATTATGCATATTGTGAATCTCTCCTTGAATTATCATTCTTGCAAGAGAAAATTAATAGAACGGATGTAGACACTGGAAAAGAAAAATAAAAAATAATCGCAGACAGAGGGGGGCCTTGAAAATCGAAATTGGTTTAGAAACCCCTAGGGCTATTTTTGAAATTATTGTAAGGCTTCTGTAAGGAAAAGTTTGATTTCACCAGTGCTTGAAAAACTGTTTACAAGGGTTTAGGGTTTCCAACATATAACGAGTAAGGTCCTTTTAAAATTTTGCCCTGATTTTGTTGGGATCTCTTCTGGATTGTGTAGACATCAAATTTGGTATCTGAAATTGCATGTCTTTAATTCTTGAGATATATATTGAATTATTGGATTGGTAGAAAATCAAAACAATCACAAACCCTGGAATTAAATTACAAAATTACAATTTTACCCTGCTTGTGTGAATTTGTGGTTTCGACTGCCTTGTTTTTCCTACTTGAAAAGTTGTATGTTGTTTATGAAATTGGATGTTCATAATTTTTTGTACGACTAGGTTGTTTGGATTACCTATTGGGTAGGTGATAACATCTTGGGATAGTTTCCTAATTTGTTCAACCTTGCTGATTGTTCTTTGCTTATGTTCAATCTAGAATTTGTCCTGCAAAATTGCCTAAAATGTTCTTTCCTTTATACTACCTGAATATTAGATCTTAATATCAATTTGAGTTTTGTAATCGTGCACATTAAATTAGACATCTCGATCTAAATTCTTACTCATATTATTTCAAAAAATAATATAATCATTATACTTTTTTCTCTCACCTACACAAAATTTAGAAAAAATTCTCTCTAAAAAAAATCTTTTCACAAAACGAAATATTCTCATTTTGGTCACAATAAAAAAGTTTAAAATACTTCATCTATTCTCAAATAAGTTTCCTCTTAGGTATATATAACACACAAAAAAAAAAAGGAAGTGAGTAAATTTACTATTTTACCCCTATTTATATTTCCTTGTTTAATTACATATTAAATCGGAATTTGTGTAATAGATGTACATTTGGAAATGCAATAGAATTGATACTATTAAATGAGATCAATTAAACTAGGGATAAAATTAAAGTTTTTGTAAGTTTTCATATTGAAATGTGTTAAAGCACACTTATTTAAGAATAAAAATAATTCTTTATTGGGGCAGTTATTAAAGAAATGAGGAAGTAATAGGTAAATTATACCCTGTAAGATTTACCATATAGTTTGTAAACTTATTTGGGGTCGCCTAAATTTTAAGTCCATTAGAATGTGTCATAAATTTAGAGGCATATTTAAGTAGGGCATAATTTTTGCAGTTGATAGAAGAAAAAAGGCAGAGAATTCTATAAGAAATTTTTAACAAGTTTCTAATCGATGTAACACAATCAAATGAATGATAAGAGATTCAATGTACATTTTCTAATTGGGCTAAAATTTTGAGTGTATAAGATAGGTCATAGATTGTCAATTTGGATGGTTAAAATCTCATTTAACAGTTAGATTGTTAGTTACAATTTTTTTTGTAACTTGCTACTAGTTTTCTAGTGAAGTTTATAACAATTTAGTTTTCTAATTTTGGATTTGGTATTTTTGTAGATTGTTAAATGACGTATTTCAATTGTGTCCTTTCTGAAAAATTAAATCTATTTTTGATTTGGTGATATTGGAGTTTTGGAACTAGACGAAAAGCTCAACAGTTTTCCTTTTTGCATTAAGGAGTTTGCATGAAGAAAGACTATAAAGATCCATTGAAGAAGGCAAAAATCAAAGAGAATAAGCCTAAAGGGTTTATAAATGGGTTTCTCGCCTTAATGATCGAAATGCCCATATTCACTGAGCCCATCCTCTTTAAAGGGGCATGTACATGGAGCAATAAGGGTTCTTGATTTTTATGTGATTATTCTTTATAAGTACCGATAACTTAATAAGTTCTAGAATACTCTTGATTACTTTTTAAGGATTTTTGAAGGTTTGTGAGAAGTTTTTGAAAGTTAAAGGATGATGATTTCTTGCTTCTTGAATATATAAGTATTTACTAAAAATATTGGTTGAAATCTTGAAATTCTTGAAGGAGTTATTGATTTCTTGAAAATGATCAATTTTCTTGAGAAATCTTGAATTTCTTGAAAAATCTTAATTTTCTTGATTTTAGAATATTCCAAAAGGTTCTAGAATACTTCAAAAGTTTTTGGAAGGTTATACATACTTTTGGAGTGATTAGTATACAAGTCAAGGTGTGAACACAATTGAAAATTCAAACTAGTTCAAGTGTAAACAAAGAATAAAATAACAAGTGAATTCATGCACGGAGAGGTTCACCTTACCCTAAAGAGTGTATTGGGAGTCTGAAAATGTGAGAAGGCTTCCCAAATTCATTCTCCCATTTGTTCATGTCCTTTCCAATAGGTTTATGATTAGTTAGTCAGTTTGTTTGTTCTTTTCATGGTAAAATGATTTCTTGCATGTTTTCGTTTAAGAGTTTAATTTGTTATCAGTTTCCTAAAAATATTTATTCCATGTTTTTATTTAGGATTACATTTTTTTATTTTGTTTCTACCTTAGGTTTCCTTTTGTTTTGGAAACAAGTGCAACATATTGTCTTCAGGAAAATACTTAAAAACAAAAATTAGACTAGATTTTTTTCTTTCTTTAGATGGAATTTTCCATCATTGTTTGGGGAAGTTCATGCCATTTTTATGCATTTCCCTTGTGGGATGGGGTTATTTTTTATGCTTATTTTTCTATAAATAATGGTGGAACCATTCGTTGTAATAATGATTGAGATATATGATAAATTAAGAAAAATAGAAAAGAAAAATTGGGCATGTTCTTTTAGGAATGTTTGAGTTTTAGTTTTGAAAAAATAATTTTATAATGTAAAAAGTGTACTGAGAATGTAAAAATGTATAGCTAAATAGGAAAAAGTTGTATTGGAAATAACAAAAACTAATTATAATATATTAAATTTACTGTTGACACCAAAACTGAAACCAAAACCAAACTTAAAGAACAGGCCAGCCTTCAATTTGTGTATTGTCCTTGTGAGGAATCATGTTTTGTTCATAGACGAATAATTTATTAATTGTGTATAATTAAAATTCAAAGGTGAACTAATTTCTTTATTTTGGTTTGGGTAGCTAATTTAAAAAAAATTTATGTTAGTTGTTCAACTTAGAATGTGAAGTGTTTTCAACAAGTCATTGAATTCTTAATTTATTAGTGAATTCGATAATATAATTTGAATCAAGGGCATCACACTAATTTTTAACTTAACAGATTTTGGATTTCTGCAACATGAGTCATCAATTCAGTTATTGAATAATGGTCTATGGCTATGATGCATTGCAAATGCAATTGTATAAGTCATTATTTAGTGATTGAATGGTTCTATGAAATTAATATAGTCTGACCCTCAAATATATATTATTCATTAGAGCGAATTATATTTACCTCCGCGAGGTTTAGTCAAATTACAAATAAGTCCATGTCATTTGGTCATAATTACAAAATCGATCTATATTAGTTGTGATTGAGAGTGAACACAAATTCTATTCACTATAGTTCATGATCCACTTGGTAAAAGTTTAGTTAGAGCACTCTAAATCTCGATTATTCAATAAACAAATGAACATGAGCAGAATTTTAGACTCAATTATTTAATAAATGATCATAGTTTGAGCACTATAAACCTCGGCGTGGCTCAACTTGATATCACCCTTAGTGTTAGTGAAAAAATAAACACAAACAAAAAAATTTGAATAGTTTAGGGAGCTATTTGTAATTTCCAAAACAAGAACCAAACCTCGTGGAGGCAAATGTAATTTGCACTATTCATTAATATGTAGGAAAAATCACAGTTTTAGTCCCTCAGTTATATCATCGTTACACTTTCAGTCCCTCAATTATTAAAACTCGCACTTTCAGTCCTCTAACTATCACTCTTTCACCGGTTTGGTCCCTCTTACCGGCAAGCTACCGGTTGATTAACAAAATCAACGGTAATTTGGACCCTTTTAAAAAATTCATAAAATATTGGGGCCAATCATAATAAGTCAAAACGTTTTTAAAAAATAAACTAAAAGTGAAATTTTTCTTCAAATAAAAAACGAAGGCACGGGCTAGCAGCGGGTATGATTTAACGCTAAAAAAGTTTTGAGTTATTATGATTTAGCCTAAATATTTTATATATTTTTTATTTTAACCCCAAATAATTGGTAACCTGATAGCTTGCCGGTAAAAGGGACCAAACCAGCGAAAGAGTGATAGTTAGGGGTCTGAAAGTGTGAGTTTCAATATTGATGGACTGAAAGTGTAACATGGGTATAATTGAGGGACCAAAACTATGATTTTCCCTTAATATGTATATCTAGTTATTGATAACATTTGTATACTTCATAATTGTATGTATTTTCAAATTTATTGTATATTTAAATTAGTGTTGAACACTCGAGGGTAATTTTGTCTCACTAATTTATTTGTGCTTAAAAGCCAATAATATTTTAATAAATTAATTCTTCATATAATAATAGATCTGCATTTTTTTAATGCACATATATATAATTTAAATAATTTTCATTACAGTGCATTTATAATCGGAATCATTTTAATAAATTTGGATCGTAGAACTGGCGAAATCAAAGTAGAATTCTGACTATGTTTATTTTTAATTTTTCTTGTTAAGGGTGGATAATGGCTAATAGTCTCCAAAATTTACACTCAAATTGGTTTAACACTCAAGATGTACTAAATAGGAGATGAAAAGCAAAATGTACCATTGTCATTTAAAATCCAAAAGAAATAGAGGAGAATAGATCTAATAACGATAAGCTCATAAAGAAACAACAGAAACTAGAAATTATTAACATAGTCATCATCATATCCATCCCTATTCATTCCCCAGCTTTATGAAACTTCCACACAGCAGCCAAAATTCCGGTACAGCGGGGCTTTTTACATCTTTCCACCCTTAACTGCAAAAATTAAAATAAAATAAAATAAACAAAAATATTCAACTTGCACCGGACAGAGAGATTGTCTTTTTCATTTTAGTTATTTACCCTTCTGCTCTTCCCAAGATTTTCTCTTTTCACTTCCTTCAAGTGTTTCAGCCTATTCTTCAGGTAGTTTTTCAGTTGCGCCTCGCCATCTTTTCGATCTTCTCAGCCTGCCATATACATTCAACAGCAGCAAATGTTCAAAACTATAAACACGCCAATTAATAAAGAAAAGAAGTCCATTACACAAAAAGTGTGCATACATACCCAAGTAATTAGCTCTTCCACTTCCTTCTCTACTTCCCGTTGTTCCTTCTTTAGTTGTTTCCTCCTTTCTTGCAATGTTGAACCTTGAGTCTCGGCAACGGCCTTGGACTTCTTTGACATTTTCTTTTGTGAAACTGTATATGTAATGCTGGGGAACCCTTCATATTTATATGATGTAGATGACTTTAGTTGTGAAGTCATGATGATGAATGGGAACAAAGACATATATACAGTGTGAACAAGGCTTCTGTAATTAGTGTAACAGTCAAACTTCAGTTAAGAGATTTTGGATTTTTTGTCAATGTAACACCTACAATGAAACTGAAAGGGGTAGAGATGAAGTATGTTAATTTTCATTTGTATGCAAGAAACCAAAAAAAAAAAGAAATTGTGTAACTCCTGGATAACATTTGCATGTTTCTTTACTAAAATAGACTTTCAAAAATTAGTACATTTTGACAATGGGATGATGTCATTACAACATCATCATTTTTATATTGGTACACAATAGGTATAGGATTACGCATAAAAGTAATCCGTCTTTTTTTTAGCACTTAATACAAGGTCCCAGAATGTGTTTGAGCAAGCTATGATATTTTTAATGTCTCTTTGAAGATTTTTTTTTTTTTTTTTTGGTGGTAAATAACGATTAAGTAGTTGGGTCATAGGGACCTTTATTAAAAAGAGTGAACAGTCCAAAATATATCTATACTTTTCGATTGTATCCACTTTGGTACCTATATTTTTTTTGTAGCCAAGAATGTACTTATACAAATTTAAACGGGCTAAGTACTAGAGTTGTTAGTCACCGTTAGACTTGACGGAATCGACATAATGTGCATCTCATATGCCTTTTTAAAGGGTATTTTTGTCCTTTCATTAAAAAAAACATAAAATACATTCGAGGAGTAATTTTAGGCAGGGAATCGGCCACTGTTGTCCCCTCTTTCTTGTCCTCCTCACTCCCTCCTCCCTTCTTCATAAAATTTCACCACTACTCTCTCTCTCTTCTCCCTTCACGTTGGACAAAATTTTACTATTCATCATCTTCCTCCCCAGAAAAAACTAATTTTAACTACACCATTATCACTATTCAATACCACCGGCCACCAACATTAAACCAGCATCATCACCATCGCCCCACCATTTTCAGCTAATCTCAAGCATCACATCCAGCACTAGTACCCTTGATCCACCATCACCTTTCATCCACCACCTTTCAAACCCATCATTAATTAGTAGGCAGCTGACAGTAGATTCGAACTCGATATTCAGTGCTCTTTCAGTTCAAGCTAAATATAAGTGATTAAAAAACCAAACATGGATGTAAAATATTAAAATTGATGATCGCACTAGTTCAAGGAATAAAAAGATAATGTCCAATTACAACCAAAGACGGTGGATTAAGAAAAAAAGGGTAAAAACCCCTGAAGAAAAGAGATTTACACGGAAGAAACAGAGAAGTCAGAATCATCTGTAAAAACTAAAAATGGATTAAAGCAATTAATAAGAGTACCTTAATCTGATGGACTGATTCAATCCAATGAACAAAAAATCGATAATGAAAAAGAATTCAATTGAATTGGCTCCAATAGAAGAAATCATAATTCATCACTCTAAGGGGCTTTGTGGATGTGTCTAAGGGGTGCGATCTATAAAGTTAGGGTTTTGTTTACTAAAAAAAATCTGGGGAAGAAGAGAGGCAAGGATAGAGGGGGTAGGCGGAGGTATGTCGGGTAGAGAAGGAAAGGGGCGAAGAGGGAAAAAAATGGGAAGAGAATTAGAAAGGGAGGAGGAAGGTAAAGATGAACGGTAAATATATGTGGGAAGAGAAAAAAAAAACAAAAGAAATAAAGAGTAAACAGACAAAATTACCCCTAAAAAAAGTCACATGTGAGGCACATGATGCGACTTCCATCAGGCCTCACAGTGACTAACGGGTCCAGTATATTTTTGGCCCCTTTAAATTAGTTTAGGTACATTCTTGGCTACACAAAAAAAAAGTAGAAGTACCAAAGCGGACACAATCGAAAAGTATATGTATATTTTGGACCGTTCACTCTTTTAAAAATTTGTTAAAACCCGAATGACAAGTGTTATTGCCCGATCATAAAGTAGCATCCAGAGCAAAAATAATCCACTTTTCCTAAAATACCCTTCCGTCAGACAAATCTCTAACTTAACCTTTTTTGTCGGGCAAAACTAATTACTGATTTTCTTCCGGTCGAGAAATTCCTCTGGCAAGATATCCAAAAACTGATTGCAGCTGCTTGGGGAATCCATGACCATTTTCTTTTGGCGGTTGCCAACTGAGGACCCATAAAAATATGTAACGACTGCGTTCGAATCTGTGGGTCTCCCTGGCTTGGTTTATTTCCAAGCTTTCCAGACAGTCGAAAGCACTGAATTTCATGCTAGTCGTGAAGCCATTTCATAATGCTCTGAATTCTCTTAAAGGGGAACAAAAGTATGGGGAGAGTAGTAATGGCTAAAAACATGGTTTTTGAATTGGTGTTGAAAGGCGATTAACATTTCCTTGAAATTTGATATGGACCTATTTGAGCAAGATTGTGAAGATGAACACAAGTCTGATGGCTTGCAGCAGCCTATTTTTCCATTAGATAAGATTAGAATTTTAAGGGCTTTGAAGACACATTTTCACCATGTATATCTAGTGATAATTAATTTTTGAGGGAGAATTAAAATTTTTGTGGGACTTTGAGAGAAGAAACCGGGAGATGACGATGAAGATGAAGAGAAAGGAAGAGATGAAGCTGAGAAGAAGGGTGATGCAGGGAATCTTCAGCTAAGGGATAAAGTTAGAGAGTGAAGAGTAAGGGGTTTGATGGAGAAGGGCATTTTAGGAAAAAGTGGATTATTTTTGCTCTGGCAATAACACTTGCCAGATCGAATACTAAGGGGGACATAATGAACCTTACCTAAGTGTACAAAAATTACTGTATATAATGATATGCAGAAAATAAGACTTATAAATCGCCTTGTACCAACTATTACAGATGATAAATTATGCTATGGCAATTTGGAGATCTAAAGACTTGGTACTAACAGCTTATCCAAGTGCACCAATCCCCGAATAAGGTTGTCGATCATTGAATCAGTATAGTGGTGATCTTTCCACCGCGATCTTGCTTACCGAGCCAGATAGTCTGCCACATAATTTGCTTCCCTCAAAATATGTGTAATGCTATGCGATCCATCTTCCATAATTTGCAATATTTCCCATAGCCGAAAGGTGGGTTGCTAAGGTATTATGAATATCCAAATGATGACTAGTACTAGGATGAGGGAATTAGATTCCACTTCCACCAATATCAAATTTTGTTGTCCACATTCTGCCAATCCGATAAGAGTGCTTGACATTCCGCATTAAAATTTGTTCTATACTCCAAAGTAAACTCCCCTACGAACACTACAGTCCCAGTGAAATCTCGAATCACATAACCAGCTCCATTATACTCCGAGTTTTCCAAAAGAGATCCATCAACATTTAACTTGTGATTGCCAATCGGTAATTTAAAAGCCGCGGGCACCGCCTCAGTCTTCTGACCTTGCTTGACAAATGTGATTAAACCTTTCCGAATCCAAATTTCCTCCAGCAAATGGAACTCCACCAATGGATATAGATGATTGCACTCCCTACAAGAATCCATAATTTTTTTAGTTAGTACCTAGCTATCTGCACAAACGGAATCACTGAATGCTCGATTCCGGGCCTTCCAAAGAGACCAAAGAAGAAGCCTCGGCATCAGCCTTATAAGTTGCCCATGAACTTAGGAATCCACTTTATAGCGCCAGTAGAATATACACCGCTCCCATAGTTTATCAAAACCTTGCAAAAATAAGCTCCAATATGCGTTCAAAATGGCCCTATATCAGCTTTACTAGGGGTAAAAATTAAAATTGTGCTTCAACGATTCAGCCTGTAGGCACAATTGAACTTTGATGGATGGTGAAAACCAAATCTCCTTAAAATATCATTGAAAGGTAGCAAACAATTAAATGCTCTCCAAACGAAAATTCCAATCTTTCCCTAAATCTGCAGACACCAGACCTTTCACAGAATAGGCCAACGGGTGGGGTGCAAGAGCTCATAAGCTGATTTGACTGTAAAATCTCTAGTTGTGTCCAAAATCCAAGTCAATCAGTTTGGCTCCATCGTAAAGGTGACTGGGACATAAATGCAGTCTAACGATGGTTGAGAAAAACCTTCTTCCTACAAACCCAAATAACCTTAGGATCGACTCCAAAATTTCTGAACTGAAATATGTGAGAATGGGAGGTTCTCCTACCATTAGGATGCCAACAGTCCCTCTCCTATCCAATTCGAAAATCAAAAGTCACAGTTCCCGCACCCAACCAGAACCCGCTGGCTGCCGCAATGGGATTAATTTATGCAATTCTTCGCCATGTGTGTGAGACTCTGTGGCGAGGGTGGCGACCACATGAATTCAGACCACAAATTTCTTCTCTTTTGTAACTTCCACAAGGTTTTGTATGAAAAGCTATCCATCGTCATGTCAATCCGTTGGGCCTCCATACCATTTTTCTCCGTCGAATATGATAATTTTGTCAAAGTTCTCACATTTCTTTGTGGTCCAAAAGGTGACTCCCCCCAAAAGAAAGAAGAAATTACCGCCTCCACCTCCTTAATCGTACCCTTAAGAGGTTGTAACACTGCCCATACATGGATCGGCATAGATATGAGGGCATATTTGATTAGGGCGAGCCTCCTAGCTGGCAAAAGAAACTTATTCTTCTAGTCCCAAAATCTCTGCAAGATCCTAGTGATCACTGGTTGGAAATAAACTTTTTTTTGCACCCCTTAAATATTGGGCAGCCCAAACAAGTGAAAGGAAAGACTCCTTGCCTCATCCCCGTTATTGCCTCTAGAGCATGTCAAACTGATCGATGAGCACGACTAGAAAGATAGTATGAGCTTTTAGTGAAATTTATGTTTTGGCCACTAGCTAATTCATGCACCTTGAGGAACCACTTGAACACCCTAAGGTTCTATTTTGTTGCGTGCATGAATACAACAATGTCATCTGCATAGCTAAGGTGAGTCAGAGGAAGACCCGCCCTGGAAAGCCCATAATACTAAAGAAAGCTGCCCTGGAAAAATACTGAAATACATAGCGAAAGAAACTCAAATACAATTATAAACAAAATGGGATAAAGTTGATCCCCTTGTTTAATCCCCCTTCAGCCTTTGAATAAACTTTTTGGAGCTCCTTTCACTAAAATCGAAAACCAACCATCTGAGAGATGCCGGCATAAATATTTTCACCATTGACACATGGAATCCGAAATTGCGTAAAACACTATTATAGAAAGATCAGGAGACTCTATCAAACTTTTTAATCATGTCAAATTTATACATAACATTTTGCCCAAGCATCTTTTTATCGAGATAATGAACTAACTCTTGCATGAGAAGAACACTATCAACAACTCTCTACCCTCCACAAAAGCCGATTGTTCCTCTAAAATAATTCGCTGCATAAGGCATTTGTTTTTCTCCATGATAAGCTTTGAAAATAGCTTATTTAGTATATTACAGAGGCTAATGGGACTATAGGGGTGGCAAATGGGAGGGTCGTGGGTTGGGTCAAGAAATGACCCGCACCTAATGGGTCATGACCCTACCCGTTGATTAACAAGTCAAGTACGGGTTGGGTCATGTCCAGGTTTTGTTATAACCCACGAGTCAATTTGTTTGACCCAACAGGTCAAATTTACTTGATCCGAGGGTTATAACCCGTTCAACCCGTACTTTACCTATTGTTTGCCCCAAGTTAAGTAACTCTTATTTTAAAAAGAAAAATTCATTTTTCTTATTATGCTCTTAAACGCCACCCCACCTTTTCACTCCGAGTCCTCAATTTACTCCCCTCCCTCCCCCCCCCCCCCCCCCAACACCCACCCACCCTCATTCCCTTTTTTTTAAAGAAAAATTAATAATGTTTCTAACAGCCCCCCCCCCCCCCCCCTCCTCTTGGCCATACACCCAAGCTATTGCTATCAGTCCTTAATTTACTCTCTCCAAACCCGTTACCGTCTTCCACAATTCCCTCCTAGTACAATACCCCCTTAATCCCCCGCCTACCACTCTTTTCATAATGCAACATTTATTTTTTATTATCTCTTTGTGAGAGAACTTTTTTTTTGTGTGTATTTCTTTTTAACAAAGTTATAATTAATATAAATTAAAAATAATTTTTATTTGTTTAAAACAATATAAAAATGTTTTTAGAATACTTGTTCAAACATAGCCTTTTTTTAAAAATATGTTTTAGATTAATCTTATATATATAAGTGAGTCGGGTCACTCATATGATTACCAAGTTATGACCCATTTTGACCCAACGGATAGACCCATTTAACCAGCAAGTTAACTATTTTTTTAATGAAATTTTTTATTAATTAAAATTAATGTTATTTAAAAAAATATTTTTTTTAAACAAATATTATATGAGTGGTTTTGGTCACTATGTAGTTTACCTGGCCATAACCTATTTAGCCCAATGAGTTGACCCGCTTACCTAGTAATTAAACTTTTTTTTTCTCTTAAGATTCATGTGATTTTTATTTCTAATTGATCTCTCAAATTAATTTTATATGAATTGGTTAAGTGACTTAAGTCACTGGGTCATGACCCACTTTGATCCGACGGGTTATAACCCGTTCAACCCATATTTTGACCCATAAAATTTTTACCTACATATTTTTTTTCGTCATCTATTTTTGTTTGGCATGTTTTACACTTGTGTCTACAAACTTTTTTTAAAAAGAATTTATTACTTATAATTAATGTTGTGTTTGTACTTAATTAATTCATAATTTAATTAAATAATTAATTATCTCACCAAAGTGCATATAGATACACAAATTAGTTTCTTTTAAAATTATCACATACATGCACATACAGACAATACACACACACACAGACACACACACATATATAAACAAGCACACACAAACACTCGCGCACAGACAAAACTGACAAACATAGGAGCATGTAAACATGATCCGCACGAGTTAGTGTAGAATATAAAGTGACTGACCTTTGAAGAAAAAAACTAGTAACCTATAGTTTACATAGTTTGACCCTAACTCGTGGGTTAACCCTGACCCAACCTGTGAGTCACAGGTTAATACATGGCCCATTCAACCAGTTTAAACCAACCCAGAGTAATGAGCCATCATTAGCTTCATTAACCCAAAGGATGGATCCCTACAATAGGAGTTAACCATTCGCATATTCCAGTTCAAAGGCCCAGCTTGGTACAAATCACTGAACTCTTTGAAGGAGGTGATTCCAAGCCAGGCCATGCTCAGAGGCGATAAGCCTCTTGAAGCCCGTTAACTTCAAGAGGCCACCCCTACAAATACACCAACTCATGCTTCATCAACACTGGGCTGACCCATCAGCATCCAAGCTTCACAAGTCTACGCCACCCCATTGTGGCTGAGACTCAAAGGACTACAACTGCAGGCTTCCAGCCCACGATCGCAGCCTGCAGGCTTCCTGGACCCAGCGCGCATCGCAGGCCCAATCTGCAAGGCTTCCCCCTATGGATTGCGCATTCCAAGAGTCAGAGAAGGAATTGGTTTGCATGTTACCTATTTCCTTTTCCAATAATAATTCTAGTTAAATTAAGTTACCTAATTTGGTTACAACTTAATTTAATCTAGTAGTTTCCCTTTTTGTTTCTAGTTTCCTTTTTCTTTTTCAACTTGAATTTGGATTTTACTTCTAGTTACCAAATTCAAGCTTTCCTCTTCCAATAATAATGCATGGGTAACCCTCCTAGATTACAACCGAAATTACCTATTGCTTGATTTCATGTTCTTTTTGAATTCAGGTTGTAATGAGGAACTAACTCTCGTTAGTTTCCAATTAGTTTTTTATTCCTTTTGTAACTCCTTGAGTTCTAGAATTCGCACCTCTCACCTATAAATAGGGGGGTTCGACTTCTGAGTTCCGAGAGAGTTAATGAATTAAGTTATAGGTATATTCTTGCTTTAATTCTCCATCTTTTTGATTATTGAGCTTGTTAATATTTTGTATGATTTATTAGGAAAGTTTCGAATTTAGAAGTTTTATAGGTTATTGCTCCGCCTATAATCCTATTATTCATCTTCTTAAAATCAATCTTGTTTAGGAATAAAAGTAGCTAGTCTCGCCGCTAAGGGTATTTTTTGAGTTCAAAGAGAGTAATTGTGATCTTCATTGTTCGACGTTCCTTGGCGCTTCAAGTCTTTCGCTTTGCGAGTTCTCATGAACTACTCACATCAATTTCTGAGTGGTCTCTAATGTGATATCGCTCTGGGGGTTAAGATGTAGAACTGTACAAGCCTTGTCGATATGCTGCATCGAGCCTGAGTTATGGAGACTTATCACAGCTCTATACGATCCGCACCAGCAGCTGTCCCGTACAAAAGGCCTGCGTAGAGCCCAAGTTCCAGTTCCAAGAGTCCAGCAACCCCAAACTCGGAAAGCAAAGCCATCGTGCCAAGCCCATCACCATCCATCCCTCGAACTCCTGCCCGAGATATCACCTGCCATAACTGTTCGAGAAAAGGGCACATCATGTCCCAGTGTCCTAATTTCCAAATAGTATTAGTGACGGCAGACGGTGGGCTATATCAGTGAGGACTATAATGGGACGTCAGTTCCCAGAATCAGCCTCGAAGAAGAACAAGAAGTTGTGACCAATGAAGAAGTCACCTACATTGATTCTTCTCACAACGAGGAGACTATCTATGTCGCCAGATCTCTAGCCCTAAATTTCGGCGAAGATGACTCTCAAAGGACCACTATCTTCCATTCCCGAGTCAAAGTCAATGGGAAGGTAGTCATTCTGATTATCGACTCCGATAGCTGCACCAATGTTGCTATGTTCATAGTGAACAAGCTACAGTTGCAAGTAGTTGATCATCCAAAACCCTATCGGTTACACTGGTTAGATAACTCGAAAGGGATCCGAGTTGTGAAGCAGACTAGGGTGCAGTTTGAGATTGGGCGGTTCAGTTCAGAAGCCCTATGCGACGCGGTACCCATGCAAGCTTGTCAATTTTTACTGGGTCGACCCTGGCTGTTCGATTATAAAGCCTTGCATGATGGGGAGGCTAACACTTACACCGTCAAGAAGAATGATACGTCCTTTACTCTGAAGCCGATGCCGCTAGCAGAAGTTAGCAGTGAATGCATTCAGATGCCGATTGCCTTCGATCGATAGACCGCTGAAAGAAAAGGGAAGGACATCGAGTTCCGGTCCAAAGTTCAGGCCCGCAAAGGCAGCCGTTCGTTAACATTACAGGTTTTGCCACTCGCAACGAAGACACCCCGACTTATAGTGCCTTCTTTTATTTCCCTACCAACTGGGTTTCACAGGATATCAGAATTTCTCAGGCCCAATCCTCAGGGTTTCCCCCGGTGGATTGCGCAGTCCAAGATTCAGAGAAGGAATTGGTTTGCATGTTACCTATTTTCTTTTCCAATAATAATTCTAGTTAAATGAAGTTACCTAATTTGGTTACAACTTAATTTAATCTAGTAGTTTCCCTTTTTGTTTCTAGTTTCCTTTTTCTTTTTCAACTTGAATTTGGATTTTACTTTTAGTTACCAAATTGAAGCTTTCCTCTTCCAATAATAATGGAATTTCGGGTAACCCTCCTAAGTTACAACTGACATTACCTATTGCTTGATTTCATGTTCTTTTTGAATTCAAGTTGTAATAAGGAACTAACTCTCGTTAGTTTCCAATTAGTTTTTTATTCCTTTTGTAACTCCTTGAGTTCTAGAATTCGCACCTCTCACCTATAAATAGGGGGTTTGACTTCTGAATTCTGAGAGAGTTAATGAATTAAGTTATAGGTATATCCTTGCTTTAATTCTCCATCCTTTTGATTATTGAGCTTGTTAATATTTTGTATGATTTATTAGGCAATTTCCGAATTTAGAAGTTTTATAGGTTATTGCTCCACCTATAATCCTATTATTCACCCTCTTAAAATCAATCTAGTTTAGGAATAAAAGTAGCTAGTCTCGCCTAAGCTAGGGGTATTTTTCGAGTTCAAAGAGAGTAATTGTGATCTTCATTGTTTGACATTCCTTGGCGCTTAAAGTCTTCCGCTTTGCGAGTTCTCACGAACTGCTCACATCACAGAGGGTTAAAATGATGGGCAGGTTGTGTCGGGTTTATGGGACATGGGTCAATTTGCGAAGCCTACGGTAATAAAGTTTGCAAATGAAGTTGGAATAAGCTTATTCAGGAGCTAAGTAACATGAACAGCAACAATTGCCCCAGGAATAGGAACTCCCTGCAAAATTCATGGGCTGCCTAAAGCAATTTAGCACTTATAATGTCCCAACATGATCAAGAAAAATGACAGAGAACCCATCACTGCTCACCGCACTATTGGGGTACATACTAAAAACCACTTTCTTCAGTACCTCCTTCGGAAGCGAAGCCAGCAAACCCAAATTATCGTCCTTCGTCATAACCTGAGAATATTCTCCAATAACCAACTCACAGCCATCTTATCCAAATTAGTAAACTCAGTCGTTAACATGTATTTTTTAAATTTCTCCTCTTCCGACGCAATTGTCGCTTTTTCTCTAATCCAATCTCCTTGAGTATTCTAAATCTTGAAAAACTCTTGGTGGACATATTTATTCTAGACCATTCGGTGGTAGAACGCAGTGCTTAAATCACCTTTCTTCCACCATTAAATCATGGATTTTTTTTGCTAGAAAACCTCCTCCTGCTTGAGAACCTGAATCTGGTCCTCCTTAGATTCTTAAGCGTAATCAAATAATACCTAGCCCCGATGAGTCATATATCAATTCCAATTGAGACACCCTTTCTTCGGCTATCCGAACATTTTTCTTGACATCTTTGAAAGAGGTATTATTCCAGAGCTGCAAGCAACCTTTGAGTGGGCGGGGCTTGAGAGAAATACCTACAATGTTCGTAACCCTCCACCAACAAATCTCAATTCTCTTTTACTAACTCATGAAAGACATGTCTCGTCATCCACATCTCTTGACACTAAAACCTTTTTACCCAGAAGGGAAACCCAATTTTGTCTCCATATAACAAAGGAGCATGATCTAACGTCACACGGGTGAGAACCTTGGACAGTACTACATCCAAAAGTATTAAGCATGTCGCTTCTGCCATGCCTCAATCCAGTGGCTTCTAGACCGGGCCATGGTGTCAAACTCCAGTCTATGTAAATTGGTTTCCAACTATAGGGTGGTCATCAAGATTAGCCGCATCAATACATGAATTGAAATCCTCCATCCAACATCCGAGGTACTCCGTCCCACATATTCAGTGACATCTCTGACCACATTAAAATTTCAAATAGCCACTTCAGGACCTTGAGGCAGCCCCAAAAAACCTTGTCAAAAGAGGTGGCGCTATGCTCCGGTATGCTTCCCACATACAAAACCCAACTAATCGGGGACAAGGGGTGGGTGGTTTCAAGTGCAACAAATTGCACATGGTCCTGCAGAAAATACTATTCCTATAAGCATAGTGATAACTTTATTTCAAAACATAACCTAATCATTATACTTTTTTCCCTCTCACCTACACAATTTTCAGAAAAAAAAAATCCCACTAAAAAAAATTCTTCCACAAAACAAAATATTGTCATTTTGGTCACAATAATTTTTTTAGAAAAATACTTCATTTGTTCTCAAATAAATTTTCTCTTAGGGATATATAACACAAATTAAGAAAGTGAGTAAATTTACTATTTTACGCCTATTTATATTTCATTGTTTAACTACAAATTAAATAAAAAATTTTCTAATAGATGTGCATTTGGGAAGGGAATATAACTAATACTATTAGATGAGACCAATTAAATTAGGGATAAAATTATAATTTTTGTAACTTTTTGCATTGAAATGTGTTAAGGCACACTTATTTAAGAATAAAAATATTTCTTTAAGTGGACACTTATTAAAGAACTGAGGGAATTACTAGTAAATTTTAAACCATTAAGATTTACTATATAGTTTGTAAACTTATTTGGGGTTGCCTAAATTTTAAGTCCATTAGAATTTGCTGTAAAAACTTATTGGCATTTTTAATTTGGGCATAATTTTTGCAATTGATAGAAGAAAAAGGCAGATAATTCTATAAGAATTTTTAACAAGTTTCTAATTAACACGACACAGTCAAATGAATGACTGGAGGTTCAATATACGTTGTCTAATTGAGCTAAAATTTCAAGTGTATAAGAAAACTCATAGATTTTCAATTTGGATGGTGAAAATCACATTTCATAGTTAGATTTTTAGTTACAATTTTTTTGTAACTAGCTGTTTGTTTTATAGTGAAGTTTATAGCAATTTAGTTTTTTATTTTTGGATTTGGTATTTTCATAGATTGTTAAATGACGTATTTCAATTATGTCCTTTCTGAAAAGTGAAATCTATTTTTGATTTGTTGATATTGGAGTTTTGGAACTAGACGAAAAGCTCAGTGGTTTTCATTTTTTGCATTAAGGAGTTTGCATGAAGGAAGACAATGAAAATCCTTTGAAGAAGCCAAAAGTCAAAGACAGTAAGCCCAAAAGGGTTTATAAATGAATTTCGTGCCTTAATGATCGAAATGACCCATATCCATTGGCTTATCATGTTAAAAGGTGCATGTGCATAGAGCAATAAGGTTCTTGATTTTTATGTGATTATTCTTTATAAGTACCGATAAGTTAATAAGGTTCAAGAAGACTTTTGATAGTTTTTTTGAAGATTCTTGAAGGTTTGTGAGAGGTTTTTAAAAGTTAAAGGATGATGATTGATTGTTTCTTGAATATATAAGTATTTCTTGAAATTTTGGTTGAAATTCTTGAAGGAGTTATTTATTTCTTGAAAATGATTTTCTTAAGAAATCTTGACTTTCTTGAAAAATCTTATTTTTCTTAATTTAGAACATTCCAAAAGGTCTAAAATATTTTAAAAGGTTTTGGAAGGCTATTCATACTTTTGGAGTGAATAGTGTACAAGTCAAGGAGTGAACACAATTAGAAATTCGAACTAGTTCAAGTGTGAACAATGAATAAGATATCAAGTGATTCATGCTCGAAGAGTGTCGTCTCACCCAAAAGAGTTCATTGGGAGTCTAAAAATGTGTGAAGGCTTCCCAAATTCATTCCTCACATTTTTTTTCCTTTTCTTTACATTAGGTTTATGATTAGTTAGTTTGTTTGTTGTTCCATGCTAAAAGAATTTCTTACATGTTTTCCTTTAAGAGTTTGATTTGTTATTAGTTTTCTAAAATATTTATTTCATATCTTCATTTAGGACTACCATTTTTTTTTTTTTTTTTCTTTCTAGATTAGGCTTCCTTCTGTTTTTGGAAACAAGTGCAAGGCACGCATATTAGGGAGGAATTTTCCATCATTGGTTGGGGAAGTTCATGTTATTTTTATCCATTTTCCTTGTGAATTAATTTCTTTATTTTGGTTTGGGTAGCTAACTTAAAGAGAGTTTCGAAAATATCTTTCTATGTTAGTTGTTCAACTTAGAGTGTGAAGTATTTTCAACAAATAATTGAATTCTTAATTTATTAGTGAATTCAATAGTGTGATTTGAATCAAGAGCATCAAACTAATTTTCAACTTAGTTGATTTTGGATTTTTGCAACATGAGTCATCCATGTACTCGCATCACATATCCTTATTAATATCATAATACTCGTATAAGATGTCAAATGTACTTATTTTAAGTTGTACTTACCATGCAATTCACAATAAATTATACAATTTTCAAAATAAACTTAGTGTAATGGAGGGAATACAATTTTGTCATCAATAATATAACATGTCAGAGTCAATCTATATAGAAAAATTATAGAGCAAAACCAGTTTTTTAAAACAATTTAGAGGATGAAAGTGGTAATATGTTATGATGATAAAAAGAAAAGATAATAGTTAAATGAGGGAGTCGGACAGTTGTTTTGGGTATGTTCTTTTTTATTGTTTTGAAAACTTTTTAAAAATAGTTTTATAATATAAAAAGTATATTAAAATGTAAAAACGTATAGATAAATAGTAAAAGGTTACATTGAAAATGATGAAAATAATTATAATATATTAAATGGAAGAAATTTACTGTTAAAATGAAAACGAAAACGAAAACGAAAAAAACATACCCATGACAATTTCGACGTTATTAATAATTCAATCAAACCGCATGGATTTCAAAATACAATAGCTTTTAGACGATTTCGATGTTATTAATATTTTGAGTAGTGATACACAACTTAACTAATATCTTCAACTTTGTCATAGTAAGTAAGGTGTAATGCATTCATTGGCTACACTTCTAATATTTTTTTTTAATTTAAAAAAATGTAATACCCATTAACCCAATTCCAGCAGACGACCCGGCCCATTGCAATTCTCTGACACATCAGTCCCCCTCTGCTACTGCATCATCATCAGTATCAAAGTAATTGACTGGGTTCTTGTATTTTTTCCCTTTTCCGTTCTCCTCAATCCATTTCAATTTTCAAAACCTGTCTGTTGTAAATAACTTCAAATTGTTTCGTATTTGCTGGTGTGTTTCTTCCTTTTCCTCGAGAAAGATGGAAAATTTGAGCCTAGCTTCTTCGCCTAAATTGGTTCTGGGTCTCTCGCCAAACCACAAAAATTCAATCTTTATTACCAAACGCTTCTTGGGTTTTCCCAGAAACTTAAGTCCCATAAAGCCTTCAGCTTTTCCGTTGCCCTCCTCTTTAAATGGTGCAAGAAGAGGCAAAACATGTGGTAACTCCTTCTCCTGTATATGGTTTATATTTGCTTTGATTTAGTGTCTTATTATTGCTTTGTGGTAATTATGTATTGCTTCTCTGTGTATGTTTGCGGTTTTTGCTCTTCTGTATTTCAAATTGATACTACTTATTTCGTGAGGATTGGCTTTTGTATTGTATTGGATTTTTCAAATTTGGGAATAAATGAGTACTAGGTTAGTTTGTCATTTTTAATGCCTACTGTTAAGCTAGGATGTTGTGCCAATTTCGCTTCAATTGATTATTAATCATTGTCTTTAAATGCTTTTACGTCTGCTATCTTAGTCTAAATGTGCAGAATATTATTTTGAATTTGTACAAAATTTTAATCATAATAAACTATACTAATGCCCATTTTTGTGTGCAATCAGTCGCAGAAATCATTGTTTAATGATTCAATAGTAGATAAATACCCGGTAGGGCATTGAAATGAGTGGAAGTAGTTGCGAGTTATGGTGATGAGATAACGAATTCAACCGTCAAATTTTTTTTTTCTTTTTAATTCAATTAATGTTGAACCACCTTTTATCCTGGAGCTAACTTTAGGGTTTGAAGTTCATCAGCCCTGTATTTTGAAACTCATTGATTAGGATAAATTTCTGAAGGAATACAGATATATGTGTGAACGGTGAACCTATAGTAGTAGTAGTACAAAAGCTAATTCCTCGAAGGAATTCATAGTTATTATTATACACCATTAGATTTGTAAATGAGAAAATTTTCTCCTCATGGGAGTAGAATATCTTGCTTCTGTAGCAATTAGATCCTGTGAATAGCCACAGACCAATCTCATGGAATGGAATGGGAGAGTTGATCTTAGTAAAAAGTGTCTGATAAGTTAATCAAGTATAGTGAAAAAGGCAGATCATGACAATTTCACATGGATTGTATTGGCTTTGTCATTTACACTTTCTCTTGTCTCGTCTATTAAACGTATATTTTTTGCAAATAACATGCATTCTTAAAAAAATTCAAAAGCAAAAAAAGCAGGATGTGATGATAACTTATATCTTTACTACTTGTTATGTTGTCTTGAGTATATTTATCCTTATGTAGTTTGATTTGATTGTCAAATCCAGTGGCAGCGTGCTTTCATTTTTTTTTTATTTTATTTAATTTTTTTTTCCTGGGTGAAAAGTGATATCTAAACATGATTGTGTAGTGTAAATCATTTTAACTGTGCATAGTGACCTATTAAGATACACTGATCAACACATTGACTTTGTTGATCAATTTTGTGGTTTTTCTTGACCATGTCACACTGGCCTGTAAATTTCTTTTTTGGGCATGCTGTATGTTACTTGCATCGTTATTCCATCATTTTCTTATCAGAGTTATGCATTTTCCAGTAGTTTAGTATTTTCTATGCATTTTGTTTTCAGTGCTTGCGAAATCGAAGGGAGAATATTTTGCTAGCATTTCATCGTCAAAAGGCCAGCAGACCTCTTCAGTTGGTGTAAACCCATTGCCTGTGCAACCTCCTTCTTCTCAAGTGTAATAACTCTTTATTTTATGTCATGATACTCTTTCGTGCAGCTTTTTGTTCTGACCATTTTTAAGTGTTATTATATTTACTTTTGGATGTTTATGGAATGTTTAAATTGTTCCTTGTTTGTCTGTCTCTCAATGAATAGGGGGTCTCCTCTGTTTTGGATTGGAGTTGGTGTTGCGCTGTCAGCAGTTTTTTCATGGGTAACATGACAACTTGCATTTTTTCCCATTAATTTTCAGCATGTTTGAAATTCTTTATGCACTCTGCATTGTCCCTGACTAGCTGAATGAAATTACAGGTTGCAGCAAGATTAAAGGTGAGTTCCAATCTAATGAGGTACATGTATAAATTTCAAATTTATAGAAGTATATAATTTCTTATACTTTTCTGAGGTGCTAAGCTTAAATAAGTAATATCTTGTAGGCGGTTCAGCAATTTGTTTTGGTTTGAATGTTGAATAGGCAAACAGGTGTATTTCCACGTTGCCGTAGTTATTTATCTGGAGGTAAATAGTATATGATTTTTGAAGATAAGGCCCAAGAAAGGACAGAAGATAAGGCATGCCTTGAAAAGTCAGAATCTAGATGGCATAGTGAAGGATAATTTGTTTTGAAGGCAATAGATAAAGAAATATGAATTTTATAAAGGGTTAAATACGGTTCCCCTCTATGGTTCTGTTATGGACAGATTCCCTCCCGTGTCTTATAAACACCAGTTTCCCCCATGGTTTAGGGCAGAAGTGTCCATTTGAGTAAAACCGTCCAAATTAATGGTGCGTTAGAGTGATTTGGCACAAAGTGAGAGTTCGAGGCTATAATATTCAAAAATACAAAAAACAAAAGGTTTCTGGTTATTCATTTATTTAAAAAAATTTGGTCAGTTGGACACTTCAGTCCTCAACCGGAGGGGGGATAATTGGGCGTTTTTAAAACACCGGGTGAAAACTGACTGTAGCGCAAACCATAGGGGGAAACTGTATATAAGGGTATTTCCCCCTTGTATAAAATAGAAGCCAACAGAATTTGAAATTTGATGTTATACTTTAGATTTTGCAAGTAAAGTCTGTTAACTATTGTTCATGTTGTTGATATAAGAACTCATTTCATCCTTAGAATGTAGTTTCCAACCATCTTTGGCAAGAAATATTTTTCCATAGGTATAGGCTTTATTTGTGACTGAGGCAATAACATTTTCACACACTAAACATGTTTATACATTCTATGCACATGCAGTTACATTTTTCCCTACTTGTACGTAAAACAATGTAAGCACATACTACCACACATTTCCTATCTTGCTTTCTCATGCTTATATGCTTACAGTTACACCGACTGTTATTGTTGCCCAAAAGAAGAAAAAAAAGAAAAAGAAAAAGAAAAAGAAACGAAGTGACTTCATTTTCTGAATAACAATAGAAATATGATGCGTATTACATTTTAAAGAAGGTGATATAAGTCCCAAATGTAACTTGGCACATTCTTTTACTGTAATAATGTTCTCATTTCGCAGCAATATGCTATGCAACAAGCTTTCAAGACAATGATGGGACAGATGAATACCCAAAATAACCAATATGGCAATGCTGCTTTTTCTCCCAGTTCACCTTTTCCGTTCCCGCCTCCACCATCGACCAGTACTTCAGCCTCACCACCACCACCCCCAGTATCTCAATCAGCCACTGTTGATGTCACTGCCACAAAAGTTGAGGAACCTCGAGCTACAGATGTCAAAGATAATTCAGAACCCCAGGAGCAACCTAAAAAATATGGTACTAATTACATTTCCCTTACTTTACCAATCTACCTGATACATGCTTTGTTCTCCTTGCCGATGCTGGTCCAAAATTATGATTTAATTGCCAAGGTATTTTGTTTCCTATTAAGAGTTCTTGTGTCCCTTGCCAATGAAGTGTGCTTCCTCTGCTGGTATCACTTCGAATCTACTTATGTTATTCCTTTTGGATAGAGCTTATTGTTTCAATTTGAATAAACTTAACTGGCATAACCATGGTAGTTAAATGATGAGGATACTATTTTGATGTTGCTACAGCTACTGCTGATGGTGATGATAATAATTATGAGGTTAATATTTATTTTTAAATTCTTTTTAGTGACTTGGAAAAAAGAAATGGTTTATGTAGCTTTATGAGTGCTTTGTGCTTAAGTTCTGAAAGCCTCTTTGTGCTCTAGTGCAGTTATTTCTTTTAATGACTATCAGATTGGTGCAGAAGCTCTTTGACGTTACAACTGAACTTTTGAACAATTTTTTTTTGCAATCTTTGTACCTAATTTATTGTTGTTCCTAGGTTTGTTGATTTTGTGAAGTATATAAGTGCATAGAGAGGTATACCTCATACTTCTCATGATTTAAGCTACCATCCCCACTGCTGTTTTTCCTTGGGTAAAATTTGCATATTTTGGTTTATTCTATGAATAATTCAATTGGGTTTGTAGTGGACCATTAGTTTGGTACTTGGATATCTGATTTGAGTCTCGATAGACTGACTCCTGGAGTGTCAATGGTCTGAATCATTGGATAAAATTTTTCCCTGCAGCTTTTGTAGATGTTTCCCCTGCAGAAACTTTCCAAAAGAGTGCTTTCGAAAGCTTCAAGGAATCAGCTGAGCCAGACTCATCCAAGGATCCTGTTGTCGTCGATAATGTAAGTGCACCTATTAAAATGTACTATTTTCATACTTTTCTGAGATTGCTAAATTTTTCCTTGGGTTATGAAGATTGCTCCAAATGGCGTTGCTTTTAAATCAGAAGGTGCCTCTCAAGCTTCGTCCTCAAGTGGTTAGTAAACAGTTAACCTGGACAATGCATTTTAGTTTTTATAACTGTTCATATGGTTTGCGTTTTCTTTTGGCAACAGAATAAGTGTTCTCTTCTGATGCAAAAATATGCTTAAATTTCAATGCTTATATGATGTGGTTTACTGTTGAATGATGGGGATTTCAGACAATGAGCATTCTCTTGGTCTTAATTTTCATACAACAGTGGCCTTCCTACTAGATAGAAGTTTCCTTTGTTTTTTCTGGAGCTAATTGACTCAACATATCTGTGTCATACACAATTATCTTAAATTTTTTCTACCTACAAAGATCCTATTCACTGTACAGGACAATCAAATCCTTCATTGTCGGTGGATGCTTTGGAGAAAATGTTGGAAGATCCAGCAGTGCAAAAGATGGTGTACCCGTAAGATTGATTTAGCACTATGCTCTTTATTTCTTAAACATTTTTTTGTTGCTTTCTTTGCAGTTTCGTTTTGTAAACTTTTGTACTATGGTATGGTACTATTTTGTCGCAAAGAACTACCTGTAGCCTTGTGTCTGGTGTGTAAACTTTTGAGAATATGACCCTTTGATTAGTTTTGATGCACCTCTGTTTTCTGTTACTCTAATTGAAATCATTTGGCTACTATATATTTAAATACTTTTGTGTTTCTGCTCTGGCTTGTCAAATATGCTTTGTGTTGGAATTGTCTCAACAAAATCTACGCATGTTATTTCTTTTGGATAAAGCTTATTGTTCGAGTTTGAATTAATGGTCTATGCTTCTGGAACTCTTTTATCTGGTATGTTTGCAAGGAGTGAAAGCCCACAATCTTGTCAAGAATTCTATCCCTTGAGATCTGGATTTTTTGATAATGGATAATATGTTGAGGTTCTTTTTCCTCTTAGAACTTAGATGCTAACATGTGGAATCTAATCACCAATCATGTGTGCCATGATCGTATTGTCCTAACATGTGGCATGTTGTGTTCTTAATCATCTTCCAGATATCTGCCAGAGGAGATGAGGAACCCTGATTCTTTCAAGTGTAAGTAGAGTGCTTCTCACATCATAGAGCTGAATTAGTGTAATTCAAGCTTATCACTTCCATCTTCCAAAATAAACAGGACAAGCCACCAAAGGAAAATGCAATCTTTTACGTCTATATGATGATTTTTTCTGAGAAGGGTTTGACTGTGTTTGATTAATTTGTTATTGAAGATTTCTCCAATATTTGCAGCAAATTTTCTTTTATTTTTTTTGTTGTTTTTATGATACACCATACAATGTTTTCTAAAATATCTTAAATTATTTCTGGGAGGGGTCCCATGTGTGTTGTTGTAGTTTGCAAGTCTCAAGTTTGTTGTTTTCTGGCAGGGATGCTACAAAATCCAATGTACCGTCAGCAATTGCAGGAGATGCTGTAAGCTTATTATCTTACTTAAAAATCTTCATACATATATGTACTGTGTTTTCACCTTATATATTCTTCTGGACTGATTGTATTGATCAACCTGATGACTGAGATTTGTAATTCTGAGCAATCTTCTTGGAAGCACTTGTGATGTCAGTTCTTGTTTTTGACTGCTTCCTAGTTAAACTTCTTTCTATAAGAGTCAGGTTCGTGTACAAATCAGGTCTATTAAAGTGTTGGTTGGATTGGTCTTGAGTTTGTGTTTTTTTTCTTTTGGATAATTTCACTGAAATATTGGTGTTACTTCTATGGTATTCATGGTCACTAGCTTATTTTGTTTCCTTAACTGTTTTTGGCACATCTTGTTCAATATTTCGAAGTACATGTACTAGAATGTTAGTCTTCGCGCACTAGAATTTTGTTACACCTAGTGTTATTACACTTTCTAAGTTCAAGTTCCATTTGTTTCTAAGCGAAGGCTTGTTGTAAACTATTTGGGCTCTGTAAAGGGAAGGGTTACGGGGGAAGAAGTTCTTGAAGCTGCATAAATTTTGTCACTAAGCTACTGTGTAACTTCTCTGTTATTCATTGGACTTACCGCCCTCTTTTGTATTTATGAATCTTTCTGTTTCCTTTTCTCTTGTCCTTGCAGGAACAATATGGGGGGAAGCCCTGAATGGGACAGCCGCATGCTTGACAACTTAAAAAATTTTGATCTTAACAGTCCCGAGATCAAGCAACAGTTTGGTACGTGATGGGATGTTTAATAATGCACATTCTGTACTACAATATACTTCAGCTTTTTTTTTTTTTTTTTTTTTTTGTTCTTTTCTGTTATGATGTTTTATAGATTATTTAGTTGAATAAATTTAGGTTGCCATATAGGCTATATTAGGCTTGCTTTATGCCCATTCCACCCTTTGAAAAAGAAAGAAGATGAACACACACACACACACAACCCGATGCAAACTTATGTACACTTGTTTTTGTTGATCTAATGTGGTTACATCCAGAATCCCTTCAACCTTTCTCCAGTCATTTATGTGTTAGTACAGTACCTTTTCGATCTGGATTCAGTGACAAGTTGTACTGTTTGTCGGAATAAAATCTCTTGCCAACTGTATTCAATATGTACATGTTCCTGCCTTAACTGGGCCAATAGGAAGTCCACATAAGCCTCAACTTTCTCCATGTATAGATGAGTTATTCAGGGATGACTATATCTCTTAAACTAGCTATCCTTTGGGGGAAAAATTGATACTGAATCATGCCTGTGTAAATCAGAGTTTATTCACAAATATTTGCAAGTGTGGAGATGGAAAATGGTTTAAAAAATGAGAGAAACAAGCCTAAGATGGTTTGGGCATGTACGATGGAGACCGCCGCCATAGATGCCCCAATAAGACGGGTAGGAAATAGAGAGGCATTAATTAATATTAAAAGTGGTAGAGGAAGGCCTAACAAAAATTGGAAAACAACTTTAAAAAGTGACATGTTATATTTTAAGTATAAATGAAGCTATGTGTCTCGATTGTACACGTTGACGCGATATGATCTTATAGCCAACCCCGCGTATTGGGACAAAGGCTTAGTTAATGCTGTTCTTGTAGTATCATGAATGGATAAGGGGAGCCTTGGTGAAGTGGTAAAAAGCTACTGCCATGTGACCTGAGGACATGGGTTCCAACTGTGGAACACAACCATAGATATATATGGTGAAGTTACAACATCAGGCCTTAATAGCCTGGCCGTTCCCCAAACCCTGCTCATCTTGGAGCTTCCATGGACCGGACTACCCTTTTAATAGTATCATGCAAGGAGAAGCTGCGTGTTTATACTCAAAGAGATCTGTTTTCATTTTCAGCCCCACTGAAGTGAGAAAGCTGTTACGATAAGGGATGTATGAGTCTGCAACTGTGGTGTGGCACTTGCTTAAAAGTTAAGGTTTCTTGTAACTTGAGAGAAGAAGCTGAATTCGTTGACTGAAGCTTCCGTGTTCGAGAGACCTTAAAGGTCAGTTTGGATAATGCTTAACAGGTCATTTATCTTGCAAGTGAGTCATTGTTATCCTCTACCTAAAATGGGAAAGCCTAAATGAAAACCCTAATAGACTTTGAAGGCTCCTAGAATTTTCGTTTTCAGATTCTTTTAGATGGTAAATCAGTTTTATCACATAAGCACCAAGAGAGTGTAAGAATTTTGACTATCTGGAATTAAAGGATGATTTGTGGGGTGTTTGTTTAGAGACTTCAAAGTTAGCTATCAGAAATGGCGCTCAAGGTGAGATGTGATGAATAATGATCTTGGAATTGGTCCAGAAACATTGTGCTTGATGAGATCAGCTGCATTGCCATTGCCTCTTTTGGTTGAGGGTGGTTGTGTGAGGTTGGATGATGCTATGGTGCTCAGATGCTACCTGTGAGGTTAGTGATGCTATGGAGCTCCTTCTGGGAAGTTCACAGTTGATTTGGTAGGCATGTTGTGTTACGGATGGCTAGGATTTACCTTGAGGAACAGTAGATAAGTTGGATTACATATTTTGAATGTAGAATCAGAAAACAAAATGTAGCTGTGTAAGGTGAGGAAGGGGAACTGAGGCATGAAGAAAATAGGAGCATTGCTTGGAGAAGTCTCAATCGAAAAGAGGCAAAAAACCATACTTGCCCCAATTAACTGGCTTCTCCTTGGTGTGTTGACTTGTAGAAACTGGCTTTACATGACTTTAAAGAGCTACTGGAATTCAGTTTTTTCTTAATTCAACTCTTGTACTGCAGTGGGGTTAAGGGTATTCCCTAACCTATAGTGCGAAAGCTTTTGTGCTTGAGTACGGTATCATCTACATGGGCAGCACTGCCCTGCCTCTACAGAGTTAAGATCTGAATGTTGGATTTGAAATATCAGTGTGTCAAGTGTCCACATTATATGCCCTTCCATTTCACTCTCTTCCTGTGAATATGTCATATTTATACTTTCATTACCGTTGCAGACCAAATAGGACTCAGCCCTGAGGAAGTCATTTCAAAGATTATGGCCAATCCTGATGTAGCCATGGCATTTCAAAATCCCAGAGTTCAAGCAGCCATCATGGACGTATGTAGTACTTGCTTCCCTCTGTTTGTTATTTTTCTATTTTTAAAAAAATATTTTAAGGTGTTTTCTTGGATCGATTTCCCTTTTGGCACTTGCTGTAAGTTTCGCTCTTTGGTTGGAGACCATATTGCATACAACACGTCTAACAGTTGGTCTTTTCTACAGTGCTCCCAAAATCCAATGAGTATCACCAAGTATCAAAATGACAAGGAGGTAACGAAGATTTTGGCATTATGTTTCTCTTATTAGAACTAATTTTTTTTCTAGCTCTTTCCATTCTGTTTCTCATTTTCTTTCAAATGGGTTTCAGGATCAATTGACAGTGTTTTGGTTTCTTCTTATTTTCTCAATCACTATTTCCTTCACGAATATAGACCATATAGTATTGGAACTATATAGTATTGGATGCTTCCAGTTTCTAGCATTCATTCTTGATGTTGTATGTAACATTATGGGATTTATACTATTTCCCCAGAGCTGTAAGCTGCTTCGGCTGCTGCTCTCTATTTTCTTTTTGTTACGGGTTATGAGTTGATGCTTTGGTTCTTTTTTTCAGGTAATGGATGTTTTTAACAAGATATCGGAACTCTTTCCCGGGACAACAGGTTTCTGATTCTCCTTGGTACACTTGTGTCTGCTTAGGAGTTAGCTAGTAAATTACACAGAGAGTAAGAAGCATAGTTCAGCTATTTTACGAAAAGGCCTTTTGTATGAGCACATAGCCATCTTGCCCGAATCCGAAAGCTAAAAGTAGGGGATGAGCACAAACTAGCACCACCTTTTTACCTCTGGGAATTTTCTGAAAGTCTTAGTATGTCATGTTTGTGGTCTGCCAATGATATTTCAAGCTCTCTAAAACAGATGCTTTGAGCTGATGTCTGCTGTAAATTTTGGTGAATCTCGGTCGTTTTCTTGAAATTTATGATGTCATTTTCTTGCTTGTTTCATTATTTCTGCCCTTCATTTAGCATTTTTGCTGTTTATTTTGTGTCAAACTTTCGGTGGATAGTGCATGTCCATCCATTTTTGAGTGGTGCATTGTCTGTTGAGTGTGTGCTGTCTCAGATTCCAGTTGCGTTGTGGGTGCAAATCGTTATCTTCATCAGCATTCACCTAATGGTGTTTTGTTTTAAATCGTAATGCTTTATTTTCCATATATATAATTCAAATTATACATTTTATTTACGTGTTTTAATAGGGGAAAAGAGTGACAATTCGAATCATAGTTGCTAGTTCTTCATAACATATTGAGTTCATGTTGTGTTTTTATGTCCGTATTACAAAGTGCCGCAAATCTTATTTAAGTGTGAGAATTTTGGTTGTATATGAGTGGACGGGTTTTTATTAACGTGTCGGGTAAGAAATCGTCATTATGTTTCGAGGTCAGGTGACAATGTAGGGTTTGAAAGTTTTTACAGTTGTGGCACAAGGATGTAAATAGTAGGAGCGCGCTTTCCCTTTAAGCCAATAGCGTATTGGCCCATTGAGTCAAAAGGGGGAGAAATCTTTATCTACTTTTTTCATCTCCTTTTTAGCCCTCCTGATGTTACACATAAGGCGACAATTTTTCTTTCACTTGATATGAAAATTTGTAACTGAGTATTTTTTTTTTTTTTTTCACACCCCACGTTATGTAAAAACTCGTTTGTATATATACCATCCAAGTTGATATTTTTAAAAGAAAGTTGTGACAATTTTTAACACGACACAAATTTAACAAGTTTTAGTGATAGAATGACACGGGAGGGGAAACATGAAAATAAGAACTTTCCCTTATTTTGTTTTGACAAAAGATAATAAGCTCTGTTTTTTCATTCTGAAATGGTATTAACTTTTTTCTTTCTCATTTTATAGTTGGGAATAGAATGCAACTGTTTTTGTATTCGAGTTTCTTGAAAAAGAGAGAACTGGAATGATCGATCAGAGGTTATAATTCGCACAATCTCGATCCGTATCTTAGGATTTTACGATCTCAAAATTGCAAATTGATCATCGCTGTTTCCATTTTATCCGATCCTAAAACAATTACTAAAATAGCTCAAATAAAAATAATTTTTATAATTTGTTTGTAATTTTATACATACACATATTCTTTTATAGGATCTTACGATTCTATTAATTATGATCCTACCTCCAAATCGATCTTACGTGAAATCTCGATTTGGCAAACTATGTTAGAGGCGGCCTGGTCTTGGAATTTTGTGTCTTGCTTTCTGGTAGCGAGTCTTGACGTTAATTTGAAATGGTCCCTAAGGCTTATTCATCTCAGTTCGTATTATTTGACTTATTGTAGCTTGGGTCACATCAATAACGTGGTGGGCCTTAATTAATTAACTGAAAATTTGATGATTACAAACCTTAATCTTAATGGTGGTGGTTATTCCCTCGAAAAATAATTAGTGGTTGGAATTTGAAAATAATAATATTTGTGGTCCTAATCTACCAAAGCCGGCTTTGTTTTTAGTATTAGTATTTAGTAATGTAATAATAATAATAATAAAACAAGACGAAGATTACAATTGATGTTGCCAATTGAGCAATGACAAATTTTCAATTCTATGTTGGAGAAATTGCCATGCTAGTCCCTCAAGTTTTGGTCTTTAAACAATGTACAACTTATTATGAGTTGTAAGGTATAACACATAGTAATTTGACACTATAGTTTACACTTATATCCGTACTTTCTAAGTAAAAAGGGTTAATTGTGAAGCCCCATATATTATTATATTGATAAGGGTATATATGTAATGTGACTCTTTTTATAGTGATGGTTTATTTTTTGTAATATGATGCTTTATACGAGACATGATAATATTAATTCAGTTGTGCCCTCCACATTAATTTGATTTCTACAAAATATAACCTCTACTATTTTGAGACTTTTAATATTTTTAAATTGGAATAATTTTGATTACCCTTTGACTCTTCCAAAAAAATTAATATTTTATCTTGGAGATCTTTATCTACTATTAAAAGGATAAAGTTTTGGCCAGATTTTCTTCTTTTTTTTTTTTCCTGAAAATTTATATTTGAAAGATGAACAGAAAAGAAAAGATATTTTGGTAGCTATTAACCATTATGTCACAGAGACATGACGATTAACAATCTATTAAGAAGTTGTCATATGTAGCACCACCATTATTACCATTTTCAATTGAACTCAGATCGTAGCCCACAATTATTTATTCGACTGATGCGTATGAATTTTTTTTATAAAACAAAAATGTATATACTTATATATGAGCTAAAATTAAAAGCTCATTAATAAAGAAAAGTAAAAACTAGAATGATTATATATTAGCAGGGGGGACCAAAATGTTAGAAGTTAGACACGTGTGTGGTTAAATTGAGACTATTAGTAACAATTAAGGGCCTAAATGTAACTCACTCTTATTTTAATTTTTTATTTTTTGAAACGGAAAAGGATGGACTTTATTGATTGGAATTGGTGGGGTAATCAGTGGAAATATAAGTGGGAGGCTGTTCTCAGAAACTATAGTGTAGCTTGTGTGTCTTGTCATATGTAGCTACGCTATGGGCTAGGTGATTTTGGGATTTTTGAATCCAGGTAATCAAGCCGAGTGGATGGGGTCAACATGAGACGACCGCACTCCGCGCAGATGATGTCCGTGTCTCAGCGGTCCGCCTGACCGCTGTTAATCCTGTAGATAACATCCCAGGCATCTCCTGTCATGTCGTTGAGAGGGCAACTCACTCTTGTTTGTCAGTATGTGGGTGTGTGAATTAATTAAAATAAAATGGTCCATTATCCTTAGGACCTCCTATCATATCATCCAACTAATATTGTAAGATTGTGTTCTTGGATCTTTCTGGGTATTAATACTTGTGTTTCTTAGGACCCACGTACGCCTGACATGCACGATACTGCATATCTCCCTTGATTTGTTAGGTTCTTGAAAAGGTGCATGCATTCTTGATATTGTGAATTTATTTTGCAATTGAAATGTTATTTGCACTTCGTTTCCATTAAAATAATTTAATTTATAAAAGACATAGTAATTTTTTGGACAAATTATATTTAAACCGTGATAATTATGTTAGAAATTTTTCAATAATTTACTAAAGAAAATGGAAAAGCTGGGTAGTACGATTTGGTGTGCGAGCAGCACACAAGATCGGATGGTAAACCATAAGCAAAATTGGAGCAAATGCCATTTTGGCATTTGCTGATGAACTGTCGTGCGACGTATCGCGGGAAAATGGCATTTGCTGATGAACTGTCATGCGACAGCTCGTGCGAGTCGCACGATACGTTGCACGACGTCTAGTCGCAGCAAGCTTGCTGCGTGCAATGGCCATGCGAGAGGCGTGCGAGTCGCACGAGTTCTCAAACAGTATCCAGTAAGCTCTAGCACATTTTCTTCATTCTTGAACAGTTGCACATCTTCACGAAAAAAATGTTTTTGTGGTCAATTCTTATCCGAATTGAGTCCCGTTTCTTCCTACCCTTACGTAAGAGTTGTGGCTATTGAATGACACCCTTTAGAGGTCTATAACTATTTAATGACAACCTTTAGAGGTCTATAAATAGACTCCTTTAGACATGATTTACACATAATGAAATCACTCTCATTTGACAAGATTTTCTCGCTCTTTTCTCTTTTGTTCTTGGTTTTGTATAAGTCAGTGCATACTTATTATAAAATACTTCATCTTATCCCATAGGATATTAGTCTTGAATATCTTGCATACCAAAAGAGACTAATAAAGCCTAAAAGAAAGTGAATAGCCCGATTTGAAGCAGCATTTCCTTTTGTACTACTTTCGTAATAGACTAGTTTTCAGTTTGAAGAATTTATTCATAGTTCTTGTTGTTGTTAGTCATTGTTGTTATTTCAAGAAATATCCAACAAATTAGGTATAATTATGAAATCAAATTTGAGAAATTATTGTGTAGTGACTAGCTGAACTAGATACATTCATGGGGTCATGGGGTACATGATTATTTTCTTTAGGGGGAGGGGGGGTGGAAAGTGATGTACTTGGAAGGGGTCCAAGAATTTAAATATTTATTATTGGCTTGATGCACTATTATCTTAGATGTAGTGGGTTTATCTAATAATTTGCACTATTGTTCGTCAAATTACCTTTATATTTGCTGCTTTCTTGAATTATTCAAACTACAAAGTAAAGTATGTGGGCCTTGCAAACAACAACAAACTACAAAACGAAATATGTGAAACTTAAAAACGGCTATACAGTCTCTATGAAACATATAAATTATACATATTTTGGAGGTTTTTATAAGTAATGCTTAAGTTTAAAAGGGTTGTTTTGTAATTATGCAAACAACATAGTTGATAAGAGGAGGGAAATTCTAAAGTGAAAGTGTACAGAGTATGATGTGGCATATATAGGTAAAAGACAAAATCACAATCTACATTTTATTTTCATACTATACTACATTATTTCTTCTGGAATTTTACTTTAGAATTTCACTCTCCAAATAATTTTTCGAAGAAGTTGGTGATGAAGCAGACTCCGGTAATTCAAGTGGGGTCTTCGAAAATGCTCTGCATGAAAAGGCAGGTACTAATCCCGAGATTAATTTTTGATGGTAAAGGCATTAAAATTAGATTCAGATCATTTATCTAATTTTTTATGTCTTATCCTGCTCAAAGAAAAAAATTACGTAGTTTAACTTATAATTTTTTATCCTCCTAAATTGCTTACATTTTTTATTTAAATGAAACTATATAATTTTGTGTATTGGGTAGAATAAAAGATGAGAAATTGGGTAAAAAATCTGAACGGAGTAAGATTGGCGTAGAGAGAAAATCGAAGTGGGGTGAGTAGTTAGTTGACACACCGAAATGGACTTGGTGAGTTTATATTTATGTTCATCTGTGTGGCCGAAGCTAGCTTCCTGATTGGTCCACGTCGGTCTAAGGTGCGGTTTCCTTTTAAACCCAAACAGATTTCGAATTTGGTGAGGTCGAATATTCAGCTTTAAACAAATATTGTCCACTCCTGTTTGTGCATGCTTTAATTTTTTATTTTTTTTTTTGGTTAGCTAGTTTTATAAATATATTCTTTTTATTTATTTTTCTTAGCTTTTCTATACTCACTCTGCGAGCCAGTGAGAGTATTGAAAGTCTTTTTCAAAATTTGGGATATATTCGACAAATTGCGTTTTGAGCATAAAAAATATTGTGTATATGTTACGTAAACACATGTATTAATTTTAATCTCTGATGTATCGATATTGCGATTATAAGTATATAGCTACTCAAGTATTGCGTATAAAATTTAACATATTATGTATTGCGTCTTTAATCTAGCATATGATGTATCCTATTTAGACTTATTGAATTTAGCCATTCATATATTGTATTTAGCTTAATGTATTGTCTATTGATAAAAACACTCGTATTAAATTTTACTAATGAACTAGTGTCAACACTCGTATTAAATCCCTTCATCAATTGTATTATTCATAATTGTGGAGACATTTTTCTTCATCTATTTTATCTATTGATTTTCTTTAACCGTCACTTCTCATGTTAATTGGATTACAACTGTAAACTCCGAGCAGAATCAAATTATAATAGGCAATTTACCTATTTTTTGTTATTTAATCAAATTTTTAATTTTTTAAAAAAGTTTTAAAACATCTTTTATTTTAAACTGGAAAGAGTACAAAATATAAAATTATTGCATACGCATGTTACCTCCTGGATTAAGGAAGGTCCGCCAATTGTAAGGTAAAAAAATAAAATAAAAATTTTACGTACGTATACCAAAACAAAGATGCCACGCATATGTACCATGCATGCAGGCGGGTGACTAGACGGTGAGAGGACAATAATGATGTCTAAATTCGTAGGATATTATTCCATCCCATGCATGCATTCAGTTGTCCGTCTATGCATTATTATTGTACGTCCGGCCATGCATATTTTGTTGAAGCATGTAACATGTGCAGCCCTGATTTTCAGCTTCATCACATAATGAAAGTTTTTTTTTTGAAATGAAATGAAAGGTTTAAATCGATCTGACATGAACATATATATAAGGTGGTATTATGATTAATTTTTAATTTTGTTATACATACATATATATATATATATATATTTACCATATACAATATAAATTAACATACGGTTTACTTATGAGTGTCATTTAGCTGCCAAATAAGTTTAATATTTAATATATGTATATGCCATGTGGCTGCTACTTCAACAATATGTATAGGCTATGTTGTTGCCATTTCAGCAAAAAAATTTAATAAGCCTCACATTTAATTTTATATGTCATATCATTTTCTTCTAATAATTTTATAGCTCTCAAATCTTATCATCTTCTCTACTCCAACTACCCTTTTGTATTCCATCATACACAAAGCTCCATATATAAATATGAATCCAATGCTTCCAATTCTTTGACTCCAACGAAAATTTCAAAACAGAACTTCTCATATGCCCATTGCGGAGTCAACCATCTATGACTCTTATGTTCATCCTCAAGTCCATATTTTCTGTCTCTCGTACTTTCGTAAGTAATCCTTCCATTGATCAATTGTCTTAGTATAATATCCTTTTGATTTTTATTTTTATTTTCAATGTGATTCTTAGGTCACTGACATCAAATTAAATGTTGAGGTAAACACTTCCGCTAAATTTTCAAACAGAACATTTCAACGTCCAAATCATTGCCGGACTATTAATCTTTACAGGTTGTGTTCAAAACTTTCAGATTCAGTTAGCATAATGTTTTATTTATTTGCAAGGCTTACAATGTTGGTTGTTTTTATAGCATTTAATAAAAGTTTCAACCGCCCGAGACTCTTTGGGTTTGATTTATTTGGATGTCTCAAATCTTTCTGGCATTTGCTTTCCCTATTGTTTATGGCATGACAAGTGTATGAAGATTCTTCTATAAGAAGGTGTTAGTAGTTGAGTACACATTTTAATATAATGTTGTACTCTGAAATTAAAGGTGGAACTAGAATTAGGACACGTCCTCCTCCCCCACCCCCGCTTCTATATTTTGCACATTGTACTCATTCATTTCCCTCATAGTTTCTTACCTTAGTGAACCACTTAAAGCTTTTGTTGATTTTGTTGTAATCTTAAATTTAAAATTATAAAATTTGTACTAATAGCATATTATGTATGCTTGTAAAGCAAGCTCTTTCGTGATAGTGTTGGAACTGTTACATTATGTTGTTGACGATTTTTATATGGGTGATTTTTAGATTTTGTTTTTGTTCTTGAAGAGTTACTACTGAATTATTGTAAAAAAATTCTTTTGAATACGCTTGACATAATTAAATTGCTCTTCGTTCGATAATTTGTAATTTTTTCTTCTTTTGTCAATCAATGTTGTCATTTGGGTTGTGATTATTGATTTTATTGCTACCAATAAATGTTTTAATTGTCCCAAAATACAAACACTTAGAAAATCTTTCTATTTAAATTTAAAATAAGACAATCGCTATAACCTAATAATAGTAATGGGCAAATGCCGGGCATTGCACGGCATACTCCATCTAGTATATATATATACACACATATGTGTGCGTGTGTGTGTGAGTAAATTGTTCTATTTTTGTTCCTAAATTTGGATATATTCTAAATTTATTTTGTTTTTTAAATTAAAAATTAATCATAATACCAGCTTAAATTTGATAAAACGTTTTTAATTGGTCATTGTATCATATTTCACCAAATAGTACGTGACTTTTTTGTTGTTGTTGTTGAGAAATTGATAGTTTTCCCCCAAAGTATCATTATTTTACTTGATTTACAATTAACTGGTGGATTAGATTTGGAAAATATGAGTTAGGGACCAATTAAATGAAATATTTTATCCAGTTTAGAAGGTATAAAATCAAATTTAGAGACCAACAGAGACATTTAACACTAGATAGATGATTAATAGAGTGAAAATGCTTAATGAAAAAATTCAATGATTGATGCGGCATCACATAATTAAAGTCACATCGTTGTTTTAATTTTAAATATTCAATAGTAATTTGTTTTCAAGCCAATTTCTATAAGAATTCATTCTGAATTTTCATTGTGTAATATATCATCACTCAAAGTCAAAACTAAACTTGGAGGGTTATAAATAAATAAAAACAACAATATGTAAATAAATGAAATTAAAAGATTTTCTCTTTCTCTATCTATGTCTATATACAGAGTATCTTTAGATACATATGTGGTTTATTTGACCTGATATATATATATATATATATATCCAATGGAAAGTACTAAATGCATGATCTATTTTACTAAATGTAACAACTTTTTATGAGTGAAAATACAAAAAATATCTTTGTTCTCAAACAAAGGGTCTCCCTCCAAAATTTTTTCCTTTTTTTAAGACCTCTTCTGGTTGTGGTGTCTAAAACCTCTATCGGCCTCAGACAGAGGTTGATTTATGAAGGAAAAAAAAAAAAGAAAAGAAAAGAGTTAGTTAAAAGTGAGATGCCACCTCTGCTGCAAGCCGGCAAATATTTTAGAAAACGTCCGTCGACCTCAAGCAGAGGTTTCACAAAACCTCTGTTGGCTTCGGGCGACAAAACCCCCGCCGGCCTCAAGTGGAAGTTTTACAAAACCTCCGCCAGGTTGATGAGAAAAAAAGAAAAAAGCTAATTAAAGATGAGAAACCCCTTTCCGAGTACAAGAACATTCTTATATTTGCCTCTTAAAATTTTTAAGTTGTTCCTGCATTTAATAAAATGGTTCCCGCAAATAATACCACCCTATTCAATAATGGTTTGGTCTTTTGGGGGTGACAAAAAGTTGCCTTATTGACATTTATGTTTTATTCGGAAAAGAAAGAAAGACAAGAAGTTACGAAAGAAAAATGAAGACTGCTATAGTTTACTTCTCTCCAATTATATCTCTATATGTGGATTAGTCGTGATCACTTTCCATGTTGATGTAATTTATTTATAACCCTCCAATTGTAGTTTTAGAGAATATAAATTAAAGGAGATGGACATTGTTTGGTTCATTCACTTCTCAAATTTCAAATTTAATTGGATATAAATATATAGGCTATAATTAACACTCATTTGCTCCCTTAATTTTTAATTTTGACTGTTGTCTCTATGTCATCCTCTCATCAAAGGCCAGCCCCCTATATTTGAGTAAGAACAAATTTACACAACTTCAAAAATAGTAGTTTCTAAATGGTCTTTTATTATAAAAATATTTGGGATATTTTCGACTAGCACATAAATTGTTTTAAGCCATATTGTAACGCTTAGGGCCCAAAAAGTCTGTAACTTATATTGATTATCACATTTAGAAGCAATCCAAAGTGAATTATCGAAAATTCAACAGTCACCACAACACATTGTGAACCTTGGGATTTATCTTAATTTATTCCTTTAATTTTTATGCAATTGAATGCTTAAATAAAACGGACAGCCAATTCAATGCTTAAATTTTTTTTAAAAAAAACAAAGAAAGTAATTTTACTTTTATTTTATGTACTTGCTAATGTTGATATGTGTATGAATATCACGTGATAACCGATGATATATAGCACAAACGTTGCTAAAACTTAAGTAACAAGTCATCTTATAAGAACTATGTTTGAAATTGAGAGACGAAAATAGAACATTGCGTGTTTATTAATTGTTTGTGTACATTGCGTTGTATGCAACATATAAGAATGTTCAAGAGAAATATTCGTGGAACCACAGCCGTGCAATAATTGGATCAATTAAGGGAAGAAATATCCCTTCCAAGAGTTGCAATTAGTTTGTCGTAATTAAAGCATCTCTCCATATAAATTAATTGTCGCATCAACTAATCAAAGTCATCACATGAGTTTCGTTGTTGAGTTGCTGCTTTCTCTTTTTTAACTCTTTAATTAATTTCTGTTCTAAAGGTTTTTGAACTTACGTTTCACCTATTCCATTGCAAGTTGTTGAGCCAATGGGAGACTTTCTTGTAGAATTTTAGGCTCAGTTAATAAATGAATAAGGGATAAAATCTCGTTTACGTTCATTAACATGATCGATTAAGATATATAAATATATTCTAAATAATATAAATAATTGAATTTTATACACATAAAATGAATACGAATGTTCACGAACAAATTTGGGCTCATCTCGTGGTTCGATAAAAGTTTAGTTCAAACTCATTTATTTAATAAATAAATAATGCAAAAACATTCATGAAGCAGGTTTATGTACTATAAACACGGTTCATATATGAGATGGCGACTCACGTGTCTCCACAACACCGTTTTTTTTTTTAATTATTATTATTTGAAGTATTAGTACTAGTAGTAGTGATACCTTCGTAGTTTTAGAATGATATCTCAAACTACAAGAGTGTTACTTTCTGTCCAACATATTTTTAAAAAATTTCTTCTTAGTGTTACTTATCTTGAATAGCAAGTTCGCTTTATTTTTTCTAACTTTTCATTTTCTTAGTGATACTTTTGAAGAATAGTAGCACTTGCAGTATCACTGCTACTCCTCATGAGTTGTTGTTTCATTTTATTTTATTTTACCAGGAAAATCTATTTAATTTTTATTTTTATTCGGGAGGAGTACAAAGGGTATCACTGCTACTTTTCATGAGTAATAATTTCGCCTTTTCTTTTTTCCTTCTTTTTGTTTTGTTTTGTTTTGTTTTTCCCTCCTACTGAGCTCTTTTTTGGGGTGCCATTTTGAGAAAAGAAAAGGAACGCATGCTCTTTTAAAGGAGTGATTGCACCATAAAACGATTTTCAAATAAATAAGAACAAATTTTAAGTTTATTTAGTATATGAAAAATAAATGAACAGATCGAGGAAGGCTTGGCTCAACTCGACTCAACTTAACTCGGCATCATATTATCCCTACCCATATCTGAAACGCCGGCACCTTTCCAACCTCTTACAGATGCGATTCAAAATGTGAGGATAGTGTGAATGGGGCAAGACGCCAGCAGAGGTATTAATCACAATTGAAAGAAACAGACTCCGTGTGGGCTCTATTTGCAGCTGTTCCCCTGGCCCTGCAAAATCAAACTGCATGTAACCCTTTTTTTGTTTTCTTTGGTTTCTTACTATTTTTTTAAAAGAAATTATTTTGGCACCTATTATTTTCTTTCCTGCTAAATAATTAAGGATGATTTACTTTATTTAAGTTAATTTTCAATTGTAAATAAACTTTTTTTTTTTGTACTTTTAATTGTTCTTTCCTTTACTTTTGAATAATTTTCTTGTTTAAAGGTCAATATTGAGTCCACTTCCTTTTAAAAATAACATAGTGATGCTCAAGTGATTATAACAGAAAACAAAATATCAGAAAGATGTTGTTATAACGCAAGACATAATATACACCTAAGGAAACGTTTAGGGAATTACTAATATATTTGAAACCGATCGAATTCATTGGTGCACAGTGTATCTAAGGTAATAGCAATCCATAATTTAGTAAATTTTTATGATCTGACAGTTATAAAAACACCATTTATAATTCAAATCTAATACTATAAATTAATTGTCACATATCCAATCAAAATTTTGTAATTAATTGAACACTAAACATTTTTTTTTAATTTCATGATGAGACAAGTAATTAATACTGATAAGTAGTACTATATAAGGAGTTGAAAGCCTATGATTGAACGAACAAATGATTAATGTGTACAGTGCAAATTAATTAATATAATCAAAGCGTGATTTTATTTATTAATTAATTGAAGGGTTTTGGATTTAAGGAGTATTAATTCGAAAAAGAATTTCCGGATTCGGTTAGATCTCGTCCTCCAAAGCTGGCGGTCCTAACAGTAAAACGACAAATGTATAGAAAATATATTTTTTTAAAAAGTACTATAACTTAATTAATTAATACTCGACTCATTTTCTTTTAATTAATGAGTTGTTGCATGTCACTAGCTTTTGTGAAAATGACGTGGAGCCAAATGCTATCACCATATGCAGCTTTCTTTTTCCCATTTTCTTTTAAAATGGGAAATAATTTTTCTATAATTAGAAGGAAAAAATAATTAAATAATTAAATAAACAATTAAATTTGTTGGCCGCCTAAGCTGTCAGGCTGCCAGTGAGTGCTATAAATAGACGTGTCTATAAATAAGTAAATAAAATACTATATATTTTGTAATTGTAATTTGTATTTTAAGTGTTGCAACATAATTATAAAAAATAATATAAAATTTGTATTTTTATAAATATTTCCCATTGATTAGAATTAAAAAAACAAAACAAAAGGAAAAGGTCAAATTGTACTATCTTTTTTCTCCTTCAATTTTTTTCTAGGTAAGTTGAGAAGTTACATAATTTTTTCTCGGAATTTTCCTTCTTCATGTAAAATGCACCTGTTGATTCTAGTACAAGACTCACTTATGGTGCCATCTCCAGTTTTACATCGTATTGCGTGAGATACTGTATCTAACAAAAGAGAAACGCCTCACTCGATCTTTTTACATGATATGAGAACTTAATGAAAATTACGATAAAAAATGAGTGGATACTCAAGCGGTTGTAACGTATAACAGACCACTCAAAGATCAGAGTTCGATTTTTAACTCAGCCAAATTTTGCCATATTTATACGTAAGTTGGCAGGATTTTGGAAGCGGACGCCCCAACGTTTTGATTTAAATAGGATTTAGGATCATGTTTTAAGAAAGGTACGAAAATGAGCTGGCCAAAAATGATCCAAAGTTTGATCAGTTCCACTTTTATCAAATACAATAATAATTAGGTATGATTTAGTGGCTCAATTGTTGTGATGCATAGAGGACCACTGAGAGGTCGAATGTTCGATTCCTACTTCTACTAATTTTGCTTATTTAGAGAGTAGACCGGCATGACTCGAGACTCTTCAAATTCGTTCTTCCTTTTTCACATCCTTGCCTCTTATGTAATAGATAAAAAATAATAACAATTAAAATTACAAAGAATTACTATATGGTAGTCTCAGATTTCAAAGAGTAATTAATATACAAATATACTTTTGCACTGTCCGACAATTTGCATCTCTGGAGGGGTATCCATACATTTGTCTTTTTTTGATCACAATATATCAGGTATAACTATTAAATAGAGTCAGTTTTGATAAAATTATTCAGTAAATTATGCGGAATATATAATAAAAAAATATAATTCTTTTAGAGAATGTAATACATAATTTTGTCATGTTATATATATATATATATTAAATTAATTACTGAATATTTACAGTACCCAATATGCATTGATCGATGGTGTTCACTTCCCCCGTATCATTTTTTGCCCCTCAAATTTTAATAAAGTGTCATTACGCTCATCTAATCGACTATTCTTTTAAAATAAAAAAATTGATAGTGTAGCAATTCCCTACTGATTGATTTGTTGTAGGGAAACCTTATTTTACTTTTTGTGAAAAAAATATATAATTATTGTATTATGAAATATGGTGACTCAAAATAAGAAAAGGTTAATCACGTGTATTTCCTTGAAGATTTTGATAAAAATATCAATGCCCCTTAGAATTTCTAAGTAATATTAATTTCATCTAAGCAATTCAAATTATCAATGCCCCTAAGGTTTGTGTTTATTTCGTCGACAGACAAAAATCGATTGTAATTTGACCAAATTCAATGGGGGAATAATTATAATGTTCATAAATATATAATTAACCATAAAACATAAAAGTGAACCCCCAAAAAAAAAAAAATGTAATCTCACTTTGTCTTCACCGTACTTGAGAGATATTATTCTATGCATTTATCGCATAAATTTAGACTATATATATGAAGTCTGTATAATTTAATGATCCACGTGTGAATTAAATTTCTTGTCAAAGTGTAAAAAAAAAAAAAAAAAAGAGATCATGTTTTCTTATTGTAATCTTGATTGGTATGTTTTATTAAAATTAAGAATGCAACTATGTGTTAAATAATTTTTCATTAGTTGAGAAATTATTTTATGACGTCGCATAAATTTGGACATGAGATTCGGTATAATTAATAATATAAGTGTAAATTTCTTGTTAAAGTTTGAAAAAAAATAAGGGTGTGATGTATTTATATAATAAAGAAAAAGATATGCCCTTGATTTTGTGATGTGATGAAATTTGGAGTCTCATTTAAAACTGTATAAAATTATGCCAAATCCCAATAATACAACAGAGTTTGCAACAAAGAAGTTGTTATCAATCACCAAATTGTTAGTATTTCAGAAAAATAAAGGAATAAAATAAATATTAAAAAAACAAGATTAATTAATCTGCAATAGCTAGAAAAATATTACTTTCTCCGTTCTATTAGAAAAGTTCACTTTAAAAAATATTTTTTATTTCAATAGAAGAGTTTACTTTCAAATATTTTATTTCTCTTACCCTTACTAATATAATTATGTGTGGTTCACAAGTAACCCTTACTTAATAAATAAGGATATAAATGGAATACAGGGTGTCAAATTAGCTATTTTAGATGTTGTATCTTAACCTTCATAATAAATTGTACATTGGTCAAAGTGAACTTTTCTAATGAAACTGAGGGAGTACTAATTTTCCCAATAATTAAATGTAGGCGTCCGTTATCAAATTTCATCAAAATTATAATTAAAAAAATTAAGAGAATACATGCCCCATGAACTTGTACTATCTCCTGTCCTTATGGCAATGGCTAATTAATTAGGAAAGCAAGGGATTTGAAGAAAAAAATAAATATAATTATTAATGAATTCTCTATTTTTTATGGATTGGTTTTGACAATAAAAACAAATGTAGATGGCTTATTTAATTTTCTCTAAATCCCTATAATCAGCCAAATTGAAATTTCATACTAAAATGCACATCACAATTGTCATAGAAAAGAATATTAATTCAAATGTGTGGGTTTTTTTGATGTGATATATATTCCGATAATGAATGGAGCGTTCAATGCAAACAATACAATCCAAACTCTTTTTTAGACCCCACATACAATACAATGTAGATGACTCATGGATAATTTTGGAAAAGGTAAACTGAAAATTTTATTTTTACCGTTTAATTCTTTTGTGACAAACAACACCTGCCCTTCAGAGGGAGTATTGGCGCAAAAGGCGCACCATTAGATCACCTCAGATCCTTGGTGTAATGTACACCATGTACCCTATCAGATAAGGTAAAAAGTGAACCAATTTTTTTTACAATTTATGAGAGGATACATGGGTACCTCGACACGGAGGATCCAACCTCCATTTAGATAATAATTTTTTATTTAAACAGAAAAACTAGTTAGCCCCTTTTTTTTTTTTTTCCTCTTTTTGCAGGATATATTTATTTAAATTTTTTTGATTTAAAAGATAAAACAAAGAACTACGAAATTATATTAAAATATAAAACTAATGGAAACTTTTTTTTAGAAAATTAAAGTTTGGCAGAATAAAAATAATATCATTGGTAAAAAAAAAAAAAAAATAAGATTTCAAATGATTTATTAAAACATGTAATACGAAATGTGCTAGGAAAGTATAGCAGGTGATCCAATGTCTTTTTATCCCCCTTATTTTCCTAATTAAATAGTTTTTTATTTTTATATATTGTGTTTTTAGTTATCTCATATATATTTCTCTTATTGTGCTTGGAATGAAACGTAAGAGCGGGAGAAAGGACATTATTTTTATAATATTATTTAATAATAAAATTTATAATGTTAGATGAATATGCAGAAGAAATATATCAAGGTTCATTTTCTCAAATATTGAAATAGCTAGAATTAGTCAAAGTAACAAGGAAATAACTTAAAGGATTATAAGAAAATTTTGGATTAAACTATGCGCGTAATTCAATAAGGAAAAATGACTGGGAGACAGAAAACGTAAACTGAATGATGTGACATCATATGGTAGTTACCTTTAGCCATTTTAATTTTAGATTTTCAATAAACTTTTTTCATGTGAATGTCACGTCAATCACTTTACAATTTCACTCTGAATTTTTACTAAGTACTCGTATATCATCACTAATTCAATCAAAATCAAAGTAGTACAAAAAAACACAAGTAAAATCTGCGCCACACTCTCTCTTGTTCCAATGTAGAAAGTCATGTTTTTTTATTTCTTTTCTTTCTATTTTCTTACTAAATAATATGTGTGATTCATAATTAATATAAACTGAAAAAAGTAAACATATTAGTTTAAAAAAATTATAAAAAATTACTTATTTTAGATGGTTGTACTTTCAAGCTTATAAAAATTATATATTTTTCAAAGTATGACTCTTCCATAAGAAAAAGAGTATAAAAATGGGAAATTAAAATAACAATATTGCTTTTTATGTTTTTGTGTTATTGCCTTTAATATTTGGGAAATTTGGCACTTTTAATCTTTTGTACTTCGAATATGCAGTCAAATAATATATTAAATTAAGAACAGACAATCAAACATATAATTAATTACTTATTCAATAGCTAAAGTAGGAGATATAAAAATGTCTCCTCTAAATAAGTAGGTTTTAACTTGCAATATTGGAAGATTATAGTTTGGATAAAGTGATGAATTAAAAACGTCGGCAAAAGGTTGAAATTTTGGGTAGTCGACAATCTCAAGTGAATATCAAATTGGTCATCAGATTTCTGAATTCCACTTTCACTGTTGTTGTGAAACCTGTCAACCAAAGTCATAGCCAACCACCCACCCCTTCTTCCCTAACTAATGTCGAAACCAGACCCTTAAAATTAAAAAAGACAAAATATTTTGACCATTAATATATATATATTTTTGATACAATAAAATATTAAAATTTTATATTGACAATCTACTCTAAATTTTTATAATTTTTAGGGTGGTAATTACTCAAGAAATTTCTAAATTTTACACAATAAATGTGTTTTTGTGTTTACGTGGCTCAGCCACTGCCAACAACGCCCCACCCCTGAAAAAAAGAACAAAAAATAAAACTAAAGAGGAAAAAAAAAAAAAAAACTGTGAGTGGAGCCCTCACATCAAAGTCACGCAATTAGATTGTGGATTTCTGTCGTGCTTCTGTTTTGTAATAATTTTATAATGTGTCAATAATTGGTGGGTAGACTCAGGTCAGCCTTCCTCTCTTTTCAACGTGGAAATTTCATGGACGATATTTGACATTACATCAAATCACACATTACCTTTCTTTGTTCACAATTTTCAACCTCACTTTTTTAGTACCCAATAAAAATATATGGGGCATGATATTTGCAGCGACGGAATCGATATTTGCAGCGATATTTTTTTGTAAAAAGACTAAAATGCCTTTGGAGAAAAAAAAATTAAAATTTTCTATTCCTACTGTCTACTACTATTTAAAAAAAAAAAAAAAAACCCAGTACCATCGCCGGTCCCCCCCCCCCCCCCCCCCCCCCTTAAGTTGAGATTTTTGATATTTGCAGTAACCACCGGGCGTATCTTCCCTATTCCGGTAAAAAAATTTCGCAATTTTGACAAAACTACTAATAAATTCAGACATAATACAAGTAAAATAATTAATAAAATGCAATTGCCAACGAGCAGAAAGGGGAAAGCTCGTTGGCAATTGCAGGGGAAAACCGCACGGAAACGAGTTTTCCCCTTTTGACTGTCAAAATCATCGTAGCAACCTGCAAGGCGTCGGAAAAGTTTGAACTTTGAACAATTAATCGCTCTCCAAAACAAGGGAGGTCCGGGGTTGCTCATAAAGGCGGAGTGGTGAGGGAGGGAATTGAAGGGAGGCAGAGAAAAAGAAGGGGAAGGTGCGGCGGCAAAAGAAGGGAGGGAGAGGAAAAGAAAAGGAAGGGAAAAGGCAAATAGATAAGAAGTTTGAGTTTTGTTGACAAAAATGCCCTTAACAAAATTGGTATGTTAGTGGGTTAACGGTGTAATTTAACAGAGTGATCCAGAAAATGCAAAAACAAAAGTAAGATGACTTAGAAAACAATTAAAAAAGAAATGTGATTAAAACGTGAACATTTGCAAAGTAAAATGATCAAATTTTTAATTCACCCTAACAGAAACAAAAGATGAAATTCCAATCAAATAAAACTAACTTTTCTATATGAAGTATAAAGTAAAGAGGGGGATCACAGTACTGTTAAAAAAATCATTTAGTGTTTAAATTTGATATACAATTGTATATGTAATTACGCATATAAGGTCAAATTCAATGATTGAACTAACCCTTAATGGATTGTAGTTTTTCCTCAAATTACAAAGAAAAGAAAGAGAATGTTACAAATGGATTGAGTTGAGTTGCCAGGAGCCATTGAAGAAATCTCCTCCACAATAGCATTTCAAGAAGAACCAAACCAAAACAAAACTAGAAAAGTCACAATCAATTGCTGCCTTTTTGGCTGTTTAGGAGAGCTTCTTGGGAGTTTGGAAAAGCTTCTTTAACCTTTCTTTTTTTCCTTTTTTATTTTATTTTTTTGTCACCTTTCTCCTCCTCTCCCCTCCCATAATGTACTGATCAGTGATCTCAGATAACACATTGTTGCCTTGTTGCAATCATCATCATCATCACCGCTATTTATCTCTCTTCCCTTATCTTCATCATTCCCACTTCCACTTCCACGGTTGCTCCATTTCGCCCTCTTTCTTGTCTTTTCTTCAGCCCTTTTCTTCCCCCACTAACAAATCAGAATGCCTTTCACTATTTCCTTTTATATTAATTTTGATTGGTTAGTTAGAGGGCTCTGATGATAAACTCTGTTTTCCAGTTTTTCATTGCTTAAAAAAACAGAGCTTCATCTTCTGGAAACACCCTTTTTCAAATCCCTCCTAGGAATCTTCTTGCTGTTTTTATTTCTGGGATTTTTGAATGCAGAACATCCACTCAATCCAGGTTTTCTTGAAGAAAGTGAAGTTCTTGTAGGATGTTGAACTTCCTGCAAATCAGATTTTGGCTACAACTCTCTTGACAAGCTTTGATAGCTATGTAAGTAACTTCATCTCTTCTTTTCTCTTTCAATCATTAGTTCTGTGATTCTCCCTAGTTGCATAATAAAGCTATGGAATGAAGAAACTTTGAATGTATTGAATCTATCTTTTTTTCTGGGCTTGTTTTGTTATGTTCTTGAAACTCATATTATTGAGCAAGTAGTTATGGTGTCAATTAATACTTCTATATTCTTAAGTTTTTTTCTTCAATTATCAATAGAGCTGTTCTACCTTCTTTTGTATTATATGTCATTTTGTACATGCAAAAGTTGGTTAAGATTATTAAACTTCATAAATGAATATTTGATTCCAACTATTTCTCTTACATAAGCATATAACTTGTTAATCTCTAATTAGAACCCCAAAAAAAATATAATAAATGGAGTAGAGGTTGAAGTTGAGTTGCTTGCAAGGCATATTATATATCTTTCTTTCTTAATTATGTGTTTGAACACACATTTTCCATGCCTATTTATGACAATTTTGAGTTGCTTCAGTAATTAATCTGTGAATTGATCAATATTCTTGGGTTGTTCTTGTTTGTCTTCAGCCATGAAAAAGGAAAGGATGGAAGCCCATATCAATAATAGAGATCCCTTCTGGCTTTGTCTCCCTTTGGTTAAATACTAGCTAGTTTATCTTCTCTCTTTTCCAATTTCCATAATGGCCTCAAAATCAATCCTTCTAGCCATTTTTACACTTCTTTTTTTGTTTTCCCTCCCAATTGAATCCCTTAATGTAGAAGTTGAAGCCCTTCTTGATTTCAAGGCTCACCTTGTTGATCCCTCCAATTATCTAGATTCATGGACAGACACTTCAGATTCACCTTGCCAGTTTTATGGAGTTTCATGTGACAATAACACTGGTTCGGTCACTGAAATCTCACTTGAAGGAAAGTCTCTATCTGGGGTAATCTCCCCTTCAATTTTTGCACTCAAAAGCCTAACTTCTCTTTGGCTTCCTACAAATTCATTATCAGGGAGTCTTCCCAATGAAATAGCCAACTTTACCAATCTGAAAGTCCTGAATGTGACTGGGAACAACATGAATGGAAGCATCCCTGATTTGTCCAAGTTGACAAAGTTAGAGAAATTGGATCTTTCCATCAACTACTTTTCAGGGGAATTTCCAACTTGGGCTGGAAGTTTGGTCAACTTGGTTGCGTTAGGCCTAGGTGACAACATGTTTGATGAAGGTGGAATCCCAGAAAACCTTGGAAATTTGAAGAACTTGACATGGCTTTACTTGGCCGGTTCGAATCTGAGTGGAGAAATCCCTGAATCCATTTTCCAGCTTCAAGATTTGGGAACTTTGGATATATGTAGGAATAAACTCACTGGGATATTTCCAAAGTCGATAAACAAGCTTCGAAATCTCTGGAAAATCGAGCTGTTTCAGAACAATTTGACTGGGGAACTCCCAGTAGAACTTGCAGAATTGAGCCTCTTACAGGAGTTTGACATTTCTGAAAACCAAATGTATGGCACACTCCCTCCAGAAATCGGTAATCTGAAGAAGCTGACAGTGTTCCAATTGCATACTAATAACTTCTCTGGAGAATTCCCATCAGGATTTGGGGATATGCAATTTCTCAATGGCCTTTCCATCTACAGAAACAGCTTTTCAGGGCCATTTCCTGAAAATCTTGGCAGGTTTTCGCCATTGAATAGCTTGGACATATCTGAAAATCAGTTCTCTGGTGCATTCCCAAAGTACATGTGTCAAAATGGCAACTTACAGTATTTGCTTGCCTTAAGTAATAACTTTTCAGGGGAACTACCAGACACTTATGCTGATTGCAAGGTTTTGCAGAGATTGAGGATCAATCTGAACAAGCTCTCGGGGAATATCCCGGCTGGATTGTGGGCTATTCCTTCTTTAGAACTGATCGATTTCAGCGACAACAATTTCAGTGGAGGAATATCTCCAGGGATTGGGAATGCTAGGAAGTTGAATGAGTTGGTGCTAACAAACAATGGATTTTCTGAGGAGCTCCCAAAAGAACTCGGAAGTCTCGGTTTATTGGAAAGGTTATACTTGAACAACAACAGTTTTTCTGGAGTGATACCCTCTGAACTTGGTGCCCTGAAGCAGATTTCTTTCCTACATTTGGAAGAAAACTCACTCACAGGATTCATACCTGCAGAGTTGAGTCAATGTTCAAGGCTGGTAGATATCAATTTAGCGTCGAATCAGCTGAGCGGAGTTATCCCATCTTCGTTTGCTTCAATGATGTCCTTAAACTCTCTGAATCTTTCCAGGAATCAAATAACAGGCACAGTTCCAGAAAGTTTGGGGAAACTGAAGCTTTCTTCAATAGATTTATCAGATAATTTGCTGTTGGGAGTTGTTCCGTTGGACTTGCTGAGAATGGGAGGGGACAAAGGATTTAGAGGAAATAAGGAACTCTGCATTGAAGACAGCGCTCGAATTTCAATGAACTCAAGATTGGACGTTTGCAGTAGAAAGATGGATCACAAGAAGTTCATGAAGAACAAGATTTTCATTTCATGCTTCATATTATTCGGTATTGTCTTTGTTTTGGCTGGCTTATTGCTTGTGAGTTACTGCAACTTTAAGCATGGCCAAGCTGACATTGAAAATGGTATGGAAAATGGAAGGAAACTAGATCCTAAATGGAAGCTGGAGAGTTTCCATCAAATTGAGCTCGAGGCAGATGAAGTGTGTAACTTGGATGAGGACAATTTGATTGGAAGTGGAGGAACAGGGAAAGTTTATCGCCTCGATTTGAAGAAAGGCTGTGGTACTGTGGCTGTGAAGGAACTGTGGAAGGGTAATGCAGTGAACTTTATGGCCAGAGAAATGGAAATTCTTGGAAATATTAGGCATAGAAACATTGTGAAGCTCTATGCATGTCTTACTAGAGGAAGCTCCAATTACTTGGTCTTTGAGTACATGGAAAATGGTAACCTTTTCCAGGCACTTCACAGAGAAATCAAGATTGGATGGCCAGAATTGGATTGGTCGCAGCGGTACAAAATCGCCCTAGGAGCCGCGAAAGGAATTGCATACTTGCACCATGATTGTTCTCCCAGTATTATCCACAGGGACATTAAATCAACCAACATTTTGCTTGATGAGGATTATGAAGCAAAAATTGCTGACTTCGGCCTTGCTAAAGTTGCTGGTGTCTCAAAGGCTTCAGAATTCAGCTATTTTGCAGGCACTCATGGTTACCTTGCACCTGGTAAGTCTCAATAATCTCAACCATAATATATACATTCCACTAAACTTTATTGAAATGTTTGTGCAGAGCTTTTTATACTTCATCCACCCCACTAAAAATGTCATTGAAAAAATACTACTCCGTTCCACTAAAAGAGTCTTGTTTCTTATATAAGAAACATGACTCTTTTAGTGGAACGGAGTAGTATTTTTTCAATGATTAAGTTTATCTAAGACCACCTGTGACAACTAAGCCTTTATTCCACTAAATAGCAGCGGTTGTTCATTATTTCGCAAGCCATTTCCAAATTTATGTATTTGACCCTTCCCTTTGCATCATCCTTTGAACTTTCTGATCAATTTATGCTAACCTTTCATGCAGAAATGGCCTATACTCTCAAAGTAACCGAGAAAAGCGACATATACAGCTTTGGTGTGGTACTACTAGAACTAGTAACAGGTAGGAAGCCAATTGAGGATGCATTTGGAGAAGGAAAGGACATAGTCTATTGGGTGTCCACTCATCTCAACGAGCGGAAAAAGGTTCTCAAAGTTCTTGATCCTAAGACAGCTTGTGACATTGTTCAAGATGATATGATAAAGGTACTGAGGATTGCAACACTTTGCACTGCTAAGCTACCGAATCTTCGGCCGAGTATGAAGGAAATTGTGAAGATGCTCATTGATGCTGAGCCTGTCACATTCAGGTCTGCAGACAGCTCTGATAAGAACTCAAAGCTTTTCTTGTAAATGTTTATTACTTATTACTTTTCTGGTTCATGGTTATAAGATTGATGCCCAGTAGAAAATGTGAAGTAGTTTTATATAAGTTACCTTAGAAAATGTTCAGTACATTGTAAAAGTTGTGATAAGTTTGAGATTAGAAAATGTTCAGTACATTGTAAAAGTTGTGATAAGTTTGAGATGTGTTTCAAATTTGGTAATAATCCAAGAAAAGGAGAATTTTCCCATCTTCCCTTAACAGGCTTCTGAATTAGTACATCTCAACTAGTGGTTGTTTAAATTCAAAAAAAGAAAAAGAAAAAAAGGCTCATCAAGGTAAAATTTGGGTTTGCTGTTTTCAGGGGCTAGCCAAATATAGACCGAGAAACATCTCTTCTGCAACGCAATTATAAAATTTCTCACAACCTATATTTGGTGTGGTTCTAGCAATAATTACAGTTCCTCATGGAAAAGTGTGGTATTCCATCTATGTTGTGTTGGAAAAAGTTTGTTTTGCTGTTATTTCAGAATTGGATTACAATGATCTTTCAACATTTCTTCAATGTTGATAGAGGTATCAAGAGTTCTTGATAGACACTTATTTGACATCGTTAGATACTGGCTGAATTTAGAGGCTTTTATGCAGACTGGTTTCGACACCAATGTTCGATGTTAAAACGGTGTTGAAAGGTTCCAGACCTTTGCAACCACATTTAATAATCTACTTTCGGCGTCAAAAGATGTGTTGAAACGTTGCGGGAAAATTGCTAACGGTCTGATTTCAAATGAATAGTTGCCACTGTTCAAAGAACAGTTGCTCAAGTGTAGGATATAAAACTATATATACATCCAAAATAATATAAAGAGATTAACGCACATTGAAATAAAACTTCTTTGTAATAACAAACAATAAACAAACCCGCACACACACAATCTGTGCGGCGCACCAAAGCCGAAGCTTGGTCGAAAAACAACAGGAAGGTTATTCAGTTTCTCTCTGTCTATCTCTGTGATTACAATGGTCACCTATTACCTTTATTTATAGGCTAAACTATCTCTGAATCCTACCATTAATCTGATTAAGAACTATTTCCTAAAACAACTAGGTTTCCCAAAATAAACACAAAACCAAATAGGAAACAGACAAATAACAAATCTACTACAAACATAATTACCTAATTAATTAAGACAAGTTTGGTTTAATTAATTCTAACATAGCCTCCTTTAAACCAAACTTGAATCAAAACAGCTCCAATACCATCACGAGTTTGAATCTCCATTGAAATTTCCTTTGCAGTGTAGACAACATGCGAAACTAACTTGCAGTAGTTCTTCAGCTCTGCTTTCAATCTCATCGTAGAGACACCTTTGTATATGCCATGGATCTTCCGTCGAAATTCATGCCATGGATCTTCCGTCGAAATTACTCTTTATCGAAGAATTTATTCATATCCACCCATTCTTCTTCGTCTGAATTAATCTTCTCATCAACCTTGCAAATTTCAATAACAACCTCGCAATTCGAGGCATTTCCTTCAAATTTGATTTGAATACAAACTTGTATTTTGAGCATATCTTATCAAATTTTTCAGTCTGGTCTTTGACGTCGAAAACCAAAACAGCCGCAAGGCTTGTTTTAATCTTTGTAATTTTCTCTGTGATTACTTTGCATGTAGTGGAATCAATTTAGATTTCATTAAAGTTGTTTCTTATTCTTCTACATTCGTGATCGATCAGATTATAGCCTTGATCAATTTTCATTGTTTTGCCTCATTCGACGATTGCAGCTTCCCAGTTGGTTAATTTCTGTGGGTTAATTGAATTTGGGTCCTACATTAAGGGGTTGCCTCAATATTAACCAGTGAATGGTGACTATTCACCTTTATGAAAATGTGTTGTTAGTCATATATACAATAACTTTTTGTTCTCATAATCTTATTCAAACAATCAAAGAACTTACTACTTCTTTGTTTGGTACATTTATAGCAGGGCGATAAACTCTTTAAAGACAATGATTATACGCCTTAATTAGATTCAAAAAGTGGTTCAAAAAAATTCTTTTAAAGACAATGATTATACACCTTAATTAGATTCAAAGAGTGGTTCAAAAAAATTCTAGTTTTATTGTTATTATTGTTACAATATTATAAGTGTTTTTAGTTAGCACTTTTATTTCTTTTTTGTTATTCTTGAGTTTTGTACTAGTCTCGTAATCCCAAATTCTCCAACAATCTTAAAGAATTTATTATAGTCTTATCATGATAACCATTCAAGAATCTACCATGAAGGTTATGAATCAAGATATCATCAAGTTAAATGGGGAATACCTTCATGTGATGGAAGGATAAGATGGTGTTCTTCCTCATAGCCTCGAAAATTGCCTATCTTTTGAATCCAAATGTTCTACAAATTTCTGCCCTTAAGGATGATGATTCTGAGGAATTGAAAAAAGACCGTGATAAAAGTCAGAAGGATGAAACCTTATGTAGAGGTCAGATACTCAACAATCTATCCAACAATCTCTACGATCAGCAATAGTCCAAGAGAAATACGGAAAAAGTTGGAGCATGAATATGCCACACAAAAGTAAGAAACATCTAAGTTTCTTATTAAGAAGTTTGTTTACTTTAAACTTGATGGAAATTGTTCTCTCTTATGGATCAAATTCAAAGTTTTTAAGTGTTAATTTCAAAACAGAATGATTATGGTGTTGAAATTCCAGAGAGCCTACAAGTAGGGGTTATAATAGCCAAGTTGCACTACTACAAAAAGGGGCTTTAATGGCGGTTAATAAGGGCTTTTAACGGCGGGGTTTTGCATTTTTGAACCGCCATCTATCTGGCAGCCGTAGTAAGTTAGCGGACTTTCTACGGCGGTTAGAACCGCAGTAGAAAGTTCGGACTTTCTACGGCGGTTCGTGGTTGAACCGCCGTTGAAAGTGTAACTTTCTACTGCGGTCCAACATTGGACTGCCGTAGAAAGTCCGAACTTTCTACTGCGGTCCAAGGTTGAACCGCAGTAGAAAGTTACACTTTCAATGGCGGTTCATGGTTGAACCGCAGTAGAAAGTGAGACTTTCTACTGCGGTTCAACCACGAACCGCAGTAGTAAATTCGGGGTTTCTACTGCGAGTTGTGGTTGAACCGCAGTAGAAAGTCTCACTTTCTACTGCGGTTCAACCATGAACCGCCGTTGAAAGTGTAACTTTCTACTGCGGTTCAACCTTGAACCGCAGTAGAAAGTTGCCACTTTTTACACCCGAACCGCATTAAAAGCATTAAAAACATGCTGCTAAAACTTGAAATTTAATACAAATATCAGCAATATACAAATTGAAATCGCTTTTATAATACAGCGTATCCAAAAAATATTTGTACAACTCTAATATGAACAAGCCAATTAGTATCCTACAACTACGGAGGATGCTCCAAAATATAACGAGCGCATATTTTTTGCACTGCATCTATATCCACATTGCTTAATGGAGTGCGGTCGAGCTTGAAGTGCTGCAACAGAATTTTTGAAATTAAAAAGTAGCCGAGTAGCAAAATGAAATACAGTCAATATTAAGTAAGTTATGAGAAATATTTACCTTTTCAAGTGCCAATGTGGATGATTTCATTGCTATTTGGTACATGTAGTGCATTACATAGTACCCACACTCCCAATTGCTCGTTTGCTTTTTATGCTAATGAATTAATATGAAGATCATACAATTAATATATTGTATACAACACAACGGTAGGCATAAAAATTTAATATTCATAACGTCACTCATATTAATCTAATTAATTAAATAACTAGGACTCACTAATTTCTACAGATCGAATAGGCAATTGCATGCATATATTAACTAACCTACAGTTTTGATCTCACGGATTGCATGCATAAATCAAATACCTCAATAAATAACTTGACTAACTAATAAATTAATTGACTAACACTACTAACTTAGGCTACTGGACTCACGGATTTAATCAAAACAACTAACACTACTAATTGCTTAGGCTACTAGACTAACGGATGTAATTAAAAAATTTAATAAGAACCAATTTTACCTTAACTACTATCCACGAAGGTTGCATATGCACATTTCTGGGCAATCCTAAGAAAGCTTGATAGTTAAACATCACCCTATAAAAATGAAAGCGGAACGAAAATAATTAGCAATATATGGATATATAGGCATTCTAACCGTTGTTAATATATATAACTCACTCGTCTATAAGCTCCACCGCCTCCTCCTTCTGTGGATTTTGTAAAGAATCAAACAAGTATACAACCTTTTCTACTGGTCTAATGGCCATTAGCATCCAATGTTCACTGCAAACAAAAAATTTAATGACATACGTCAGATCTTTATATCAGTGTTTCTTAAATATTAGAGAATCGCTTACAGTGTCACTTACCCCTGAAGATAAGGCACCAGATACATTTCTTTATTCCTATCCTTCAAGATTCGCGCAATGTAGTTTACCCTAGCTTCAAGCGTATTTGTTACGGGTGTGACATGATCAGCCGAGAGGAAACCCCCTTTCTCCCATTCCTTTCAACTAACTCATGTAAAGCTCTAAAGAATTTACAAAAAGGGCTTCATTGGTTAGCCTATGCACATGGAATGCATACTATATATAACAATAATCAGAAATAGGTTATAAAATTAAGTGGAAACTCACTGGGTGAACAACTGCATCAAACTGTTTGAGACCTGGCTTTCTCTGGTCAATAACTCTGCGAGATCCCCTCGATCCATCAGATTAGGTAGGTCCAAACCTATGACTTCTCTTGTCATTTGAAAGCAGAAGCCATTGAAGTCCGAATCATTATCCATTCGGAGCTGTAACTCTTGCAATGGATCAGATGTCGATGAGGATGACTCCTCAGTCGGAACCGTCGCCGAAGGAGATGTCTTGTCATCCATAGAATTCATCCGGCCTTTTTTCTTTTGGGCACTTTTATCCACCTAACATCATTTGAAATAACATTAAATATACAAAACGGTATTAAGTAATTCACAAATAAATGAAAGAATATACCTTTTTTACCGGAGCCGGCTGAATAATTTCAATAAACTCTTTAGGCCATTCCACGAAAAAGGACTTGGCCATTCCCACTGTTGCAGCCTCTTCCTCAGGAAAGGGTAGCAGGGCACAGTCATCATAGGAAATTTTAATTGTGACCCTCGCGCAACCTTTCCTAACCTCGCGCCCGTGGTGCTTGCTTTGCTTATAAATATTTCCTTTTGCCACAAGCTTACGCCGCTTTTGCGAATCCTCAGAGAGGAACAGATGTCATTCACACCCGTCCTAAGATAATAGGCAAGCGAATGAACATTAATCAACTATTAAGTCTAACTTAACAAAGCACTGTAATAATGCTAAAAAAAAAATTGAAGAAGAAAGTTGCCTTCTAAACAAGTATTCACTTGAAACCAATCCAAGGAATTATTCAAAGCATAAAACATGCACTGAATTTAATTTAGTTTTAAAAATACCACGTGTATTCTATGAAAATATACATATTAATTTTATTTACCTTGTATTCGCCTAAAGCACCGCCGTCAGAGGCTTTGATCGGGTCCGTAGGTGCAACATGTAGCATCTCCAAATCGGGCAACCTTGTAGGTATCAGAGGAGAAACAGGGCTCACAGGGGATACAGGGACCGCTCCGGAGGTCTCTAGGTGCAAGCTCTCATCTTTGGCATTATTGATGACGGTGGCTTTTAATGTATCATAATCGGTTCCCATCTTACCACATATAACCCCAATCATCATCTTCAGCTGTGTCTGACATTCATCTAGTTGGGGAGTGGTTTTCTGAAGCTGTCGCTTAGTTAAATCAAGTTCCTCTTTAAGCGACGGCTTTGTTTTCTGTGGGAAAACATCTGTGATACGTGCCCTGGTAGAATGGCCGCGATAACGACCGGGGTGATCGCGCTTTCCCGTTGCAATGACAAGAATGTCATTCCTACCCTCTGCAACGGTCTCCCCTTGGGACTCGCGGGAACATAGATTGTCCTACACATTTTGCCAAATATAGTAAATGTAAATAGATCAATTAAATATAAATAAATACACATATACAGAGATTATTCATTTATGTATATAAATTTTAAATATAAAATTGATAACCATAATTATAAAATATAAATAAATACACATATATACAAATTAATCATTTATTTACTTTACAGTGACAACTAGATAATTATAATTGCGATATAAACATTTAATGACAACCAAATTATTAATTAGCATTTCATCATAGATATCTAGTAATAAATAATCAGTTATAATAAAAAATCTATACACATATACTTTAAATATTAAAAGAATTGAAACATAAGAAAATGTATGGTGCAAAACTTACAATTTCCATCCCTACACGCCCAGCCTCTGGCGTGAAGTATTCCCCTTTTTTGTTCGTGTGGGCCTGTCTCCAAAGTAGATGACGGCCTGGCACTGAATAAGAATCTTCGCCTTCTTCTTCGGACTGACCCTCCTCTGAAGGCTTCTTTCCGGATGCACTCACCTCCTCGTCATGCAACTGCTGCTTCAGCAGTCGGTAGCCACCGCGAGATAAATTATGGTAGAAAGCATTTAAATTGGCATTCTTTTGAGCTTTTCCACGAATTGCCTAGAGAGAAATATAATGAAAAATTATTATCCCTAAACTGAGCAATTTCAAATATCCAAAAAGAAGAAGGAAACCAATTTTAAAAAAATATACCTGCCATTCTTCTGTCTCGCGGCTAGCCTTGAACTTAATCCATGTCTCCCTAGGGAGAAATTTATATTCCAAGCATGGGTCCCTACCCTTCATGGCACCATGTACATATTTCCCTAAATAGGATTTCCAATCTTTCCAACGTTTACCGGCATAAGAAATCCACTTTGATTCGAGTTCTTCGGTTGACTCGAAAACAAATAATGCCTACAGTGAAAATTAGGAGTAAAAATGTAGTGAGGAATTTGAGTTCATTTGTATGGAAGAATTAGGAAACAAACAATGCATTATAATTAAAGAAAATACCCGTATTTCCATCCAAACTCTCTTCTTGATCTCCTCGGGAACTTTGGGCCATGATTCATATTCCACTATGTCCACTTTGCTCCGGGCCGTATATGCAACAAAGGTAATCCACTTTACATGATACACTTTAGGCTCGAGCTCGGAATCAAAAGAAATGTCAAGAGTTTTCCCATTCTTTCGCATTTCCAATAGATCATTGCAATTTGTGGGCCCTCTACCTCTACTAGATGTAGTAGAAGAACCATCTCCATTGCCATTACCCTCATCACTATGCTCCGTATTGCTTTTCCTTTTTCGGCCCATTGAAAGTACCTTAAACTTCATTTACATAGAAAGAGAATTCAATATAACATATATGCAATTAAAGAATAGCTTTAATGTCAAATACAAGAATGCTTGTAATGTTGAAAAAAAAGGCAATGGACATTCGCAAAATTCACTCCTAAAAATACACAATTACCATTATCCAAATTAAACCAAATGAGGGCCAAAAAAAAGTGGACTTATAAAGGGTACCATTGATAAAGTACTTCACATTTCACAACCAACAACTAATGTGGAAAAAAAGGCAATGTACATTATCAAAATTCACTCCTCAAAATACACAATTACCATTATCCAAATTAAACCAAATGAGGGCCACAAAAAAGTGGACTTATCAAGGGTACCATTGATAAAGTACTCCACATTTCACAACCAACAACTAATGAGAACAATCATTCATTTCTACTAAAGGAATAAAATTTCACAAAGTGGAATCAACAACAAAGCATTTTCCTCATTATCACTAAAGGAGGAACACTAAATCGAATAAAAACCGAAATCAAACACCAATGTACTAAAATTAATCAAGCAAAACCGAAATAATCATTTGAGTTTCTCATTTTCAAAAACCTAAACCCGAATTTCAAAGGGTACCTAATGGAACATTAATCAAAACCCTAGGTTCTCAACTTATGTAGGACAAAACACTTCTTTTGAACAACCAAACCAAATGCTACAAACAATCAATAAATCCAAAAAATTTCAAAGCTTTCATCACAAGGATTAAAACCGAAATCAACCATAAATATCAACCCAAAAAATCCTAGTGCAATGGGAAGCATTTACAAAATGTAAGGTTAAATACACAAAAGTTTTAAAATGAAAGCATAGAAGGTGGAACCTTTTGGGTGAACTTCTACAACCAAGCTTTAAGTTTATATGGGAGGGTGGAAATGGAGAGCCAAACAACGGCCTTGTGTGGTCCAGCCGAACAATCGGTGAATGCTTGGGCAGCCGACGGGTGATCGGAAGGTGGAGGAGCTCGCCGGAGACGGAGAAGCGGCGAAGAAGCCGAACGGCCGCGGGAGAGAAGCTTCGGGAAACAGGGGAAGTGAAGGGGGAAAAAAAGGGAGAAGAAAGGAAGAGAATGAGAGAGGAAATGAAAAAAGTAAAAATTTGAATTTTAATAAATAACCGGTCGTCGGTTCAACCGCGAACCACCGTTGAACCAACATTCAACTGCGGTTCAACATTGAACCGCAGTTGAAAGTATCTTTCAACTGCGGTTCACTTTCAACTGCGGTTCGCGGTTGAACCGCCGTTGAAAGTGTACTTTCAACGGCGGTTCATAAGTGAACCGCAGTTGATTCTCCTTTCAACTGCGGTTCGCGATTGAACCGCCGTTGAAAGTCCCCACTTTTTCTCGGTTTAAATAGAGGAAAAAATTGGAGCCAATTCCCGCGCGGGCATATTTTAATATTAATTTTTTTTTTTCCATTTTCAAAAAACTAATCCCACAATTTTGTAAATATAATAATACATACCCAGATTTTGTATATTTATTAATTATGTACACAATCTCGACTTTTATTAACCATTTCATAATTAAATTTCAAATTTTTCATTGAACTATTTGCATTTAAATTTCCCGCGCGTGCTACTACACGTACAATAATTATAGGTCAAAGATAAAAATTAATAATTTCCGTAAATTTAATTACATGTAAGAGCCAAGAAAGTAATTAATAAGCTTCATTATGTTCCCTAAAATTCCTACTTTTTCGACTTGGCGAACGGGATAAAAAAATCAAATCCACAAATGCATTAGGTACGTATAGTAATATAAAAATTAATTAATAAAATTTAAGTGGCCGAAAAAAAATTAAATAGATACTGTACATTATTTCATTAATTTACATACATACATATATATATATATATAAACATTTTCCTCTTTTCTCCTTTCCCCTCTTGCACATCATCCAACTCTCTCCTCTCTGCTCTCGATCTCTTGTAAATTTCCACTGCATAAATAAAATGTTTTCATGCATTCACGCGAAGAATTGAAGACTTGAAGACAACTTTTATAATTAAGTCTTATATATATATATATATATATATATACGTACGTATTTTGAAAAAAATGGAGGTTTACGTTGGGACTCTGACGGGGCCGGAAGACCATCATCCTCGAGGTCAAATCCTGCGACCCAATTCAGAATGTCAAAGCGAAAATCCAGTAAAAGGGTGGCGCTTCACTATCTATTTCAATCTTAAGAGTCACCACGGTTAATTTATGAAAATTGGGAAAAAAAACTTAATAGAGAGTAGGGTTTAGGGTTTAGGGTTTAGGGTTTAGGGTTTAGAAAATGATATGAAAATAGAAAATTCATGAGTAGCGCGGGAATTGGCTCCAAAAACTACTTTTCTAAGGCGGTTCAACCGAGAACCCGCCGTAGAAAATACTTTCTACGGCGGTTCATGTTTGAACCGCTGTAGAAAGTTTGATTTCTACGGCGGTTCAAAGTTGAACCGCCGTAGAAAAATAGTTTTTGGAGCCAATTCCCGCGCTACGTACGTACGCATGGATTTTCTATTTTTTGTACCAAATTCAAAATACATTATATATATATATATATAAGAATTAATTATAAAAGTTGTCTTAAAGTATTCAATTCTTCAAATGAAAATATTTTATTTATGTAGTGGAAATTTACAAGATATCGAGAGCATAGAGGATCGAGAGAGTTGGATATATGATGTGCATCAAGAGGGGAAAGGAGAAAAGCGAAAGATGTTTATATATATATATGTATGTATAAACATATATGTATATATATATGTTTGTAAATTAATGAAATCCAGTATCTATTTAATTGTTTTCGGCCACTTAACTAATATTAATTAATTTTTATATTACTATACGTACCTATAATGCATTTGTCGAAAAATTAGATATTTAAGGGAACATATATATTTATAAGTACTACTCATTGGAAGAAAAAAATAATAATACAAGAAACATTTATTCATAAATGAAAAACAAGGAAATCAATTTTCCGAAAAATTTGACAAAGTCTCCCCTATAAATGTAACGTACTCCCTGTAAATTCGATGCACATATACTTAAATACTTCACTAAAATTCCAACTATTTCGAATAATACGGAATTCAGTTTCAAATCACTTCAGACAGAATCTCCTCTGCTTGTTTTTTACCAAAACACAAGTGCAATTTAAGATCAGCACAGAAGCTTCACACAATTTCAAACAATAACATATTCATTTATAAACAGTTCCGCATATGAAGTCCCTGGAAATTTTGTCCCTTGATTGCGCGGCTTCATCCGAGTTGTGACCTGTTTCAATCCCACAGTACGAAGGATAAAAATAAATGTTGTTATAAATTTATGTCCACCTATTTTCATTAAAATCAAAGAAACATATACAAATACACACACACACATACACACCCACGGGAATTGAAGTTTAATAAAAATAAACAATATACCTGAAAATGATTCTTAACTTATTCTCTTTCTCTTATGGGACACTTGATCCTCGTACCATAATCCTTCGCTGTGGTCATCACGAAGTATGTATTTATCAAGTTCCCTATCTTCCTCATCTGCTCTCGGTTCAGGTAACCCACTAGGGAAAGGGCCAGCCTCATGAAGCCCTTTTTCTGTATCAATCCCTTCCACACCGTGATGTTGTTTACCATGAAGAACAACAGACCAATGTTCGTCACAAGGATCGGTGATATAAAAAACTTGTTTCGCCTGCGATGCAAGTATCATCAGTTCGAACCCCGCTATTGTTATCAACCCATTTGCAGCAAAATACAGCTACTTTGAAACAAACATAGTCAAGCTCCCAAATATCTTCGATCACCCCGTAATAAGCCATGCTTGCATACAATGGATTTTTATCCTTCCTGCTAGAAACATGTAAAGCCTCTGAGATTAATGTAACACCACTGTTTTGTGCCGTACTCTTCTCATCTTGTCTCTTAGTAGCAAATGAATATCCATTTATGTCAAGCATGAAAATGCTCGTACCGCAGGGCTGGGCCTAAATGCCAACCATTTCAATGTCTCCGAAACGTCTTTGCCCAGGACAGCATTACCAAACCAATAGACAAATGTCCGAATATGTTCATTGAGCACACGTTGATCCGTCCAAGCAGGATAAGACGTTCTTATTGACTGTATGTGGTCTGTCACATAGGGCGCAACTTCTTCAGAATTGCGCAGAATGTAGAGATGCGCCTTCATCAATTCAACATTAGACGGTAAAAAAATTTTTCCTCCCCTTGTGCCCATACCTGTAATCCTCCCATCGTGCCGATTCTTAGATATTCCAATAGATGCGGTCCCGGCCAAGTACTCAGTGCAAAACTCAATGACCTCCTCAGCTATATAACCTTCAACAATACTAGCATCAGGACGACAACGATTCTTAACATACCCCTTATATACTTTCATATATCGCTCGAATGGGTACATCCATCTCAAATGAACAGGCCCGCAGATTTTTATCTCTCTAACCAAATGAATCACCAAATGCACCATAATATCAAAGAAGGCGGGTGGAAAATACATTTCTAATTGACAAAGGACAACAGTTATTTCATCTTGTAGCTGATCAAGTCTTTCACGCGCGATAACCTTGCTACATATAGCATTGAAGAAGAAACAAAGTCTTGTTATACTGGACTTAACATGCTTGGGCAATATCGAGCGAATAGCTACAGGCAACAATTGCTGCATTAAGGCATGGCAATCATGAGACTTAAAATCAACCAGTTTTAAATCTTTCAAGGAAACAAGTCTGCTTACATTTGAAGAATATCCTGATGGAACTTTGATGCTACGCAAACTTGAACACAGTTGTTTTTTCTCTTTTCTGGACAAAGTGTGACAGGCAGGGGGTAGATATGTGCGTTGTCCTTGAGCTACCGGTGCTAAATTTGCTCTTATGTTCATATCAACCATATCAAGTCTCGCGTTGTAACCATCCTTAGTTTTACCAGGGATGTTCAAGAGCGTACCTAACAGGCTTTCGCAAATATTTTTCTCAATATGCATAACATCGAGACAATGTCTGACATCCAAGTTCTCCCAGTATGGAAGTTCAAAAAATATGGCTTTTTTCTTCTAACAACTTGTATCATTATTGCTGGATTCCGAAGTTTTACCAAGCTCCACATTGATGTCCGTCACACGAGCTTTCACCTCTGGCCCGCTCAAGGGTTCTGGAGCTTTTCTGAACTCTTGGAATCCATTGAATGCTCTTTTCATACGGCGATACGGATGAGTCTCGGGAAGAAATCTGTACTCTGCTCACATATTGGACATGCTTTATGCCTTTTAACAGAGTACCCAGACAAGTTTCCATAAGCAGGAAAATCATTAATGGTACAGAACAATATGGCACGTAATGTGAACATTTCTTCACGGTAGGCATCAAACACAGGTGCGCCTTCATCCCATAACTTTTTCAAGTCTTCAATAAGAGGAGCAAGATACACATCGATGTCATTTCCTGGTTGCCGTGGGCCTGAAATCATTAGAGACATAAGTATGTACTTGCGCTTCATACACAAGTAAGGCGGCAAATTGTAAATAACCAACATCACCGGCCATGAGCTATGTGTGCTACTCAGACTGCCAAACGGGTTTATTCCATCAGTACACAGACCAAGCCTCAAATTTCTGGCTTCTCCCCCGAAAGAAGGATACATTGAATCAATCTTTTTCCACTTATCTGAGTCTGATGTATGCATTATCACCTTGTCATCATCACTGGGAATACACCGATCTGAATGCCATGTCAATAGTTTTGCATCTTTTTCATTAGCGAACAACCGTTTAAATCTCGGTATTATAGGAAGATACCACAGAACCTTAGCCGGCGACCCCTTCTTTTGCGCATCAGAACTGTCTTCAACAGCATCACACAGCTGCTTGTTTTTGTATCGGGGAGTTTTACACTTAGGACACCGCAATAAATCCTTATACTCATTCCTGTAGAGGACGCAATCATTTGGGCAAGCGTGGATCTTCTTATACTCCATACCCATTGGACACAACATTTTTTTGGCCTCGTAAATTCGATCTGGAAGTTCATTATCTTCTGGGAGCATATCTTTCAATACCCTCAATAAGGCTGTAAAACTAGTATCTGACCACCCATTTGCCGCTTTCAAGCTAAACAACTTCAAAACACTAGACAATCGTGTATATTTACTGCAACCCTTGTATAGAGGCTTCTCATTGTCACCCAAAATGGAAGCAAGAACTTCCGGTTTATCAGCAAAATCCTCGGCCACATCCTCAATCATGGCATCTAATCGATCTCTAGTAATCGCATCATCTCCTTTTGCATGAGATTTTCTTTGCTCAGGTAAACCATCAATACTTTCACCATGCCAAATCCACAGTTTATAAGAAGGATCAAACCCGTGCCGATATAAATGGAATCTTATTGTATCTGAGTTATCAAACCGCGCCCCATTTTTACAAGCTTTGCACGGACAATGGACGTACTTTGTATTCTTATAAGCGAATTGAATGAAATTCTCAACTTCTCTCGCATAAGAATCGGAGGTCCGATCACCACAGAACAAGATATTTCGATCCATGTGTAACTAACACCTTGAAATAATTAAAAATACCAAATAATAATTCAACAAACAATGTACAAAGTATCAAGTTGCATGCTTGTCTTAGCACATGTCATAATACTTATGTTAGTCATATATAATCAAAACTACTATAATACCTCAATGAAAAAAATAATGCAATGACAACACATGCGTAATAGACATAATCAAATGAAGAAGAAACTCTAAGTTTTTCATTTATGCATTTCGTCAAACACATAAAATGCATAAAAAAATAATACACACTCTAAGTAGTGCTAATTATATGAACATCATCCATTAAAAATCAAACACTATAAATCAAATTACATCACCAAAAACTACATAGTATAACTAAATAGGGTTCCACAATACTAAGGTTCGCCACATACATGGAATATATGCAACTTTAATTTTCAGCCATGCATCTACCATAAATAAAAATAAATGTTATAGGATGACATATCTAAAGTACAAGCATAAGCAATTACTGAGAAATTTTAGAAGTTTCTAACCTTTAGGTGGTAAATTTTAGCTCCAAATGACGATTCTTTAGGTTCAACGTGCAAAACCGTAGTAGAAATTTGGAGACAGACACTTTCGGCCGCGATATGGGAATACACGATGTTATTTAGGTTTTAATATATACGTCAATACTACGGCGGAGAAAATTAAACCGCCGTACGGCGGTTGGGACACACCGCCGTAGAAAGTGGACTTTCTACGGCGGTTGCCTTCCAACCGCCGTAGAAAGTCCCCTTTCTACGGCGGTTTGTCCCAACCGCCGTAGAAAGTCCCTTTCTACGGCGGTTCATTGTTAAACTGCCGTAGAAAGTCCCGTTCTACGGCGGTTCATTTTTAGACCGCCGTAGAAAGTTCGCATTCCTTTTATTACTGCGGTTTTCTATTTTCCACCGTTAATCCGCAGCCGTTAAAGCTCCATTTTCTAGTAGTGTTGCCTACTTCATAGAATGATTGTCAAAGAAAGTTGATTCACTCTTCTGAAATACTAACTATGATTAGTGTTTTAAAAACATTTGATAATTGAATAAGGTGTTAGAGTTATTCACAAGATAAATGTTGAAGGTAATTTTAGATTGGAATTGGTTGAAGGAGAATAAGAAAAGAAATTTAGAGAATGCTAATTTTGTACGTTAATAAGAAGAAGCATAGAACTAACAATGCAAAGAAAGGGCACTACAAGGTGAAATGCAAATCCAATAAGAGACAAAAAAAAAAGAGATAACACTCCAAGTGCAAATCTTGATGAAAAGAATACCAAAAAGTGTTGCAGTTTGATCTTTGGTACTACACACTCCAGTTGACCGAAGTGATGATGATTAGCCTGATGGAACTGAATATGGTCCTTAGGAAGAGGAAGGAGCATCAGAGGAAGAGAGCAATCAGTATGTGCAACCTCCCCAAATTGCTCGAAAATTGAAAACTTTTTATGATTATGTGCTTAGAAAACAAGCCCTGGTGAATTATAAACGGCTCACCCGCCGGTACCAATGATGATTAAGTGTCACATGTTGGACCTGCTTTATGTCTTTGGTTTTCTTAGGTTTCTTACTTTTTCTTTTTTCTTGCATTAATAAAATGAGTGTCAAATCCCACTTCCAATTCAAAAACAAACAAACAAACAAAAAACAAAAAAAAATGAAGAAAAGATACTAGTGCTCTTTTGACAACTCTTCGATGTTGATAGTGGTATCAAGAGTTTGTGGTCCTCACATGTTTGACATAGTTAGTGGTATCGAATGAACTGAGATAGTTTGGATGATTTTGAACCTTTGATGCAAATTGACTTCGACACCAGTTTTAATGTCGAAACGGTGTCGAAAAGTTTTAGACCTTGGTAGCTGCATTTTCTTAATCACTTTCGGTGTTGAAAGCTGTGTCAAAAAGGTTGTTGCAAAACTGCCAACGACCTGATTTTAGACTAATGGTTGTGGCTATATTTTGAACAGTTGCTTTAGTGGTTGCCTCAATATTAACAAATGAATGGTGACTATTCACATCTATAAAAATGTGTTGTTAGTCAGATTAAATATCAACTTCTTTTCCTCTCATGATCTTGTTCAAACAATCAAAGAAATTACTACTTTATTTTTTGCTGAATCTATTGTATTGTAGAATAGTATTGTCATTAAACCCGATTAGTGAGTATAGTGTGGGTTAAACTATTTGAAAACAGTTATTACACCCCTTAAATTCAAAATGTGGTTTTAGAAATTCCTAATTTTGCTATTATTCTTGTCACATTATTTGTGTTTTTAATAATCTCTTTTATTTCCTTCATGTTGTTCTTGAGTTTTCTAGTCTACTAACCCTAAATTCTCCAACAAGTTGAACTGTCATTAAGCACAACAAAAACATTTCAAAACTATTGAAAATAATTTTCTATTATAATCAATACAACATATTTTTGTATCACCTAGACAATTAGCATTGATGAAATCACCCACATAGTAAAGATCTATTGACACTCTCTCTCCAAACTCCTATGAGTATTGTGTGTTCTTATTACACCAAAACTTAAATTTCAAGGTTCAACATATCTTGAATGCTAACTCTTTTATTATTCTGATTAAATTAAATTTGACAAGTACATCTGCCAATAGACATACATGTCAACATAGTCCTATAGTTGCTTTCGAGCAAAATCAATTTGCTGCTAAAACTTTGTATCTCTTTTCAACTAGATGATATATGTTTAGGTATCACTGAATTCTCTCTTTGAACTTATACTAGTCTTTTTCTTTCTATTAGTGCTTCTATTTGGTAAAGGCACAATAGAACGGATGTACAATTGTCCTTGAGATGTGGGTAAAATTTGATATATTCGTTGTAAACATTTTGAAATTAATGTTCTTTCATAGTCATTCAAATTTTTTTCTTCTATACCTTATACTCCTGGAATGATAATCATTTATGTTTTATTAACTTTTTCATCTTAGTTTTTCATTCTATCACCCATTATTCCAAAAGAGAATCGGGGGAGGATCGTATGGTACGGTGTACTTAGCCAGGGTTCCATCTTCACCAACATTAACGTTTGCAAAAATAGTCATATTGTAAACCAATATATTTCTTCATCTATAGAAGCAAAGTTCGTGAAAGAATTCAATGCTAGTTCATGGTGTCTGAACGCATCTTCAAAAATGCGATAAGGAATCACAAAATAATTATGTATGTAAGCTTTATAGCCTATTATTCTCACATTATAAAGCCTTTCTCACATTCATCCTAAAGATTTGGTTCACTGTGACATTAAGCCTTGCAACATTCTTGTTTTCAATACTTTAAAGTGTTTTTACCATTTCAAACTCGCTAATTTTGGACTTGCAATGTTTGTTTGGGAGACTGAAACAAAATGGTTTCAAGGAACAAAGGCTTATTCATCACCGAAATCTATAAAATATGGCTTGCGTGCAATGGCGGAACTAGATGGAGACTAGCAAATCTAGCCTTGTAAGAAACTTTTTTTTTATTAGTAGGTATTTATATTTTAGTATTAAAAAATTTATATAAATATTTGGCTTCTACAAAAAATAAATAAATAAATAAAATTATTGTTAGTGGCCCCTCCAATTTTTTAACCCAAGTTCCGCCACCACTTGTGCGGCATGGGGAAATATATATGGTCATTTGGGTGCTTTGTTCTTGAGATGACGATGAGCGGAAAATCAATTTGGAATAACGAAGATGACAGTGACGTGATTGATATTCTCGATCTCACTATTCAACAACAATAGAATAAAGTACCTAAAAATGTGTCTGAGCTCAGAAGAGATTCCTTGTTGAGAAGTTTTTTGAGATTAACCCAAATGATAGGTGCACTACTAATATGAATTTGGATCATCCATTCATTAAGGAAAGAGTGAATTTCTCAGTTTATCACAAATCTTTGGCCATGTTACCCGAATAGACACGATCCTTTAAAAATTAATTTTTTCATTACAAACCTTTCGAAAACGTAACATAACATGACATTCCTTCCACCCCCTCCATTAAACGCCTGATGGAAGCAATTTTTTAAGGGTAAAATTGTCCAATTTAATATTCTTTTGTATCACTTTTGTACTACTTAAATTTTTTTACAAAACAATCTCCAGTCTTTCATTTAATTTTTGAAAACCTTATTTGTCTTTATATTGTTTAAGTTGCAGTGACCCATTGAAACCCAAAAACCTACCTTCTTACCATTACACTCTGCCGCTTTCCCCTAGTTCACCCTAATTCCTCTGCTGCTGTCGTCTTCATCTTCCCCCTCCATCCTCGCCATTTTCATATTCCCCTTCCATCCTCGCCGGCTTCATCTTCCCCCTCTATTCTCGCCGCTGAGAAAGCCATATGTTCCCATAGCTCCACAAAACTCAGACGCCACAGTACTTTTTGGCACTATTCAATAGTCGCTCCCCGCCTTGTCTGAGATGACGATATTGAAGAGGACTATAATCCGCTTCTTCTGTTTTGTATGTCGATTGAACTAGTAGGCTTCTAAAATTACAACCATCGCAAGCCTCTTCTTCTCGCAGCTGCAGCTTTGTACGTCGTCCAAGTTTTTTATTCCTCCACCGCACCATCGTACTTTGATTCCTCTACTGACCGCCGCTACTTTGCTTGTTTTCGTTAATTTTGGAGGTTTCTATGATTTCTGCCACCCAGTTCTTCAGATCTAGCAGACCAACACACCAAATCCAAAACGTCGTGACCACTTTCTCCACAAATCTGCAACCCCGACGGGGTCTTCCATCTCCAGACCACTTCTCCTTCCTTCTCCCTTTTTTCCTCCCTTACGTTTTATAGTTTTTTTTTTTTTTTTACTAAAATTGAGTTCTAAATTTTATTGTTTGAATTGGGTGCTGGATGTTTTTCCTGTTCTAATGATAGGATGTCCTTTTTTTATAGTTAGATTCTTGAAATTATGTGGATGGTGATTGATTTGGGTATTTTTAAGATCACTGCATTGTTAGTTTAATGGCGTCAAATGTGGTATTAGGCGGTAAACAGCGGCGACGATGGTGGTTGTGGTGGTGGTGAGTGGTCGGCAATGGAGTGGTTATGGTGTTAATAAATGTAAAAGAAAATTAGTTTAATTAAAAATAAAGGGCATTGTAAAAATAGAATTAATAATTGGTATTAATTAATAAGGAAGGAAATATGGAAAAAGAGAATATTGATTTAAAAATTAAATTTGTGAAATGAAAAAGGAAATTAATGTTTGTAAAAGGAAAATGAAAAGTAAAGACATAAGAAAAATAAAACGTTGAGTTTGCAAAAAATTTAAATTTTGAAGAAAGAGAAAAGTGAAATTTGGAAAAAATTAAAAGTAAATTAAACACTAAAAAAGATTTGGAAAAGAAAACGTTAAATTAAATTAAAATCTTTAAAAATGAAGGGAATAAGGAATTAAACATAATGTTTTAATAAATATTTTTATTATTAAATCAATTGTATTGGACGAATATGTAAAAAAAATTAAAAGAGTGAGGGTTTTTTTTTGTAATAAAGTATAAAATAATGGAAAGAAAACACAAAGGAAAATGAAATTGGACAATTGTGGCCCCAGAAAAAGGTTCTGATAAGTGTTTAACGGAGGGACTTGATGGAATGTCATATTTTGTTACGTTTTCGATGAAAAAATTAATTTTAAAATGATCGTGTTTATTCAGGTAATATGGCCAAAGGTTTGTGATGATTTGAGAAATTCACTCTTAAGGAAAATACAAAGGGAATGATAGAGCCTTTTGGGTTGGAAATGTTTGTTTAGCTTAGATGGATAACCCTTTTGGTTTTTGGATCAGTGAGAGGAATGCATGTTTTCTTCTTCAACTGCAAAGTAATGTGCCACTCATGAAGAAAAGAAGAATTCATATGACGCTTTGGAAAGTAATACCTATTTGATCTTTTATTTGGATAGTTGTTTTCCATTTGGGGAGATGCTTTGGTGAGTAATTTGCTTGCATGTTGATTGAGAAGCGAAGTTTATTCGTACATATGTGTGGTTTTAGTATTTAGAAGAGTGGTTTGTTAACTTCAAGAATTTGACAATGTAATATAGATTTAGGTTTGTACATGGAAAAATCTAATATTACGAGGATTCAAAGTAACACAAAAGTTATTTGAATTAGAAGTTTTTGAAGAAATCTACGGAAAAAATTCATTCAGTAAAATGCCTTATGCTTAGAAAATTTCAACATTAACTCTTCTTCTTCTTCTTATTCCATCATAGATTTCTTGCACTTAGTTATAATCTAACTGTGAGAAATTTTTCAAAAAAAGGCCATTAAAGAAACTAAAACTCAATAAAGATTTAATCAAGGTCATACTGTGGAAGTAGTATAAAAGAATCGAGGGGAGGATCATACAACAACATGTACTTAGCCGAGGTTCCATCTTCGCCAACATTAACATTTACAGCAGTAAAAATAATTATGTTGGAGAACAATTCATCTTTATCGAAAGAATAAATTTTTTTTTTAATGTAACTATAAAATTAATTGTTTTGTACTTTTCCTTTTTGTCTTAGATGAATTCCATTGGAAGAACTAGCCTTGCTAGCTTTGAAATCTTTAGGACTTTTCATTTGCCGTTGTTTTTCCTTTCTCTATCTGATTTTCTATCTTTTTGAAAAGTTTTATATCTAGATTCCATTTCAAAATTTCGATTATAGCGTCTACTTCTAGGGGCATCAACTAGAGAGTGAAGAAAAGAAAGCAGTCCCGACGATACTAGTACAAAGCAAAAAACCATGGTATCTATGTGGAAGTGAGTGATGAATTTGAAATAGAAAGGAAACAAGAAGATAATGAAATGTTACTGAAAACTTACAAATGCCCATGGTTGTAATTGAAAAGCAGGGTTCAACTTTAACCTCAAATGATAATTAAGTGTTAGTTCAAACAAATGAGGCAGCCAGTAATCAAGTCCCAGTAGAGAATGTAAAGTGCCAATGGCAGCCAAGTACGCAAATGAGTACAAATTTGGAGAGGGAGGCCTCTGACCATAATCACAATCAATTTCTAGAATGACTCAGATAGAATGACCTCCCCAATTTCATTGACCAAGTTAACATCACAGTTTACATTTGATTCATCATCAACAACAGTTGTTAAATCCAACTCTGAAATTTCAAGAATTGTAGAGTTTTGGTTTATGAAATCCCAATTATCAATAGCAACCTAAGAGGGCAAGGGGGTGAATTAAGTTCTTGACCCTTTAAAAATTTCTTTTACAAAGAAGAGCAACTTTGAAAAACCTTTTTCAAAGACAAGTGTAAAGACAATTTTACCAAGTGAAGTTGTGATTAGTGATTTGCAAAATGTGAAAGCAAATAAACAATCAAAGCAGGAACGCACCAAATTTATAGTGGTTCGGATTCCCCCTTGAATCCTAGTCAACTCCCCAAGTTCTACAACTTGAGATTTCTAATCAACTAGGAAACACTTAAAGGAGTGTTTCAATCCCTTACAATTGCTTAAGATTAATCTCTTAATCTTAAGTTTTTCCTATTGCCTAATCTAACTCTAGACTAGGACTCCCTTGCTTAATCTAGCTCTAGATTAAGACTCTTTTGCCTAAGGCTAGCAATTGGATCTTTTGCCCTATCCTTCCTCAAGGATTTGAGGTCTTACTCAAGACTCCATTTTTCTAGACCAAAGGACTTTTGCTTGATCAACCTCTTGATCAAGACTTTGACAAATGCCTAACTTAGCTCTAAGCTAGGACCTCTACCCTTTGCCTCATCCAAACTCTGGGATAGGACTTTAACCCCAATGCCTAACTTACCTAAAATTGGAACTTGTACAATTGCCCAAACTCAACCTCTTGAGTTGGGTCTCTCCTTCTCTTCTTGCTTCCCTTTCTTCTTGCCTAACTCTTCACACAAGAGCTTAGAATTTTGCCTAATACAAGTTGCCTACACTCAAACTCTTGAGTTAGGACTTTTCTATATGAGTTTTACAAAGATGAAAAGTTCCACAATGGAGTTTACAAATGACACAACAATTGGGCACAAAGGCCTTTTGCTAATCCTACCTTAACAACTAATTTGACATACAAATGTTTGAAATAAAGCTTGAGAATTTTCTAAAGTGTAGGAGACTTGAAAGGGATGATTAACCATCTTTTTGCAGCTTGGGGTACTTATAGAAGCATCAAATTGGCTTGCAACGGCTCTTAACGGCTAGTTGAAAGTTGTCTGGAAAATGCCTTGTCCGAGTTGCATGACAAAACGGATGGAAACTTGCAGCTCTCACAGAATGGTCATTTTTGAGTCTAACGGCTAGTTTGTCAAATTTCCTGTCCGAGTCAGATGACGAATCGGATGTCGTATGCATGTCGAGGCTTGGGCTCGAAGGTTTCTGGGTTTAGCGTCGATCTCGAAGGCTTGTCGAGACTCGACTTTGAAACTGTTCTTCAGTTCAGATCTACGTGCGATTTTCTATCCGACTCGGACGAGAACTCGGATCTTCAGAAACTCTTGTCCGATAAGCTACCCGACTCTACGCTAACTCGTACAGGGTCTTTCTTCTTGCCATTTTTATCTTTTCTTGACTTTCTCGACTGGCCACCATGCAAGATGTCGTCTGACTCAAACACTTGCTCGGATGCTCTATTTTGCTACACTTGTTGTTCATTTTTCTACACAATTCTTCAAGTGCAAAATATTTAAACAACATCATATATTTGTTAACTCATCATCAAAACTTAAGATTAAGACCATAGGTCTAACATTTTAGTTCAGAAAATTTCTTCTCTCTATCCTTTTTTTTCCTTCTCTCTTAATCTCTCCTTTCTCTGAAGCTTTTTCTTCCTCTCTTTCATTCTCCTTAGTTCCTTGTCCAACTGAGGAAGAAGATGGAGCCCCTAGGGTGGTTTTTGGCTTCACTATGGAACTTTATATGCTTCTTTCATTGCTGAATTGGTCTTCTCATCCTTGGTTTCATTAAAGGTCTGTCTTTCTTTGTAAAGCCACCACAACTATTCTGCACCACCACAACCATTCAAAATGATTGGATTCAAAATTCTACAGATCTGTAATAGTTGGTCTCTAATGATAGCAGGAGTCCTGGCGGCGACAAAGGTGACAACATAGTCCTAAATTAGGTGTTTACTACTGCTTTTTTGCTTACAAATTAGATTATGGGTTTTGTTTTTGTTGTGTTGTTATTGGTTTTGCGTAACTATCCTGCAAATTTGGTGTTCTTGTGTTATGACTTTTGTTGTCAGTACTACAAATTTGAGTTCTAACTTTTTCTTTGAATATGAGGGGATGTTGTCTTGGTGGTAGTTGTAGGCATGATGTTAGGGTGATTTCTTCCAGTTCCATAATATCCAAATAGGGAGAGAGATGGAGGAATAGGAGGGGGGCCGACTGAAAATAATTGATTAGATCACGAGATTGGAAAAAGTAAAATGAGGAAAGAAGCTGGCTCTGTTAGCTAATAGTCATTTGGACAAATTTGCCTTTAAAAAGTTGCATTGTTAGGCACTTAACGGAGAAATTTAACAAGGTAACCAAATATATGTAAGACTGAAAGTATGGTGATTGTGAAAAGAATTTTTAAATTATGGTGACTAAAAACTGAATTTCCTGAAATTAAGGTGCCCAAATTTTGAATTGACCATTCCTAAAATACCTTTCCTCTAAAAATTTCACGCGGAAGAAAAATCCAAACATTATTCGTCTTTTTTTTTATGCCATCATGGATTTTTTGAACTCAGTTATAATTTCACGTAAGAGAAATTTTTCAAGAAAACTCCATTAAATTAAAACTAGATAAAGAGTTAATCAAGGTAATGTCGTGGAATAAGTATAAGAGAATCGGAGGAGAATGGTACGACATGATATACTTAGACGATGTTTCACTTTCACCCACATTAACATATGCAGCAGTAAGAATGGCTACGTTGGAGAACTGTTCATCTTTGTCGAAAGAAGCAAAACTTTGGAAAGAATGCACATGTGATTCATATGTTGTTGAATGCTATGGAGGGGATAGGAATTTGGCAGGAAATCAACATTGGCTTCAAAATCTTTTCATGGAATATGCATATAAAGACACCCAAACCTTGATATAGAGTCATAAAAGAATTATGCCGAAAAGCCTTATAGCCTATTATTTTTACATGATACTTAAAGGTCTTCCTCACATTCATCGTTAAGATTTGGTTAACAGTAAGCCCTGCAATGTTCTTGTTTTCAAGACTTTAAAGGGTTCTTACCATCTCAAACTTGCTGATTTAGGACTTGCGAAGTACATTTAGAAGATTGAAACAAAATGTTTTCGAGGAACGACAACTTTTTCACCTCTAGAATGTGTAGAATATGGATTGCATGGCACGAAAACTGGTATATGGTCATTCGGGTACTTTGTTCTTGAGATAATAGAGGGTGGAAGATCAATTTGGAGTAACTACGGCAACAGTGACGTGTTTGATATTCTCGTTCTCATTGTTCAGCAACAACAACCTAAAGTTCCTGAAAATGTGTCTAAACTCAAGAGAGATTTTTAGATGAGATGTTATGAGATTAACCCAAATGATAGGTGGACTGCATATATATGCTTTTGGATCATATATTCATCAAGGGGAAAAATAAAAGAATGATAAAGCTTTCTAGATTTGAAACATTTTTTTAAGTTCAGATGAATAACCCTTTTGATTGTTGGATCAATGAGGAAGGTGTGTTTTCTTCTTCGACAGCAAAACAATGTGTCACTCATGAAGAAAGAAGAATTCTTGAGATGGTGAAGATTCTCAATTTTTCTTTTTGGTGGAGTGGGGGGACAGCTGATTGCGATGTGGGGAGAATGTTTGCTCAATAATATGCTTGCATGTTGACTCTGAAGTTGAAGTTTGTACATACATTTGTATGATCTTAGTACTTAGTATTGTGATTTGTGAACTTAAAAATTTTGATAACGTAGTATAAATATTAAGCATAGAAATTATTGTTTTGATTTGAATGTTAGTATCTGATTTTATTAAGCCCAAAACCAACTCAAACCAGGACTCAAACCTGGGGTGGAGAACATGCCCTTGATTGTTTTTCTCTAATCAATTGCTTTGCATTATGTCTTTAATAATCTATTCAATTATGCACTTGTCTATTCATGATGATCATGAAATAAGGTATCAGGACTCAACGGACATCCACTCACAGACTGTCATTTAATCTTTTATAAATTGACATATTCTAATTATATGGTATACTTTTCTTATGGAAATCAAATTTTATATTACTAATGTAAATATAATTATATGAATATTCCTTAATCTTGTATTGTATTATAATTTCATTAAAAAAATTATATCAAAAAAATTTAAATAACTATACCCTACACACAAATAAGTGAACCTTTCGTCATAATATTTAATTTGTTAAAAATGAATATCAATGAAAATAAAATTTATCTAAAAATTTTAAAATATCTATACCATATATACAAATAAGTGAACCCTTAGACACAAGATTTATTTTTTAGAAATTGAATATCAATGAAAAAATATTTATTTCAAAAAATTAAAATAACTATGCCTTACACACAAATAAGTGAACCCTTAGTCATAAGATTTAATTTGTTAAAAATAAATATTAATGAAAGAATTTATGTCAAAAAAATAAATAAATATATCCTACACATAAAAGATGAACCCTTAGTCATGAAATTAATTTTAATAAAAAGGAATATTAATGGTGAAAAATTATAGATTTTTTAGTATAGTTTCATAATAGTTTTTCTAAATATTTAATCTCTAGAGTTAAAGAAATATACCATCAACCAAAAAAAAAAAAAAAAAAGAACCATTAGAGATATTAATTAATTGAACTTGGCTGCTTATGCCATTGTCGAATTGCGGGACAAGAAATAATAGAAGGATGAAGTTAATCATGCTCCTTAATTAACGGAAGACTTAATAAATCCTAATCCCATAAATCTTACATGGCAAAATACCATTGGATGCCTGATAAGTCTTATTTCAGGATGATCCTGATAAATATTAAACTATATATTTATATATATATATATATATAAGGAAAATAAAATCACAGCCCTCCCAACTGTTGGTAATGTGAATTTTCGTTTCACCCATTATATTAAAATTTAAAGTTTAATTTTAACGAAAATTGATTATTATTTTGTCACTTTGGCCATTGAACTCTGTAAAATATAAAATTTGACCATTTTGATAATTATTGAGTTTGACTTTGATCATTAATTTACTGCTAACATCGTGACACATTTCATAACTTTTTCTTTTGATCCAAAATCGTATGTAACTTGTAAACATTTAGCACACATACTATTATATTCTTAAGAAAATATCTCGAACAAATTAATTCAAAAACTTGTTTATTATTTTATCTACTTATCTATTTTCTAGTATTGTGGTGAGATGATTGATTTTTTCCAGTAAAAACAATCTTTTCCATTAATATTCTCATGTGTTTATTGGAGAAAATTTGGACTGCATAATTTGAAGTATAAACAACATTTTGATCAAGATCAATTCTAGAGTTTATATATTAAAATCAAATGATTTAGAACTACAAAAAAAGAACATTTGTAGCATAATGAGTGTTGATTACACCATATGTATAATATGCTTACTCTCGCAACCATGTTGTGAATTTGAATGGAACGAATTGATTTTCTTTGATGGATATCTACTCTTCTTTCTATGGAATTTCTCAGATTCTCATAGTCATTTGGATCACTTGGAGTAATCGTTGGGACGTTAGATTTGACTTTTTGCTCGCTAAATTCACATAAAACTTGTGGTGAGGGATCAATATGGTTGTGATGGTTGGGTTCACCTTTCACTTGTAGTGGTGTAGGATCACGACTATTGTTGATAATCATGACTACTTGATCTTTTGGTGATAAAATTGGCAAAAGTTGAATATTTGACAATATGTGAAAGAGATCAGGGTAGAATTCTTTTGTGTCAAAAATTTGATCGTGATTATCAGAGGTAGTAGCTAATGAGTTGAATTGGTTAGTAACCTGAACTATTGTAGTTAAGTGGAATGAAACATATGTAGTAGTAAACTGATCTATTGCGGTTCAGTTGCATGTATCCATTGTAGTAATTAATAAACATAATTGATCGGTAACTTGATCATGATCAATAATGTTCATGGAGGAGGTGTTTAATTGTGCATCAAATGAGAACGTTATTGATGATCATGATAAGGGGGTCCACAGTAAAATCTTTCATTATTATATTCTATTAACTATAATTATTCATTCGTCCCGTTAGAAAAATTTAGTTTAAAAAATATATAACGTTTTATGACTTTTAATATACGACACACAAAATAAGTAAATTTTTTATAATTTTTATATACAATTCGTGCATTTTTTTTCTGTTGAAATCAACCATAAAATTTATTAAAATAGGAAATTATTATGTTTTAGAGAGTACAAGCGCCAAAGTGACAAAAAGATAATTAATTTATGTAAAATGAAGGTTAAAATTTAACGGAAGAAGTGAAATGAAACGTTTTTGAAAGTTAAATGGTCAAACTAACACATAAACAAAAAATGTTCAGTGGCTAAAAGCAATGTTGTTTGACCCGGCCCGGACGCCGACCCGGCGAGGCCAGAGGGTCGTACGACCCGGGGGGTCGACCCGGGTCAACCGGGGGTCAACCCGGATAACATTTTTATAACATAATAAATACATTTTAAATAATATATATAGTTTTATAATTCATATATGCTTAAGTTTTTCTATAATTTGAAAAAAATACTATACAAAAACTAATTTTTCTATACATCACAAATAAGATAATTAAAAGAACACTAAGATATATGACTAATACAAATAATATAACCACTTAAACAAAGTACCTTTGAAACAATTCTTTGAATCCTTTCTTTTTTGAGGAAAGGTAAATGATTTCTTTTCCCGAAAAACACCGGGTCAAACCCGCGAGATCAACAATACAACAGTTCAGTAATACATCAAAATAGGGGCATACCCCTAATCAAAAGCTTTACATTCAAAATTAGCATCACTAGCTACAAAGGAGCTAACAAAGGCTATGTTTCAACAGTTAGAAGGAATCCCCTAACTAAGTTCATCCGAAGTTTAGCAGCAGTATAGCAAGCTAACATCATTCTCCAAATCTTCAGATTTTTCAGCAAACTAATGTCTTCAAAACAACACAAAATACCTGAATTTTCTACACCTAGTTCAGCCAAGGAAAGCACAAAGCTTACTCCAACCAAACCAGCTATCAAAAAATTCAGCACTTCCCTGAAATTTCCATCATTCTCCAGCAAACCTGTGAATCTTCAAATTTTTCCAGCAACTAATGTCTTCAAACAGTACAAAATACCTGAATTTTCTAGGCCTACTTCAGCCAGCTATCAAAAATTCAGCACTAAATTTCCACATCCTGGATCAGCCAAGGAAAGCAAACTACAACAGATCCAGCACTCATAATTTCCAGAAATCAAATTAATTTCCAGAAGCACAATATGAAAACAGTCATCAAGAATTCAGAATTCAGCAAACCCAAATCCATCCATTCAAATCACTAGTTTCCAGCACTCAAATAGAGCAACATCTAATCTGTAATTCATTAAAGAAACCCAAAACAGAGCCAGCATTCTGCATTTAGCCATACAGAGGCTTCTAAAAGAAGCAAAAACAAGCTGTCCTCTTTGAACATAATTAAGTTAGAACGGCTATCAACCAGTCAATGACACACACAGAACGTTTAGTGTAGCAATCACAGCATAAAAATACAACAAATTCAATAAAATTCTCTGTACTACAATGGCAAAAACATGGGTCTTCCAGCAGAACATCCATTAAAAGCTCATAAACTACAACAGTCCTCAGAATTACACATTTCATTAAATAAAAAAATTAAAAAAACCCACAAACCGACATGCAAATTATGCAATACTACTTAACGACTAAGAATCCAAAATCCGAAAAATCCCAAATATGGGTTAGGAAAACTGAACTTAATAATACCTCTTGGAGGGAAATCCGCGGCACAGGGACAGTGGACTGACGGGCTGCGTAGCGGGAGTGGCGCAGCGGCGCAGAGGGAGTGGGCGGCAGTGGTGCAGCGGGAGTGTACCGAGAGAAAGAGAAGACGAGTAGGGCTTGAATTTCCTTTTTTCCCAGCATTTTCCCCCTTCCCGATTTTAATTAAGGTAAATCAAAAAAAAAAAAAAAGAAGGAGAAAACCCGGGGTCGAGCGGGTCACGACGGGTCCCGGGTCGCCCCGGGTTTTGACCGGGCGTGACCGAGTCACGCCATTTCCGGGTCTCCCCTGTTGTTTGGCCTGGCAAGGCCTGCGGGTCTCGGGTCGATCGGGTAAACCCGCCGGGCCGGGTCGGGCCAAACAACATTGGCTCACAATACCAATAATTGGGTATTATAAAATTTATAAAGAAAAACAAAAAAAAACCAATAGTTGTCCTCCATAAAAAAACCACCCTACATTTTCTTTTCCTTTCTTCCTTTATTCCCTTATATTATTTATTTGACTTTCTTTTTGGTAAAATCCTCTACTTGTTGATGAATTGAATTAGTGATTTTCTGGATTTAGAGCAAAAGTTTTACTCTCCTGTTTTATTAGAAGAGTCAATTTTGACAAATGTATAATTTATTATGAATGTCAAGTTACAACACCTAATATAACTAATTTGATACCATTTGTTTCATTTATGTTCTTACTTTTCAAGTATGTTTTTTTTTTTTTTTTTTTGAAAGTAAATCATTCTCATTAAATAGCAGTTTCGGTTACATAATTAGAACCCTTTAAGAGATCCGTAGCTATTACATCTGTGTCATGTACTATAGCTCTGTCTACCTTTCTGATTAAGATATTTTTATAAATGTTACATTAATGTCTAATATCTCCTACGATCGTGATGGCCTCCTTGTATGCTGACTTTGGGTTCCCCAATTGGGAAACCAGAAGAAGGCTATCTGTGAAGATCCTTGGCTTCCATCCTTTTGCGACCGAGTACTGAAGAACTTGCAAACATGGCAACGCTTCCAATTGGAGTGGAGATATTCCTGCCACTATCCTTCCAATCCTGTTGGGCACACTACCACATCTGTGAGACCCCGTAAATTTTTAGCATTTAAATTAACCTATGAAAATATTTAGAGGTATTTAAAAATATTTTTTTCAAACATTTACTAGATTATAGGAATTTCTTTTAAACGAATTTTAGTCTAAGAACATTTTCCTTATATGACCATAAAATATTTTTCTTTAAAAGAATTTCCTAATTCTTATTTAAAACTTTTATCTATGTGGATTAATTTGATAAATTTGATTCTTGATTTCATGATATATTGTTTGTTTAGGAATGTTATAATTTATGAATTTATAGAACTTTCAGAAATGGGAATTAGAAAATATGAAAATTAGAAAATAAGTGAAAAATGGAAAAAATAGGAGCCAATCGGTTTTACCCGATTCTAAAGCGGGTAAAACCGATTGCCTAAGATAAGAAATGGTTTTACCCGACTTTAAAAATGAGTAAAACCGATTGTGTGGATAGAGAACCTGTTTTACCCGTTTGAGAAACGGGTAAAACCGATTGTGTGGATAGGAAACCAGTTTTACCCGATTGAGAAACGGGTAAAACCGATTCTACCACTTCATAAAGCGGGGTAAAACCGATCCAAAAAGTAGGAAAAATAGCTTACCGACTCAACAAACAGTTTTACCCGATTCTAAAGCGGGTAAAACCGCAGAGGGTAAAACCGATTCCGGACTGGAAATGAAAAAAAATAAATTGTAAAGATAATCACAAACCTTTTAGACTATTAGGAAATTCACCTATAAATAGGACCTCTCCAGCTCTTTAAACGTAGGGAAATTCTTGCAAAACTAAACCAAAAGTGAGAAAAGGAAAGGGAAGGAAAAGGAGGAAGAAGAATAAGAGAGCTTGGAAAATCAAGGATTTGGAACTAGAAGTTGATTCCACAAACATGGATCTCATGCTAAGGAAGGTCCGGAACATAAAGGTAAGGAATTCAACATACTTTTAACATATAGATTTGGAGAAAGTTATGCATGAAAAGAAAATATTAAAATTTAGAGGTTTTCTAAGAATTTTGAAATTTAATCCTTGAGTTGATATGAAATATAGGTTATGGAATGTTACGAATGATGCATGAACATTGTAGGAAGGATTTTTAGCAAAAAGAATCAAAGAAAAACTGATTTTGTGAAAGATTTGGCAAAAACCCGAAGAAAAACTTGGAAACCAAGTTTTATGGGCAAGAATCGGTTTTAACCGATTGGAAATCGGGTAAAACCGATTCGTGCTCAAGAAAATTGGGTAAAACCAATTGGAATCGGGTAAAATCGATTCATGTTCAAGAAAATCGGGTAAAACCAATTGTGAGCGGTTTTTTACCGACTTCGGAGCAGGTAAAACCGATTGAAAAATTACTGAAAAAGGTCAGAGCGGTTTTAACCGATTGGAAAGTGGGTAAAACCGATCTAAGGGCTGTTTTGCAAATAATTAGAGCGGTTTTAACCGATTCGTAATCGGGTAAAACCGATCCGAAAATTGAAAATATTAATTTTGTATAATTTTAATTCTTTTGGTTATTTTTTATAAATCTTTGTTAAAACTATTTTAACAAGTATTGGAAGGTTTTGAAACCCCTATTTTCTTAAGCTACTCAATTTGTATAGTTTCGACTATTTCCAAAATAAATTAGAAATAAAGTTTAAAGGTCATAAACTCTTTCTAAATAAGTAAATTAACTTTTTGCGGCATGAAACTTATATTTTCTTTGGAATTATAATTAATACATTTTCTTAATAAGTTAATTATTTTCAAATTAAATGAAAATAATTCTAAAAAAACTTATTATATTATATGCTTCTTTCTAAGGAAATTAGATAAATTACTTTTACGGCATTATTTAATTAATTCTTAAAATACGTCAGAAGTTTAAGAATCTAATAATTCCGCTAGTTAGAAATAAGTATTGAAATTCCGGATCCTGAAATATATGTAGATTTGATCTTCGGACTAAATGTGAGTTTCTCACTGAAAATAGATACTGTTTTAATGCAGTTAATAATTAAAGTTGAATCAGAGTCAATGTTGTGGCATGTTTTACAAACCTTTGAAAATCATGTGTGAAATATTTTGAGTTTTGAAAAGTCCATTCATGATTATATAATCTGCTACAAAGCATGTATACGTGTGAAAGTGTGAATAAACTCTTGTTATGTACTGGAACATGTGATGAGATTTATGAGTCTGGATCCTTATAAGGTACGGTTATTAAATGTTTATACGGCCAAGGGAATCTTAACTGTTCAATATGTTTTATACGGCCAATGATTCGTTTGAAAATCTTGACTGTTCAATATGCTTTATATTGTCAAGGATTCGTTTGGGAATCTTGACTGTTCAATAAACTTTATACGCCCAAGGGAATCTTGACTGTTCAATAAACTTTATACGGCCAAGGGAATCTTGACTGTTCAATATGTTTTATACAGCCACGTTTGGGAATCTTGACTGTTCAATATGCGTTATACGGCCAATGATTCGTTTGGGAATCTTGACAGTATAATATACTTTATACGGCCAAGGGAATCTTGACTGTTCGTAATGCTTGAAATGACCTGATATGAACAATATGAACATGAGGTATTTATACGATCATTGAGGTGAGCTGGCCCGTTGTTCATTGTTCATATAGAACTTTAACGAACGCCCCTCATCCTCATTATATATATGTTTAAAAATCCTTCATGAGTCATGAATGCTATATGTTAGGGTTTGATTGAATTATATGCATGGGTAATTTATGCAATTCGGTAAATGTTTGCGAAAATGGTGAACTCTTACTGGGCATTAGCTCATTCCATTTTCTTGTTTTCCATGAAATTGTTACAATAGGTTATACCCGGATGACTGTGCTCATTATTGGGATTAGGATGACCTGAACCATGTGATAGCTGCTTGAAGTTGAAGAGCGAGAAGGTTTTATTTGGTCTGTATGTTTAGAATTTTGTAAACTAGGGCCACGTAATAAACTTAACATTATTGAATAAAGAATTGTTTGTTTGTTCTGAACGATACTGAGTCCTGATGAGAATCAGGTAGGCATCCGGTGAAGCCAGTCCCTTGTATGCGAGATGGTGAATCTGGGGTGTTACAACATCTATCTTTGATCACCAAACAAATGGCCCCATTGGCTTCCCCTGATCTGAATGCACCATCCACTAGAACTATCACATTATAGTCATCCTCTACAGCCTCAAATTCCTCCACCTCCGATGAATCCTGCTGTCTCTGGGATACAGCTGATGCCATCACCCCCCTTTCCTTCCTTTTATGTATGCGGTCGTGCAGAATCCCTATTTTCATCTTGATTATTTCTCACCTTACTCCTGGTGGGGTGTACTTATTCTCTCAGATTATTCGATTCCTGTCTAATCATATTCCATAGAGGATATAGATTGACAATTGAATTGCCTTCCTATCCGAAGCTTCCTTTGCCCATTTCCAAAATCATTCCTTGACTCTCACTGGACTTCCAACCGCAAAGTCTAATCCTAGAGATGAAATTCTCCAGAGTCTCCTAGATTGCTTACACCGAAAGAATATGTGTTCTGTATCTTCATCTGCCTCCCCACACCCGGCGTAACTTCCTGGAATCTGTATGCCTCTCTTTTTTAAGTTTGCTATAGACGAACAAGCATTCTGAATTAGTCTCCACACAAAGAAAATCATCTTCATTGGTATTTCCAATTTTCACAAGTGTTTCCACAGCTTCTGTTGCTGTTCATCTACATCCTGAAGAAGATCCTGGTTGTTTTCCTTGTTGAGTATCTCCGTCAACACGCTCTTGTAACCCATATTAGCTAAATATTTTTCGTTACTTGCTGGCTCATACCATTGCGTGTCCTCCCCATTAGGCCACGGAGATAGATATATGGATTTGATCTTTTCCCTAACTTGCGAAGGGAACATCACCTGCAATAAAGGCTCTTGCCATCTTCTCTCTGAATCAATCAAATGTTCAACTTTTAAATCTGTTCTTTGCAATGTCGTCACCATATTTAACCCTCCTTGGTTGTGCCCCGGTATCCACTCTTCCCATATCTTAATCTTGTTGCCCCTCACCACCTTCCATTTTAAGTCATTTCTAATTAAACCCCTTCCCCATAAAATTCCTTTTCACCCCCACGTTCCTTCACTTTGCACTCTGATATCCATGAAATCCTTCCCCATGCAGTATCTCCCTTTTAAAAATTGAACCAATAAAAAGTCCTCCCCTCAATTATTTTCCATGCTATTTTCCCCAACATCGATCTATTTACAGCCTCTGTACATCGAACCCCTAAGCCCCCTTGACAAGCTGTTCTACAAAGTAACTTCCTTGACTTACAATGAATTCCTTTACCCTCAACATCTCATTTCCAAATGAATCGACATATTGCTTTATCAATGTCCTCAGCTGTTGCTTTCGGGATCTTGAAGGTGCCCAATGTATAGGTGGCCATTGATAACAAGACAGACTTTGCCAGTGTAACTCTACCCATTACTAACAACGAATCAACCTTCCAAAAGTCAATTTTCCTATAGATTCTACTCTTCAAATCCGAGAAAAATTGCTTTTTAATCTGTGCAAAATTCAGATTCAAACCTAAATACCTTCCATCCTTAAATTCTTTTTGCACCCTAAGCGAATTCCGAATCCAATTTGATTGTTCCTTGCTTACATTTGGGCTAAACATGATCGAGCATTTATCAAAGTTTATTCTTTGCCTCGATGCAGCCGCATATTCATTTAAAACTCTTGCTACACATAATACACTCTGCATATTGCTTCTGAAAAATAACATACTATCATCCGCAAACATTAGATGGGAGACCATGGGAGTATTACTTGTTACCTTGAAGCCTGTTCCGTTCTGTAACATTAGATTGATTGTTGAACCACACATGATTATATTAGTAAGGGTAAGAGGAGTAAAAACATTGAAAATGGACTCTTCTAATGGAACAAAAAATGTTATTCAAAGTGAACTCTTCTAATGGAATGGAAAAAGTTTAATTAATAATTGTATTAATTGTTATAAAGTAATTAAACGGGACTATATAGCATGTACTCCCTCTGACCTCTAAAGGGTATCCCTTTAAGAAAATTTTTTTGTTCTTTAAAGAGTATCCATTTTCAAATTTCAATGCAAAAAAATTAGAAAGTCTCTATTTTACCCCTAATTTAACTGATCTCATATAATAGTATTAATTGCATTCTCTTTCTAAATGCACATACATTACACAAATTGCCATCAAGTTTGTAATTAAACAAGGGAATATAAATAGGGATAAAAAAGAAAAAAAAAATTCCGCTTTACTTAATTTGTGTGCCCATCTCTAAGGAACACTCTTTAGAGTCTAGAAGAACCAATAGTTATTAGAATATGAACGAGTTAGAGCCCCGGTTAGTGCGCAGGGTGGGCCACCCAGATATCGGGGATTCGATTCCTACCTCTATCAATTTGCCTATTTATAGTGCAAACTGGCAGGACTCTGCAGGAGGCCCCCCACTTCGTTCTTCCTCTCCCCACAGCCTCTGTTTTCGATGTGATAGATTATGACTCGTAATAAGAATGAAATATTTCTTAAAAACATAGTTATTAGAATAATTATATTTTGATGTGAATAATCACTCCCTTGTTTTACCTTTTCTGTCTTTTCTTACTTTCCTCTCCTTTCTACTTCATTCTGTTCTTCTTTCTCCCTTTCAAGAGATAGTAATCATTTCCCTTCCTTAATTATGTTATATTGTGTTTTAATCCGCAAGAGTGACATGATCTTTCTTAACAACCGTTACGTGCCTTAAACAATAATTCTGGCCCCTTTAACTTAGTGTTCTGGGACAATAAAAATCGTTGAAGGGGCTTGGATTCACATATACGTGTCCCTCCAGCCCATAACGGCAGCATTGGACTAGACAAGTCCAATTAGAAACAGTAGCCCACTTACGTTATACGCCGTCCGCGGACATCAGATTCATTCAGCCTTCACTTTAGCTGTAATTGGCAGATACAGACTCCCTTGGTGGTTACCACTATCAGATTCATTCAGCCTTCACTTTAGCTGTAATTGGCAGATACAGGCTCCCTTGGTTGTTACCACTGTTACGTGATACGTGTTTCTATTCGGTTCGATTACTTGGTTCGAAAATTTTAAACCTCAAACTATAACTAAATCTGGAGAAAAGTCTCTTGTAAAATCGATTTATATATGTGATTAATGTTCACGTCAATCATATGATTTTTTTTTGGCTCCTTTCCTTACTTTCAATTGATACAATGGAAGCAAAAGAATTAATATATATATATATATATATATAGATATTTGTGATGTTTACGAGTGTCATTGATACTCTTGAATAGTATCGCTTTAAGTTTTAAAAAGACATATTTGATATTCATGAAAATTACTTGTGATACTATTGAAAACTATTACTTTAAGGAGAAAAAAGATAAAACAGAAACAAAACAGAACAAACTTATAGAGGACAAAAATATTACTCGTAAAGAGTAATGCTTGTACTCTTCGCAAGTAGTACTGAAGAAAAAAAAAAAAAAAAAAAAAAAAAAAAAAAAAAAAAAGAAGAAAAGGTAATGGATTCAAACTACAATAGTAGTATCACTGCTATTACTACCAAGAAATAATAATAATAATATAATAATAATAATATAATAATAATAAAAGTTGTTAAAGATATGTGCAAGTGAATGCCGCACTGTCTCATATATAAACCATGTTTCATATATAAACCCGCTTCGTACAAGTTATTGTACTTAACGTAATTTAAATTCAACTCAATTCTTGAATTCAATTGGAAAAAATAATTATTATTTAATTTTAGAAATATTGAATTCAAAATATTAGTATTAAATTACAAATAGTACCAATTGTATACAATATATTAATATTAAATTACAAATTATATATATATATATATATATACATATATACTTTCTTCATTCTAATGGAGCAGTTATGATTTTTCTAAAATAAATAAAATTTGTCCTGCAAGACTTTTCCCTTCCTATTCTTATTATTCCTTGAATCCATCAGAAAAGTCATGTTTTGAAAACGTTCAATTTTCAACGGGATTGAAGTTCAACAATTAAAATATGTAATATATCCGCATTTTCTTCATTTTAGTTCTTACTTTTCAAAAGTAGGTTGATTGTCAATTACTCATAATTATATTAGTAAAGATATAAAAAAACTAACTTTCATAATATAGCAAAATTTCTCTTACAGACAATACTCTTTAATGAAATTGATAGAGTAATGTAATTATGCATGATTTATGATTAATTAATACTTATAAATATTAACGAATTACTAATATTAGGTGAGATACTTTCATATGCACATAAAAATTATATATTTTCATAATGTATAACTCGGAGCAACATATTGGACTTTTGGTTTTCGATTCAATTTCGAAACTATCAAAAACCAAATTTGAATAAACTAAGTTTGCTTTATACCGTTTGAGGACCAACATATTGTTTTCTCGAAAAACGATAAATTATATCCAAATACTCCCTTTTTTTTTCTAAATTCACATTTAATTTTTTCTTAAAATCTTATTTATATTATTCAAAAAACAACATCATCATTATACTTTTTTTTTTTTCTTTTTCTCTTTTCTACACTCCAAAAAAACAATTTTCTCAAAAAATTATTTAGTCTTTGGAAAAAAAATTTCCATTTTGGTCATAATACAAATATAGCATGTTTCCAAACCAAACCGAACAAATTCGCATTTCGGTAAATTACAATTACCCACCTCGAGGTTTATGAAAATTGCCAAATAACTTTGAGGTTTCGTGAAACTACTGAGACCCCTTGAACATTCAAATTTTAGAAAAAAAAACTTATATCTAAAGTGCCGAGCAGTTCTACATACAATTTTTTTTCATTTTTAAAAATATATGACATTCTTTTAAAGATATGGGTATTAAGTTTAATTTCAAAAGTATTATGTATATGTTATGAATGATTGCATATCTAAAATTTTAAGGGAGTTATTACCACATGTCAAACCGTACCACATTTTGATAGGAGATTCTCTCTCAATTTTTTGCTAAATAACAAAAAAAATATGAGTTTTGAGTTCAATTTTTTAACTCACAAATTTAGTTTTACCAAATTAAAGGAGGTAATTATTATATTTTACCTAGTTAAAGGGGGCTAACATAATTTCACAAAATCTCAAGATTCGTTTGATAATTTCCACAAATCTCAAGGGTGAATGTAATTTACCCTTCGAATTTAGTTGTTTTTTATTTTCTTTAATAAAAAAAAAATCAAAGAAAGGAAGAAAAAAAAAAAAAAGGAAAAAAGTGAGTGCTCTTTTTGTTTTTGGGTGCTTTCCCTCCCCCTTCTACAGATGGAATGTGTGTCCAGCTGGCAGCCTCTGCAGACTGCTTCCTTCCGACCACTTTTAAGGTTAAATGTTGGGCTGCGAAAAGACACTTGCCCATACCACACGTGTGCATCCTACGCTCGCTTAATTGCTATACTTTAGAACGTCTAATCTAATCCTTGGAGACCGTGTTTTCCAATTTGTAAAGTGCCGCATGCATGTTACAAAATACGCGTATTAAAACTTTTTGCATCATGTTTCACATATAGCTTATGATATATTGCATAGTGTTGAATGTAGTGCGATCATGAGAAGATCATGTATCGCATATAGTCTCTGACATCACTTATCGCGTATAACTTCTGATGTGTCGAGTTTAACTATTAATGTATAGCGGTTAAGGGCATGTTTGATAACACTATTTAATTCTTAAAATTATTGGTTTAATAGATATTGACTTTTAGTGTATTTGATAACAAAAATTTAAACATCTTAATCGGTTAAGTAATGCTTATTTCCTTTAGAAAATTTTAAGCGAAAAATTCAGTTTATTGTTTATCTCTTATTGCTCCGCATAAATATTTTTTAAATAATTCACATTATTTCTGAAACTACCATTTTTATTTTATTTTATTCAATTGAATTAACTATAAATATTTATTTTTGAATAAATTATTACTTTATTTTTTTCTTCATTAGCATAACACGTATTTTAAGCTTTTTTATCATAATATTTTCATATAAATTTTTCTTTTTGTTATTGTATTTTGGTATTAAAAATTTATTTAATAAGTTATATAATTTACATATTTTTATAAATCTCATTCACACGATATGTTTTATATTATTTATATAATTTTATTAATTATATATGATTTTTATTGTAAAATTTTTAATTTATGTTAGACTGCAATAGTGGAATTTTTTTTCCTTTTTAGAAATTTTATAATTTGTAAGAAATTATTATTATTATTATTTATATTTTAGTCATTCAATTTTGTGTTTTATCTTATTTTATTTCCTTATGTTTTTCATTAATCATAATTTGTGTTTTATCATAAAATTTGATATTTCACGTATATAAATACAAAAAATTCAACGTTAGGGTAAAATAGTACATTTTTAAGATTTCGGCATTAAGATCAGCATATTTATCAAACAAGATCGAGTGGCTAAGTATTCTGATTCAGAAGTTTTGAAAATATATTTCAGCATTAAGATGTTAAGTGCTTAATCAATTCACCATTATGGTTTCAGCATTAAGTATTCATATATAAGCATTAATTTTTATAAAACAGGCCCTAAGTTACAACAACAAGTATCTCTTTGTAGTGAAGAGGACACGTTGTGGTAGAGGTATCATCTGTTAAACGGTCCGACAGTCAAACAAGAGACTGCATCTTACTAATATAATTATGTGTGATTCACAATTAATTCACATTTAAAAAATAAATAATAAATTGTTTTTCTATGTGTTATACTTTGAAACAAATAATAAGTTGTACGTCTAATTCATGGAGAACGTGTTTGTTCAAGTATCTTTTCATTTTGTTTTAAAAACATATAGCCTGTTCTTTAAGTTTTGGTTTTAACAGTAAATTTAATATATTATAAACAATTTTCATCATTTTCAATACAGCTTTTCACCATTTAGCTATCCATTTTTACATTTCCAATACACTTTTTACATTATAAAACTATTTTTTTAAAACCAAAACTCAACCCAACCAAAAAGAACAGGAGTAATACTATATCCGTACCACCATAAGAGTCTTGTTTTTAATTTTATTTTTATTCTGAAAGAAGAGTTATATTAGTATTGTTTTTAGTTTTCATAGTTTTACTATATAATTATGTATCGTTCACAGGTAGATAAGAACATAAATGTAAAATATTGAGACAAATTACCTATTTTATAAGTATTGTATTTTGAAACGTATAAAAAATTGTATATCTTTAAACTGAACTCTTCTAATAAAGCAAAAGAAAATAAGTATTAAAATAAATAAATTTTGATTTAGAGTTAGAACAAATTTAATTTGAATTAGTAAATATTAAAAAATCGCACTTTTGGTCCATCTTCTTCACTCTCGTTACACTTTTGGTCCCTATTCTATGCAAACTCACACTTTTGGTCATTTTAATTTCATATTTTTGTATTTTTGGTCCCTCTTATTGGCAACCAACTGGTTGACCAATCATTTAGGATCATAATAAAATTTTTAAAAAATTGTGACACTTCTTTAGTAAATTACGAAAAATTGAACCCTTTAGAGGTTTGAGTAGTTATTATTTTGCCCAAAAATTTAAAACATTATCAAAATGGTTCAAATTACCGTTGACTTCATAGGTCAACTAGTAAGAGGGATCAAAAATGTAAAAATGTGAAACAAGAGGGACTAAAAGTACGAATTTGCATAAAAAAGAGACCAAAAGTGTAACAAGAGTAAATAAAAGAGACCAAAAATCTGATTTTCCTAGTAAATTATTATTGTGACAATAACACTCTTCGCTTTAATAATCATCCACCGCACATAAATCAGATTAATAAATGTATTACAAGTGTAAAAAAAAGAAAAGCATATAATCAATGACAATAGTGTGATGTGCCACATTTTATATATATATATATATATATATATATATAATCAAATCGAATTCTAATGTGATGTAAGGAGTATATAAAATGAAATTTGTTTCTCTGAATAAAAATTTGTATATGAAAAGTATGAACATTGAAGTCTTTAACAACTATGCCGCAATTTGTTCTTATTAATGTTTTTTGTCACCCAAAAAGTCCACAATTTTAACCCTTCTCCATGGTTTCGAGACTGTGTCCTCTAAAGAAAAATCGATTAAGACTAAAGTCAATTTTTTTCTAGATAATCATATCTGTCGGAGGAATAACCGTAGGCATGATAGTGCATTTAAACTTATTTTCAAGAAATTTGCTTTAAAAAAAAAAAAAAAAAAGTTATGCAAATTCAGGAAACAAAAGTAATACTCTTCTTTATTACTTCTTTAATTCGTTTTACTCTTTAGAGTGATACTTGAAAAATATTATTGCACTGTTCATGAATATATGTTTTTATTTATTTACATCCATTGGTATTGATCATGTGTATCAATTTGAAAGTTTAAAATGATAAATAAAAAAAAACGCTTACAGTTCTCGTGAACAGTACATCTCATAGATAAACCAGTTTTATGGGAGACTCACTCTTTTACTCTTTATTACAACAAAAATAATAATATTCAATGTTTTATTATTTTTAATGTTTTGTTTTTTTTTGGTAAATTACATTTATACTCCGAAATTAAGTTCACGAAACTATCACTATCCTCTGATGTTTGGAAAACTATCATTATCTTGTTACTTTCTGAATGTTAAAAAAATTCCAAATAAAAAATGGCCAATCATGTTTGTGTTTGTATTTTTATTTTTATTTTTATTTTTATTTTTATTTTGTTAGTGACACCAGAGGACCACGGTAATCTCAAAATACAGGATGATTAATTGTTATCTTAACATCTAGTTGAGAGGATAACTGTAATTTGCCCCTCTTTTAATTATTCGTTTGGTTATATAGATGGACTGATTGATTTTGAAATTTCTACTGTTGAATTCAAAACGTGATTTTCCTCCTCAGTTTTATACAAAGTATGAAAACGTAGAAGCCAGTTTTGCATTGGGCGGATTACATTTCCTCCGAGATTTGGAACGGAGGGAGTAATTCTTTATGTCTATGTCCATTTTACAACAAAAATATGAGCATCATTTTGTAATTTACCCAAACATCAAAGGGCAAAATGTAATTTGTGTACCGATCAAGGGGAATTTTTGTTATTAACCAAACGAGGAAGGTGTTTTTGTAATTTACCCAAATCTCAGGGGACGCGGAAGTTGTAATTCGCCCTCCGATTAAGGGAGATTTTTGTTATTTAACCAACTTGAAGATAATTTTGTAATTTACCCAAATTTTAGAGGGAAAAAATGTGATTCACCCTTATTCATTTTGGTGGCGTCATTACGATGCAATCTGCGTACTGTTTACGTGAGGAGTAGCTAGGCTTGGTCCTACGCATGTGCTAAATGAGCCTATGCGAAGGATCCAAAAAAAGACATGTTCTTCTTTTTTTTTTCTTCTTCTTCTTACCCACATTGTTTCACTAAATTGATTTTTTAAATTATTTTTGGAGTAATGTTAAAATGACGTCGTTCCACTAAACTTTAAAAAAAAAAAAAGAAAAAAAAAGGCCAAACAGCCCACAAACCTATATAACTCTAGGGACCGATCGGTGAAGGCACGGCGCCGAGAGACTATTCAATGGGCCCCACTTTTGGTTTTTACATTTTTGCCCACTTCCTTCTTATCTTCTCTTTCTTCTCTCTCCTCTCCTCTTTTTTTCTCATTGCTTTCTTTTCTCTCTTTCTTCTTCCACGGCCCCCAATTCCTTATCTCTTCCTCTCCATTTTTATTTATTTATTTTTCTCTTCTCCTCTTTTATCATACTTTCAGTAGATAATTTTTTTTTCTTTTTATTTTTCGTTCATATTTTTGGTAAACAATGTAGCAAAAAAGATGGGTATTTAATTTATGGCAATTAATTTTTATTTTTTCTTTTTATTTTTCGTCCAAATTTTTGGAAAACAATGTACTAAAAAAGATGGGTCTTAAATTTTGACAATTAATTAGAATATGACTACTCTGTACTGTTTACAATAAACACTGTATTAATTTTTTTTTATTGCTCTGTATTGTTTTACAATAAAAATTGTATTGATTTCTTTTACTCCTCTGTACTATTTTACAATAGAGACTGTATTAATTTTCTTTTTATTACTCTTTATTGTTTTACAAAAAATACTGTATTGATTTTTTTTTTTTTACTATTCTGTATTATTTTACAAAAAAGATTGTATTGATTTTATGACTACTTCATATTATTTTACAATAAAGATTGTATTATTTGAAAAGAGTACTAAAAGTTATAAAATCAATACAATTATATGAAATTTTATTAAAAAAAAAAGAGGCATAATAGCTATAAAATAAATCTCTATCTTTCGCCTTCTAAAAGATCACTTGTGCCTTCAAAAAATCTGCAATTTCAGCATCAATGCATCTATGAGATGAGTTTAGAAATATAAGGCTCCATCACCATCTCTATCCCAAGTAGAAAGGGGAGAGTAGCTTCAGAAGCAATCAGTGAGTGAAGAGGAGAAAGGGAAGGAAGAGGGTGAGAAAGGGGAGAGGGGAGAAAAGAGAAGAAAGCAGTTGAAGATGAAGAGGAAGAGAGAAGAGAAATAGCGGATGAGGAGGAAGAGGAAGGAGAGAGGAAAGAGAGTATTTTTATTAGGGAATTTTAGTAATTTTGATCGAGGCGCTAACGTGAAAAGTGGAATTCCATGTCAGCACCTCGGTCCAGTCCCGAATCGGGCCATTTAATGGATCCCGTAACTCTAACTGCCTCAACTTTTTTTCCACTGAGCTGCACTCTCTCTCCTCAATTTTTTTTCATCACTCGCACCCTCTCTCCCTCAATTCTTTTTGCACGCAGCCATGCCACACCTTTATCCTCCTCAAGTTGAAGGAACTCCCCTGTAAGGTTCGTGAATTCTTCTTATTTTCTCTCATTCTTATTTTTTTCAATAATCAGACACTAACTTTAATTTTTTTTTTTTTGTTTTGTTTACGTTCGTAGCTTGATCTTTGGATGTTCTAACCTTTAATTTTTTTTTTTTTCAATCCATAATAGTTCTTCTCTTTAAAGTCTAATTTATATTTTTTATTTTGATTATTTATGTTATAATAATTTAAATTGTTTGTTTAAATTTTTAGATTATTAAAATCAATTTTAGGTGTTTAACTTGAAATGAAATTAGAATTGAAATTTTATTATTTTATTATTAATTTGAGTCTAAATGATGTTTTATGATTTGCATTTGGGATTGAATAGGTTATAATTAAAATTAAAAAAAATTAAGAGATTTGAATTTAGACGATAAATGTTGAATATGAATTTACATTTAAAACCTTAAAATTTGAATTAGAATTTTATAAATGAAAATTAGATTGTTTTAAATTTTAAATTTAAGTTAGATATTGTTAATGTGAATTTAAATTAGAGATTTAAAAATTTTAAATTAGATATATATTAAATTAATTAATGTTAATTTCATATGAATTGTGAATTGTGTATTTATTTGTTGCATGTGTGTGTCTCATATAATGTGTTTTCCAATATATATATATATATATATATATATATGAGTGTGTTCTCCAATTTCTTTCAAATATGCTTATTCTTTTATCTCAATTTTTAATTGGCTATATGGTTAGTGTATTGTGTGTCTGAAATTTGTGTTTGAATATTTTTAGGTTTTAATTATACCTTCTAGAAAATATTTATCTGGGTCTGAGAAGCGTAAAAACAAAAGAAAAATCAGCATATGATGCAATCTCAAAAAGGAGCTCTTAATAACTTTATTAGATAAGAAAGAAATGCATTCAGAAAAAAAATGATATTGAAAATTGATGGCCAAATTTATGATGGTATAAATTGACCCAAATTTATATTACCGAACAACGCCCTTTTTCTAATAGGAACGGCCCTGACAGCCGTAAAAATATGTGTATGTGTATATATATATATATATATATATATATATTATTGTTGTTGATACTCTTGAAGAGTACTCAAAATATTTCTTCTTTTTTTGGGTGTGTGTGTGTGTGTGACAAAAACGAGTATTGTTCACGTGAACACTACTTGTAATACTTTTCAATATCACTAAAAATAAATTGATACTGTAAGCAGTACCATTGATGCTCTTGAAAAATATCACTTTCAAAACAAACAAAAAAAATCTAGCATTGTTACCATTGAAAAGAGTAGCATATGCTGCTCATGAAGGAGCAACTTTTTTCAAAAGTACAAACGGTTCTCTTGAATGAAAGTGGGACTGTTGTAGCAAAAAAAATATAAAAACTAAAAACTACAAGAGTGAGAGAGTATCATTCTTATAGTTTAAAAGTGGCATTCTTGTATTTCAAGAATATAACTCTTGAGAGTATCTCTACTACTACAAAAAAAATAATTAAAAAAAAAAACCTAAAACTATTGCTTGAACACGCTCGTCCTAAGCTCCTCGAAAATCCCGTCTTACACATAAACCAATTTCATATAAATTTGCAAAAGAAATAGAAATGATAGACTTTGATTTTTTTTTTTTTTGCCTTTTTTTATTTTGACATCATTTTATTTAATACCATAATATATTCTATTACTCTACTATTTATTTAAAATTATTTCGTTTAAGACAATAACATCACATACTCACTACATCATCAACAACAAATCATCATATTAAAGAAAAATATGAAAATAAAAATTGGAAAGAAAATCCAAAGCAAAAATAATCATATTACCTTTTTAGACTCTTAACTTTTTCATCCATTCCCTTTGTTAAGATTCTGGGTAGATTAAATTAATGAGATTCAATGATTAAAGAAACAAAACACACGCTCTTTCCTTTCTATAAATTTTGGGTTCAATTAAAGCAGTAAAATATGCAATTCACATAAAGTAATCAATATAGATATAATACAATTAGGAAAGTAGTAAAGCAAGTCGTAAAGGATACTCGCGAGTTCAGGTGGAACTATAGAGGTAATTTTCAAAACTTATTTCCAGTGAACTTTTGCGCCCACACAGGGCTTCAGCAACAACGCCCCAGTAATTTGACACGAATACGTGGACCCGCCTACTTAGTATGGGTCTCTAGAGTTGGCCGACATCACCAAGTCACTATTTCGCTAAATTCCCAAGCTCGGCACATTTGACTACGTAGATCATCGCTCATGGGATCCTATTACAGTAGTGCATTATTAACAGTATCATTCAATCAATCAACAATATATAGTTTTTTTAAATTTTTTTTTCTATAAACAGCAAATTGGGTGGTTGGTGGGTTTGGAGACCCTTTATTATAGAAAAAATGGCATAAAAAGCCTACAGACATACCAGGGAGACATAAAAAACCTTACCTTGGAAATATAAAAGTGCAACTTTGCAGATAAAATAAAACCATGATCTATATAAGAGCCTACCTATCCCCTTAGGTGAGGGAATGAGCGAGCATCTAAACTAACTAGCCCCCTTGCCCTGGAAGGCAAAGAAGAATGGCTGAAAGTCTGGGTGCGTAAATTCAAACTAGCCTCCCGTGCCAAAAAATCTGCCACTGCGTTCGCTACCCTATAGATATGAGTGAATGAAAATGTGGCAAAAAAAGGTCGTAACCTCACCGTTCTCTTAAGCACTGGCAACGCCCGCCAAGACCAAGATCGGTGCTGCAGTGAATCCCAAAGGGATTTCGAATCCCTCTCCACCTGCACATAGGTTATCGACTGTTCCTTACGTGCCAGCAAACCAAAAAGAAGTGTTGCTGCCTCTGCTTGAAAACTGGTAAGGTTTCCTAAAGAGAGAGAGGCTGCCATAACCACAAACCCCCCTGAATCCCAGAGAACAAAACCACCCCCAGCAGGCCCTAGGTTACCCCGAGAGGAACCATCCACGTTCAGCTTGTATATCCCCATTGGGGGGTGGGGGGGGGGGGGGGGGGGGGGAAGGGGAGATACGAAGCTACAATTTGAGGTACTTTCCTTTTTCCTGAAAGCCCATCTAGGAATTCCTATGAAAATCCCTTACCACTACCTCCGGAGAGAGCACCACTCCCTCATGAAAAGTCTTATTCAAAACTTTCTAGATTTCCCATAAAAGAAGCCCAGGAACCAGAGCCCTAAGGACTTCCTGGAAAGCCAAAATCAGAAGTGAAAAAAGAAATCACCGCCTCCCAGCTTGTGAGCCTGAACCAGCCAATCTGAAACAGGACAAGAGCTCTCTTCCATACTTCTCGAAACCATGGACAATCATAGAAAACATGCCTCAAACAACCCTCATTCTCACAATATTCAGTTTATTAGTATCATACAGTTCACAGTAATATCAAACATAATGTACAATCAATCTCAAATTTTCATACATATATAAATCAGTACATTCTCATGCAATAATAGTTCAAACATTGTGTCTGCGCGAAAAGTTGTCGACCGCTATTTAAAACAATAAATTAAATAAACAATAATTACGATCTATACTTTTCATTGGAAAATCAATTAATCATATATACATTATATATTTTCAGTGATTTAAACACATAATACATATTGTCAATCACACAATAGTCAAAAGTAGGTTTTAAGTGAGAATACTCACCTAAATCAGATGAAGTGGAATAAACTGGATCGATAAAATCTGAAAAGTGAAATTATCCATAGTTCTTTAGTATTTTAATTTAATGATTTTAATCCTAATCCCAAAAAAAAAAAAAAAAAAAATGACATACTACTACATACTTTTATTTTGGGTTATGGTTATTTACGCTTAATGTGGCTCACGGTGTACGCAATATAAGTTGAACGTAGATGGATCATCCCTGGGGAACCCAGGACTGCCAGGTGCGGGAGCGGTACTGCGAACTATTACAGGCGAAGTGGTATTTGCGGCTAGTGTCTTCTTGGGTGGGTCGCATCACGGCCTTCCAGGCAGAGACAATAGCGCTTTTGTATGGGCTCATGATTTGTCGACAGAGGGGTATATTGGCTCTGGAAATAGAAATTGACTCACAAGTGCTGGAACATGTGATAAAGACAGGAAAGGGTCCATGGCAATCGGCGAGTATGTTGTTTCGAATAGGAGAACTCATCGGGAACTATGTTTTGTGACATATCTACAGGGAAGGAAACGCGGTTGCGGATGCGTTGGCCACAAAGGCAAGCGCTACAGGTTTGACAACCTTTTATTTCATAGGGAGCCTTCCCCAGTAGATTAGGGGGTTGGTCCTTCTAGATGCTAGAAGCTTTCCGTATATTCAAGTATAGACACGTTTTGAGGCAGGGTCAGGTTGCATGTCCCCTCTGTCTGTACTTTTTCCTCTTTTCGAATGAAATAAAAAGGGCTACGGCCTCCAGCTTAAAAAAAAAAAAAAAAAGCTTAATGTGGCTCATTGTTATTGTAATTGTTATTATAATTATTATTATCCTTACTGGTTTAATATGTTTATTCCATATGTATACCACTATTATATATTTTTATTATATATATATATATGTGTGTGTGTGTGCTCCTTGTTTTGAGCCGTCAAAAAAAGTGCACCAATTTTCCTACGGATTGTTTTCTACCTTTTCTTTTTTATTTATTGGTTTATCTATTTACTATCATTACCATTATTATTTTCTTTTATTTTATCTTTCCTTCTTCCTATACTCTGTTTTTGTCTCAGTAATCTGTTCTCTATTCTCTGGCTCTTTCTCATTTCGTTTTTCTTTATTTATGTATTCTCTGTTTTCTTTACCCCCTTGATTCTCTCATCGGTAGCACTCTTATATTTCCTTCTTTCTTCTATCTATTTTACTTTCCCTTCATTTTCATTTTATTATTAGTATTATTATTACAGATGTTTATTTACATGTATACAATAAATAAATAAATATATATATGTTTTGTAAACAGACTGAGAGAGAACCGGCATAACCGATGATGTCTCAATCCAGTTCTAAGAACTTCGGCAATAACCCAGTCATGCTTGATCATTGCCGATTTTCTTCATGGCCAGACCAGCTATAGCAGTTGTTTTGATCGGATATAGTCGACTTCAATACCAGTCCGCCATTAATGAGCCTACAAGTTTCGAGTTCTAAAACTTCTAAATCAAACATGGTTTCTAAAGTCATTAGAATCCTACTCTCTGTAGTCTGTATCTCTAGCGTATTCATAAGCTTACGAAACCAAAAATAACATCAATGGCATAAAATTAAAGATACTATAAGTTTCCCAACTTCTCCTTTTATTTTTTCTTTTGACTGTTCGGAAAACTAATTCGTTTCATGTTTTAGGCATTACATCTACTAGTTAACATGCATTCTAATCTTCTACTACGAGCACACAGCATGTCATGTTTCCTGAGAAATAAATCATACTTCAAAATCGAGAAGTACAACGTTTACAGCACATTTACGTTTTCATACGGCATACTTCGGACACAAATCTACTAGCTACGGAAGGTGTTAAAGGGTTACTAAGTGGCAATACTCGAAGTCGGAACTACCATGATAAGTGTGCCACTTCGGATCGTCTCCCTCGTTCCTCCTTGCCCGATTCTCCTTCCTTTCTCCCTTCTTCCCCTATTTCCTTTATTTCTTCCCCTGTTTTGTTCACTTGCCGAAGCTTTTATTTCCAGCATTTCTCTCCCTTCTTCTTCCTGTCTCCACTCCACTCGCCTTGCTGCTACCCCTTCTCTCCCTCATTTCTTTCTTGTGCGGTTGGCTCTCCCTCTTTCCATTTTGATTACTGTAAAATACCCACTGCCCCCAAGTTTCCCCTTCTCTTTTCCCTTCATTCTTTTCCTTCAGTTAATCCGAGCTATCCCTTGTTCGTTTACTCTCTTCTTTTATTTCTGTCTTTCACTACTGTTACTTACCCATCGCATTAAGTTTCCTTTTTCTATTGTTTTTATTTTTATTTTCTCTTATTTTATTATATATATTATATATTTTTGGCTATCTCTCTTCTTGACCGAAGTCTTCCAGCCTTTCTATGATATATATAGTGTTAACTGTTAAGTCAATAAATATATATATATATATATATATATATACACACATACATATTTATTGTTAGCTTCATTATTATTTTTACTATTATCATTGTTATATTTAATAATTCCACTTAATTCTTAAATTAAGAGTTTACTCTTTAATTATTTTATCTAACTTTATTACTTTTATAACTATTATAATTAAACTTATTTTAATCGTATTAAATTTTACGTGTCTACTCCTATTTATAAGTTTTAAATTTGTCACTATTTACGGTTTTAATTCGGGTCAAAATCCAAGTCATCACAGCTCATCAATTAAAATTTGTTTAATTTTTTCATGTATTAACTTAAAATACGTTTCACTTTTTTTACATCAAATTTTATCTTTTTTTCGTCTAACAGAAATATAGTAATATAATTTTATATATTTTTTAATATAAAATAAGCAATACTTTATATTTGATTTACTTATTGAGTTTTATAATGATGAATTTTAATGTTTAAGTTAGTTCTAAAATTTGAAAAAATTTAATTGTTGTGAAAAAATATATTTTAAATGTTAAAAATGATAAAATTAAAGCATGTTAATCATTAATTCCCCTTGGTTTACTAAAATAATAATAATAATAATAGTTCTAAATTGATTAAGTAGATACACTTATTTGAAACATTAAAAATGTACAATTTTACCATTACATTAATTTTTAATAATTACACAAAAATTATTATAATAAAATGTTATATATGATTAATATTAAATTTATAAAAAAAATATTGAATATATTATTGAAGTCGTCTATAAAAATAGGTACTTCATCCATTCTATTAGAAGAGTTGTTTTT